>CP106709.1:106346760-106885033 GCA_025503065.1 Gossypium bickii
ACAATGGCTCTTGAAATTTTCGGCAGCTTGGAGAAGAAGATGAATGAATTTTGTCATCTTTTCTCCTATTTTAATCATTTAATAACCAAATGACCAAAATACCCTTTTTGATAAACTTCCTATTTTAACTCATCCATGCCTAATTTTGTCCAAAAACTAAAAATTGGGAAAATTTCTCATTAAGGAACTCTAATTAATATTCTAAAGCTATTTCACACAATTAGCTTCTAGAATCTCACATTTTGCAACTTTTGCAATTTAGTCCTTTTGGACAATTCAGCTGCAATTTCATAAAATTGCTTCATGAAACTTTCACACTAGCATGCATACATAGCATAAACATCAAAAACTCATTCATAACCCTCGGATTTGTGATCTCACATCACTATTCCGACTAGACCCTAAACTGGGATGTTACATTTTGGATTACCCATCCGGGCTAAATCCATTCTGCAAAACATGCAGTTTCATCAGGGAAATCACCTTTTTATATATTGGAATTCAATATTCAAGGAATTCAATCCTTTTTCAATAATTTTCCAAACATGTATCATTTCAATCATTGCCATATCTAAGTAATTCACATACATGATTTCATATAACATAATCAATATAATATAACATTCAAATCAATACATTTCTATACTCATTTAAGTTATACGAACTTACCTTGATATTTGTTCGCATCTAAAATCTACTAATCTAAAATCTTTTCCTTTCCTCGATTTAGCTCTTTGTTTGGTACTTCCAGATCTATATAAATGAATTTAATCATTAATTCATTCCATTTCATACTCTATTGAACTCAATTTACAATCTAGGCAAAAATACCATTTTGCCCCTATACTTTTGATTAATTTCAATTTCATCCCTAGGCTCGAAAATTGAAATCCATGCAATTTAATTCTTATTCCAAGCCTAACCAAAATTCTAATATAATATTTACAGCACATGTATTCTAAAAATTTTAGAATTTTCCATGAGTTTTACCATTTTTCAATTTAGTCCCTAAATCAAATTTCTATCAAATTTCCCTTCGTAAAAGTTGTTTATCTCCCAACAACCTTTCATTTTCTAACATAAAATTTTAAATTTCAGCATATTCATCCATGGAAAATTTTCTATACTTTGATATCTATTTAAATTAACCCCCCAAATAGAGAAATTAAGCTTTCCCAATCTCAAAAATATAAAAATTGCTAAAAACAGGACATAGGAACTTACCAATTTATGCCTTAAAAACTTGTTTTCTCTTTCCTAGGGTTTCCATGGAAATATTTGGGGAAGATGATATGAACATAAGATGATACCTTATTTAATTAATTATCATCTTTTATATTTTCTCATTTCCAATTTAGTCCTTAACCTTTTCTAATTTTTCCATGGATGATTCACCAAAAATATCTACATATTTTTCATCAATGGTCTAATTACCAATTAAGGACTTCAAATTTTGAATTCCATAGCTATTTAATCCTTATAACTACTAGAATTCAAATTTAACATTTTATGCAATTTAGTTCTTTCTACAATTAAGCACCTAATTGATAAAATTTTCTTATCAAAATTCTCATGCAATCATTCTACCACATTACTAATCATTTCATAATATTAAAAATATTTTATCTTTTCGGTTCGGATTTGTAGTTACGAAACCACTATTTCAACTTCACTAAAATTGGGCTGTTATAGGTTGTGTTGTTGCTTTAGCGTTTGTTAGTAGTTGTTTTCTTTGCTATTTTGGCGTTGGTGTATGCTGCTGTTTTGTTGTATGACTGATTAGTGTTAGATCTTTTAGACGTAAACATAACCTGGTTAGTTGACATTTTATGTGGTGATTTGCTTTAGAATTTGTGTTTGAGATTTGGACTGTGATTTGCTGATTTTATTTTATTTGTTATTTAATCATAATTAGCATTTCCTTTGTGAGAGTTTTTATTTGATTAGAAAAGCTTCCATGAATTTTGGATGAAATTCCCCTCGATTAAACCTGCATTTTCAACCTATAATGAGGATCTTTATTAGTATTTCCAGTATGTCTTAGTTTCATATAAAGATTGTGTCTGTATTTGGGAAAGAGACACAGAGGCAGAGACTTAAAGACAACTCTATTTATTTATTATGTTTTTTATTGAAACAGTGAATTGGATCCCTACAAAAAAAGTAGTCGATAGACTCATTTGAATTACCTAATCAAACAACTTCATTTTAAGCTCTCCTTAATTGCATTTGTAAGTACCTCTTATTACTTACATGTTTTTATTTAATTGAATTAAAATTTAAAATTTCTTGTTTATTCGATTTGGTTGTGGTAAATTTATTACTTATATATTTTCATTAGAAATAGAGAATTAGAAAACAACTAAATTAGATACTTGATATATATTATCTATTTTAGTACAATGGCATGATTTAAATCTATTTAGAACACTTAAGCAATCGTAATTTATTGTCAACTTTAGACTTCAAGAATTATGAAATGGATAAGAGTTGGATGGGTCAAGGGTAAGCAATGACTATCGAAATAGAGTACAAAATTTTCTAAATTTTGCATTTCAAAATGCAAGCCAAGAGAATATGATTCTTTGCCCGTGTAAGAAGTGTAGCAACATCAATTGCCATATTCGTGAAGTTGTTTACGAACACCTAATTGTTGATGGCTTTATTCGGGGGTATAAAAAATGGATTTTCCATAGAGAGCGTACACCTCGTAGAACCTATTCAACAATTAATCCGACTTATCCTCATAATGCTCACCATCAGTCTGTTAGAAAAGATGACATGGAAGGTATGTTACGGGATGTATTTAATATGCACAGTCGTGGTTTGCAATTGTTTCCAGCTGAAATTATTGCATCCGATGATTGTGATATTGGTGGAAATGCTTTTACCGAAATGGGAAGAAGTGCACTTGATCAAGAGTCAAATGGAGAAGCGACGAAGTTCTACAAGTTACTTAATGAAATGAATGAAGAACTTTATGAGAGATCAAAATTTTCAAAACTGTCTTTCTGTATTCGTCTTTTTCACTTAAAATGTTTGGGAGGGTAGACCAGAAACTCTTTTACGCTACTGTTAGTGTTTTTGAGAGATATGTTTCTGTTTACAAAAATCCCTCATTCATGCAAAGATATGAAAAAACAAAAATCATACTCTGGATAATATTAAGGTGATAACATGAATGTAATTTATAATACTTTGGCTTAATTTTCATTTATATTTACTTTCTAAACTTTTGTTATTTGTAGGAGAGATTTGCTTTAGAGGTCTCGGATAATTATGTGAAGAAAGCATTAGCAAAGAAATGAAGAGACCATAAAAGTACTTTAAAAAATGAATATTTTAAGAAAAATATAAGTCTTGAAGAGAAATTGCGAAATGTCCTGTTGAGAATGTTGAGGTACTAATGGGAAGATGCAATTAGATTTTGGAATTCAAAGAAATAGAGGTATTACGTACTTCCAAACTCTTATAATTATTTCAGTTTATAGTATTTACTATATACGTAATAATAATTTCATAATGTAGGATGTAAGTGAGTTGGAACTACAATGAGGCAAAAACAAAAATTCACGCACACAGCTGGTTCGAAAAGTTTTGCTTGTGTAGCTGATGAAGAGGTATTTTGAATTTATTAATTGTGTCAAATATTAATTACTTTCTACTAAACAATATTTTTCCTACTATATTGTAGGAACTTTCCTCTGGTCAAAAAGTTGGACGCCTTCAGCTTTTTGACATTACACAAAGAAAGAGAGATGAATCTCCTATGACTACTGAAACTGTAGAAATTATGGTATATTTACTTAATAAAATTTGAATTATTTTAAATATTTATCATGTTTAATAATAATGGTTTAATTCGTCGTTTGTAATCCAAATAATGCCAAGTTATGTTGCATTTTCTTGATTATATATTTCGTTTCTAACTTTTTAATTGATTTATTAGAAGAAGCTAAAGGATAAAAGGGCGGAGTATGAAGCTACGGCTTCAAATGATAGTTCTATTAATCTGGACGACATTGATAACCGAGTTATTACTGAAGTTTTGGGTCCTGAAAGGTATGGTCGGGTTTGATTTCAAGGATCTTTCATTAGCCCAACCCAATATTTTGGATCCAGCTCGCAGCAGTACATGCCTTCAGCGAATTAGGCTCAAGTTGAAGTTCAGAGGTTAAGAGACCAGATGCTCAGATGCAAGTGAGCACAGTTGAGCAAATTATTCAACTTAAAGTGGAGGCAGCATCGAGAGAAACAAAGGCTAAAAGAAAATAAGATGAACTCCAGCTACAACTTAAAGCGGAGACAACAGCGAGAGAAGCAGAGGCAACGAGAAAATATGACGAACTCCAGCTACAGCTTCAAAATATGATGTAGATGTTTCAGTAGAATCAATCGCAGAATCTGCCATCTTAGACTTTTATTTTCTTATTATAAGAATATCTTAACAATATAACTTTTGAATATATTTTGTTATTTTAGTTATTAATTTAGATTATATACATATTTCTTTCGTGATAGTATCATTTAGATTTGAAGTTTGTTGTTGGATTTGAAGTTACAGGAAAATATATTAAAAATTTGGGTTCTTTATTAAATAAAATGGGTTGGTAAAATATGTTAATGTTAGTGGCGTTTTCCCACAAATGCCGCTAAAGAACATGATATTTTACGGCGTTTCTAGCTACAAACGCCACAACATGTTCGACTCTCTGATGGCTTTTTTTCCACATAAACGCTGCAAATTTTAGCGGCGCTATCTAAAACAGTGTTTTTTACGACGCTTCAAACTGTTTTAGTGGCACTTATAGGGCCAAAAAAGCCGCTAAAAACCTGTTTTGCTATAGTGATTCTTGGAAGAAATGTTTTCAAAATGTAAAGTTAGTAAAATATAAAGTTTTGAAAGATAAAAATTACTAAAACTAATTAAAATGTCAGTGAAAAGTTTTGTCAAAAATAGCAGTAATTAAAATGAAAAATTTTCAAGAGCGGTCAAATTTGTCCAACAAACTTCCATATTTTAACCTTACGAACGTCATGAATCAATTTAAAATAACCAAAAGTAAAGTCTTGGATGAAAAAATTGAATTTTGATTTCATTTGACACACTTTATTTCTAGTGATTGATCTACTAGGTAAAACCAACCCTCGTGAAAAACTCAATAATTTGTCATTGTTTGCAATAGTGAAAAAGTGTAACACCCTTGAACCAACCTAGAAGTTTATACTGAATCTCAGATGTTACATTGATCACCGAAGTGATCGTAGGTAAAATTTTTATAAAACAAGTTATCCCGTCAAACCGAAACATTTAATCGTTTAAATTCAGTTGGTAAAAAAAATACAATTAAGTCTATTATAAAACTGGAATTGAATGAACGAATAAATATTAAAACGGAACTTGTACCACCATTTTATAAAAATCTTACAGTTCAAAATCTGAGTAACAAATAAAAACAAACTGATGGTTTATTCTTTCCCGAGACTGTTCGAGACCTCCGCATACTGAGCCCAGTGTCAAAATTCAGAAAAAGGTACCTGAAAGAGAAACACTAAGAGGGGTGAGCTACTCGAGCTCAATATGAGTCTGAAACATGACTAACATAAATAGAAATACAGAACACAATTCAATATCGAACAACTACAAATAAATACAGAAGCAGAAGGTAATTTCAAGATCCAAGTCCCAACGGGACGTAACATTTCAGACACACACCATATCACACAGACACTCGGTTACATGTGTTTTCAGTCAGACAGAATACAGTCAGATGATCTAGCACCCAAAATGTTCAAACAGATGTGCATGAAATGCAGTCAAGTAATAAAACCCACTCATCTAGCCAACACACCTCTTCGTCCCCCGATAACACCCCATAAGAGCTGAATAGGCTCATCTAATCGAAACACACCACATAGGACCTCAAAAGGCCCGTCCAACCCTGCACACCAATTAAGTCATCCCAGGTTGCCCGGAAACGGTAACCTGCCACCCTGGGTTGCTCGGAAACGATGGCTTATCATTATGTAGTTAAACTGCCAAATCAAATAATGGTACGCAGCAAAGTTGTCATACATGCGGTTCAGTGCGATAAACTGCTATATGAATAAGTCGCAGTGAAACTACCAGATCAAATCAGAATCAGTCTCCCTTCGCTTCTCAACCAGCCCAAAAATATACTTAATGCAAATGTATGTATGCATACAATCTCACAGTAATAATGAAAACATCAACAGCCAATCAGATAGATTTGAATATGCACACTCACCCAACAAACCAGGTTTAGGGAGCCCAGATCAGAATACTGACGACCCTTATTAAGACTAGCCAAGGGTCGAAACAAACAAACACATTTTCAGATCAAAAACACACACAGAAACAAAATAAATGCCTTACGACCACACGGCCGTGTGCTCTGGCCGTGTGGAAATGTCCAGGCCATGTGGAGGGTCAAACGCCCGTGTGAAGAGAGATACATGGCTGCGTGGCAGAGGCACACGGCCGTGTGATTGAGGCACACGCCCGTGTGGACCAGAAACATAGCCATGGAAACAGGCCATGTAACTCACTGTTCATTGGTACTAAAATAGAGTACAGGGCAGACACGGCCATGTGAGAGTCTCACACGCCCGTGTGCCCACTAGGCACGGCTGTGTGTCCAAAAAGTACGCTCGTGTGGGATCCTTAAATCCCCAAATTAGCCACACGGTCATGTGGCACTAAATCACTCAAACCCTAATCCCCAAACACACACGCCCGTGTAGAAATCGACAAAATCTCCAAATCGGCCACACGGCCGTGTGGCACCAAAACTTACCCGAAAACCCTAATTCCTACTTCCACACGGCCATGTGAATAGGCACACGCCCGTGTGGCCACCCATGTGGTCACGAAACCACCCTAAAATAGCTTGAAAAATGAGTTTTTCGGTCACTAAGTCGACCCTCAACCGATGGAACTCAGAACCACACTAAACAAAGCGAATTTCCACGCCATTCGACAGTACTACCATACTTTAACAACCAATCTCCGAAAGCCACCAAGATTACCATATTTTATCAAAAACAATTTTACAATTTACAAATAAAATAGAAAAGTTTCAAAACCCACACCTGTTTCGTGATCAAGAACGTCCAGAACATGACTCGAAGACAAAGAAGAACGAAGCTCTGCCGAAATCACCACACACCCCCTTTTCCAAACAGAAAAGAAAAAGAAGAAAAGAAAACTGAGAAAGGGAGAGGAGGGAGAAAACGTGCCAAAGGAAAAAAAAAAGTAACCCAAAATAAAATAATAAAAATCAAAATAGAAATTAAATATTTAACAAATTGTTTAACAAAATAAAAACAAAAATATTTTTCCCCAAAACACACATAAAAGTACTTGAACTAGAGACCCCGAGACAACTAGCACACACCCAACCACCAAACCAACAGCCCCATTTTGACACTTGAATGCGGGACTAAACACAATAGCACACTCTTCTCTTTGACCCTAACCACAAAACCCAAAAACTTTTAACCCAAAATTCGAGATGATACAAAAAGAATCTCCAAATTATCTTATCAGAAAATGCTTGATAGCTAAAGCGGTCTGGTTCGAAATTAATCTGGGTATCGACACAGTATACGTGCTATCATAGGACGTCAACTATGGAAGCATAGGAATGGGGTGAGTTTTAAGGTAAGAATCCCAACATCATTTGATTGGTCTTAGTTTGTACCAAAAATAAAAATAAAAATGTAAGTTTAAGTAACATATTGTGTGGAATTTGCAGTTTTATTAAGTGACATCTATGGATGTAATGCACTTTTTATCATAAATTTGTTTGATTTTGCACAGTTTTGAACTTTCTACCAATACACAATGGTATTTCAAAGAAAAGGGGGTTCGTTAATGGCTTTGGGCCATTGCATATTCGACCCTTACAAATATATGTCATTTAATCAACAAAAGAGGAAGAATTTATGTAGTGAAATTATAGACAATTTTTATTATATAGTTTTGTTTTTGATAAGTGAATCAAGATGGAATAATTCTGTAGGTATTTCGTATTTATTTTTATGTGATAGATTATGGTTTTGAAATTTAAGGTTAAGGTTGTTTGAAGGAATTTATTGAGTGAAGCATTTTTATCATGGATGAAGTTTGGGTTTTTAATTTTTTAATTTAAATTGTTTATTTGTTGATGTAATTTAAATTATATTTCCATGTTGTCTTACCATATCAACATGATTAATTTGTAACGGTTTAGCCTCTCTTTTTTTAATTAAAAGACAACAATTTGACTTAAAATGTAAACGTGAAAAGTTAAAGTGCTAAAAGAAAATAAATATTAAAAATTATAAATATTAAGGACTAAGTTTGACATTATATCAATAATATATATATGTTGTCTCGTGATTAATTATCAAGTCTCTAATTTTTGTAAGAATTGGAAATTTAAAACTTTTTTTTTCACTTTAAATACGGGTAATTCCTATTTTGGTCTCCCAAAATTAAAAATTGATCATTTCACTGTTAAATGGTAATAGATGACCAATGGTGTATTTCCACGTTAGTCATTTCAAAATTACAGTAAACTACCCATTAATCACTCGAAATAGGGGTTATTCTTATTTTGGTCACTCCAAAATTATTTATACAAATGCACCGTTAGTCTTCTATTACCATTTTCCAAGTGGAGTGACCAATTAGATCAATTTCTTTTTTGGGTGACCAAAATTGAAACAGCCCCTACTTAGATTGACTAATGGTGTAGTTTATGCGTAATCTAAATATGTTATATTTATAAGGCTTAATGCTCAGTTTGGCCACTGAACTATACCTATTTTCTCACTTTAATACCTAAAACATTTTTTCCTTTTATTTTGACACTTAACTTATCCTCCATTATACAAATTGGCCCACATCATAAAAAAAAAAAAAAAAAAAGACTGACACATGATGATATTAGAATGCTCCACATCAATCTTATTTTATTCTTTTTATATTATATTTATTAAAAATTAAAATATCATATATAATATACAAATAATTCAAAAGTTTAAAAAATTTAAAACAAAATTTTACAAAATTCTAACATATATAAATATAAATTTTAAAAAGTCATAATATTATATCAATATTGAAAATTTTATTTAAAAACTGTATAAATTTTATTTTTTTCAAATATTCAAAATTCAAAAAAATATTTCAAAAATTCAAAAAATTGAAAAAAAATAAACTTAAAAAATATAATATAGAAATTAAAAAAATTGAAAAAGTTTAACTTAATCATTAAAAAATATATATATAAATTTTTTAATAATTTTTTAAAAAATTACAAAAAAAAATGTTTTAAAAAATTATGAAATCATTTATAATTCAAAGAAAATATTAGATAACTACCAATCAAAAATAGATCAATGTCAATCAATGGTAGTCAACATAGTCAAAAGTTAGTCAAAGTCAAAATATTCAATTTTTAAAAATTCTTTTTTATTGCAAATTAAATGGATGCCATAACCCTGTTTAAGCATATTAAAGTAATTAGATAAAACTCTTTACTTAATTTAAAATCAGGAGATTATTAAATAGAGTAATTAAGAAACTTTAATACATTAAATGTAATACATTTATTAATTGAATGTAAACAGCTTATAAATAGCACCTTGTAAGTGAAAATAAAACAATGAAATTCTCTTGTATTTTTCATCCTCTTTTATTTATTGATTTATTAATTTTTCTATAATACGTTATCAGCACGAGCTTCTACGAGTTCATAGTGAAGTTCACGTCATTTTGACTTTATATAATTTACCGGTATAACTCCCGTTAAACTATATACGGTATACGTATTTTCATAATTCTTTTATTTTATTTTCTAGATAAAATATTTGCTTTGGGTAACATTTGCACATTTATTTTTACAACTAAATCTAATAATGATAATTATATATACTTGTTTTTTTTTATTAAAAGAAATTTCAATTAATTTAATTTGTGTTAAGTTATTATTATGACTATTCCTCTTTATGCCAATATTTGACATACATATTATTATTTAGCAAATTTGGTATATATAATTGAATTATTTCACGATTGAGAATACTTATTATTTTACTAATATTTTTTTTTTATTTTGATTCAAGTGATTATAATGTCAAATCTTGCCAAACTTGAATTTGCGGCCTTAGACATCTCAGGCAAGAATTATTTGTCATGGGTGTTAGATGCTGAAATTCACCTAGATGTTAAAGGTTTAGAAAATACTATATTAGCAGATAAAGAAGCATCTAATCAAGACAAGGCAAAAGCAATGATTTTCATCCGTCATCATCTGCATGAAGGATTAAAAGTGGAATATCTCACTCTGAAAGACCCTCTTGAGTTGTGGAAAAATTTGAAAGAACGATTTAACCATCAGAAAACTGTGATACTCCCTAAAGCTCGTTATGATTGGATGCACTTACAGTTACAAGATTTTAAAACTGTAAGTGAATACAATTCAGAACTTTTCAAAATTAGTTCTCAACTAAAATTATGTGGAGAAAACATAACTGATGAGGACTTGTTAGAGAAAATATTTTCAATCTTTCATGCTACTAATGTGCTCCTGCAGCAGCAATACCGTGAAAAAGGTTTTAAAAGGTATTCTGAATTGATTTCATGCCTTTTGGTGGCTGAACAAAATAATGAGCTATTGATGAAAAATCATGGAATTCGTCCCACTAGTTCTGCACCATTCCCTGAAGTGAATGTAGCAGTATACAATAATTATGAAAATAGAAAATATAGAAGTCGCGGCCGTGGTCATGGACGGAGTGGGGGACGTGGTCGATGACGTATTAGTAATCGTTATCATGGTGGTCATAACAATGATACTTCTAACCACCAGAAAAAGAATAACGATGAAAGACAAGAAAGAAGTGGTCAAAAGAATCCTTCAAAGATTATTGAGAATATATGCTACCGATATGGTATGAAGGGGCATTGGTCATGAACCTGTCGTACATCTGAGCATTTAGTGAAACTTTATCAAGTATCCATTAAAAGGAAGGGAAAGCAAATGGAGACAAATTTTATATCCCAAAATGATGAAATGGAGGCAAAAGATGAAGATATTCACTATAATAATAAAACTAACCATGCTTATGAGGATGATAAATTTAATGACCTTAATAATATAACTCATCGATATGGCAGATTTCTTTGAGAATCATTAGAAAAATTGGGATTATTTTGACATTTTATGTTGTTTTAAGTATATTTTATTTTCTTGCATAAAGAATAATTTATATATTTAATAAATAATTGCAATGTTTCTCATATTATATTTTGTTTTTTTTTATGAAGAATATGAATATTCAACAAAATTTCGATGGACCCAAAATCAATGAAGACATGTGTGTTGCAGATAATGCTACAACACATACAATACTCAAAGATAAAAAATATTTTTCTCATTTGACAATGAGTAATGCCCATGTTGATACAATATCGGGTAGTTCAAAACTTATTGAAGGCTCTGGAAGAGCTATTATATTATTACCTAAAGGTACAAAATTTATCATTGATGATGCTTTATATTCCACCAAGTCTCAAAGAAATTTATTGAGTTTTAAAGATATTCATCTTAATGGATATCATATTGAGACTATGAATGAGAAAAATATTGAATATATATATTACAATGTTGAATATGGAAAGAAATATATTTTGGAAAGGTTACCTGCTTTTTCATCAGGTTTATATTATACACATATTAGCGCAATTGAGTCACATGTTACTACAAACCAGAAGTTTGCAGAACCACATATTTTTACTATTTGGCATGACCGATTAGGCCATCCCGGATCTATTATGATGCGAAGAATCATCGAGAATTCAATTGGACACCCATTAAAGAAACAAAAGATTCTTGAATTCAAGGATTTATCTTGTGTCACTTGTTCTCAAGGAAAACTGATTATTAGACCATCACCAGCTAAAGTTGGGATTGAATCTCCAGCATTTCTGGAACGTATTCAAGGTGATATATGTGGGCCCATTCATCCACTATGTGGACCATTCAGATATTTTATGGTATTAATAGATGCATCTAGTAGGGGGTCACATGTGTGCTTATTATCGACTCACAACCTGGCGTTTACGAGATTACTTGCTCAAATAATTCGATTAAGAGCACAATTTCTAGATTATGCAATCAAAACTATTCGTCTTGATAATGCTGGTGAGTTTACATCCCAAGCTTTTAATGATTATTGTATGTCAATTGGGATAAAAGTTGAACATCCTGTAGCTCATGTTCATACACAAAATGGTTTAGCTGAATCATTTATCAAACGCCTCCAACTAATAGCTCAACCATTGCTTATGAGAACAAATCTCCCTATTACAACTTGGGGATATGCTATTTTGCATGCAGCAGCACTTGTGCGCTTAAGGCCAACAAGTTATAATAAGTACTCATTACAATTGGCTTTTGGTCAGGAGCCAAATATTTCCCATCTTAGAATTTTTGGATGTGCAGTATATGCTCCAATTGCTCCACCACAACGCACAAAGATGGGTCCTCAAAGGAGGTTGGGAATATATGTTGGTTATGAATCTCCTTCTATAATTAAATATGTTGAACCATTAACAGGAGATTTATTTACTGCACGATTTATTGATTGTCATTTTGATGAAACAACATTCCCAACATTAGGGGGAGAGAAAATACAAGTGGTAAAAGAAATTACATGGATTGGATCATCATTATCTCAATTAGATCCTCGTACAAGTCAATGTGAACAAGAAGTTCAAAGGATTATACGTTTGCAAAACATTGCCAATCAACTGCCAAATTCATTTACTGACCTAAAGAGAATTACAAAATCTCACATACCAGTTGAAAATGCTCCAATACAAATTGATATCCCAATAAAGCAAATTGTTAGTGCAAAAGAAAGTAATCCACGCTTGAAGCGTGGAAGACCAATCAGTTCCAAAGATAAAAATCCTCGTAAAAAGAAAGGATCAATTATTCAAGATGGTAATATTGTGGAGGCAAGTGCCCCAGAAAAGGCCAAAGATATAACCAATCAAAAAACCCCAGAAGAGGTTCAGGTACCTGAAAATGGTGATAACGAAGAAATCTCAATAAGTTATGTTACTTTAGGAAAAAGATGGAACCGAAAAAATATAGTTGCCGACAACAATTTTGCTTATAATGTTGCTATTGAAATAGCAAAAGAAAATGAGGATCCTGAGCCTAAATCTATTGAGGAATGTAAAAATAGAAAAGATTGGCCAAAATGGAAAGACGCAATTCAAGCAGAATTAAATTCACTTTCTAAACGCTGGTTTTTGGACCTATTGTCCAAACACCTAAATATGTAAAGCAGGTAGGATATAAATGACTATTTGTGCGAAAATGAAATGAGACAAATGAAGTCGTAACATATAAATCACGACTTGTAGCACAAGGATTTTCGCAAAGACCCGGCATTGATTATGAAGAGACATATTCTCCTGTGGTGGATGCAATCACGTTTAGATACCTTATTAGTCTGGCAGTATGTGAAAAACTTGACATGCGTCTAATGGATGTTGTTACAGCCTATTTGTATGGTACACTTGATAGTAAAATTTATATGAAAATCCCAGAAGGATTTAAAATCCCTGAAGGATATAATGTTTGCCGGGAAAATTACTCAATTAGATTAAAGAAAAGTTTATATGGATTAAAATAATCTGGACGTATGTGGTACAATCGTCTTAGTGAATATTTGTTAAAAGAAGGTTATAAAAATGATCCAATCTGCCCATGTGTTTTTATAAAAAGGTATGAATCAAACTTTGTGATAACTGCTATTTATGTTGATGATCTAAATATTATTGGAACTCCTGAAGAGCTTCAAAATGCAGTAAATTATTTAAAGAAAGAATTTGAGATGAAAGATCTCGGAAAAACAAAATTTTGTCTTGGTCTGCAGATCGAGCATTTAAAAGATGGAATTCATGTCCATCAGTCAATTTATACGAAGAAGATCTTAAATAAATTTTATATGGATAAAGCACATCCATTGAGTACCCCTATGGTTGTACGATCGTTAGATGTGAATAAAGATCAATTTCGTCCTTGTGAGAATGATGAAGAGTTTCTTGGTCCGGAAGTACCATATCTAAGTGCCATAGGAGCATTGATGTATCTTGCAAATAACACAAGACCTGATATAGCTTTTGCTTTAAACTTGTTAGCAAGATTTAGTTCTTCTCCAACAAGTAGACATTGGAATGGAATTAAACATGTATTTAGATATCTTAGAGGGACCATTGATATGGGGTTATTTTATTCAAATGATTCAAAATCCCTATTAGTTGGTTATGCTGATGTTGGATATTTATCAGATCCACATAAAGGTCGATCTCAAACGGGATATTTATTTACATGTGGAGGTACTGCCATATCATGGCGTTCGACAAAGCAAACATTAGCTGCTGCCTCTTCAAATCATGCTGAAATAATTGCAATGTATGAGGCAAGCCGAGAGTGTGTTTGGCTAAGGTTATTAACCCAACATATCCAGAAGATATGTAATTTGCCTTTACAAGAAAATATGCCAACTATCTTATACGAAGATAATGCAGCATGTATAGCTCAATTAAAGGGTGGTTATATCAAAGGTGACAGAACGAAACATATTTCACCAAAATTATTCTTTACTCATGATCTTGAGAAGAAAGCTGACATAGAAGTTTAACAAATTCGTTCTAGTGATAATTTAGCAGATCTTTTTACCAAGGCATTGCCAACTTCAACATTTGAAAGACTACGAAACAAGATTGGAATACATCGACTCAAAGATATAATATGATGTCGCCATTAGGGGGAGTCTAAAACATGTTGTACTCTTTTCCTTTAACCAATGCTTTGTCCCATTGGGTTTTCCTGGTAAAGATTTTTAACAAGGCAACTGGTAATAGGAGATTGTGTACTCTTTTTACTTCATTAGGTTTTTATCCCACAAGGTTTTTCCTAATAAATGTTTTAATGAGGCACATTCTTATTTAAAAGACATCCAAGGGGGAGTGTTGTAAATTAAATAGATGCCATAACCCCGTTTAATAAAAAAAATA
This sequence comes from Gossypium bickii, assembly GCA_025503065.1. Classification (NCBI taxonomy): domain Eukaryota; kingdom Viridiplantae; phylum Streptophyta; class Magnoliopsida; order Malvales; family Malvaceae; genus Gossypium; species Gossypium bickii. Next base: position 106,361,867 of record CP106709.1, read on the forward strand.
ATGAGATAAAACTATTTACTTAATTTATAATCAGGAGATTATTAAAAAGAGTAATTAAAAAACTTTAATTCATTAAATGTAATACTTTTATTAATTGAATGTAAAGGAGCTCATAAATAGCACCTTGTAAGTGAAAATAAAATAATGAACTTCTCTCGTATTTTCCATCCTCTTTTATTTATTGTTTTATTAATTTTTCTATAACATTTTTTTCTATTTTTGAATATAAATTTAAATTTTTAAATATAGTACGAGGTTAAAGTAAGTAGTAAGTCTATTTATAAAAAAGAGAAAATTTTACTATATTTATAAGTATAATTATTTGGTACATGGTAGAATTCACAGATGAAGTTGAGATTTTATTAAGTTATATTTTAAATAAATAAATAAAACATCTTTGAATAAAAACCTTTTAGGGTGTCGTGACAAAATTATAAGTTATCTGGTGAAATAAAAAGAAATATGCAAATCCAGAATATAAAGTAGGGGAGTGTGTTTTTGGGGTCGGTGATACTGGAAAAGTGAAATTGATTTGTGTCAATTAAGAGGGTGAGGGATAGGAACATTTACACTTTCCTGTTTTCCAATTTGCAATTATCAAGACTTGTTTTCAGCTATCCTCCATTCCAGGTATTCATTTTTTTTTTTTTTATCCTTTTTTCTTAATTCCACCTGCAAACAGAATAGATTTACCGGCATAAACAAAATAGGTGCTTTATCCTTGAAATTTTTCGATTTTCTACAAACCCAAACTTTTCTTTCTTTGTACTTTTGAAAACTTCCAAATAATTTGATGTTAATCTATTTATTGGATGATTTCGGGGAGCATATTTGTTAGTAGGTGCTAGCTTGGGTCATTTCATAAGCAACTCACAATATGTTGGATAAAAGTCTTCTTTGGGTTATTGCATCTTCTTTTATTATTCTTTTTTCTTAGGGATTCATTCATGAGTTTCTTAACAAATGTCTCTTAGATGACATGAAACAACAAGAAAATTAATATAACTAGGCACTATCGTTACATAAATTGGCCAATCAACCCTATTTAATGATGGTAGCTGTGCACTGTTTGCTTTGCCTACTTGGTTGCTTTGCTTCTCAATCTTCCAGTTTTTGTCATCTGCAATAACTGATTGCTTTAGAATGTACGCTGAATCCAAACTTATTGGGTTTCTATAAGTAGATATAATAATGTGTTGGTGCTGGTGATCTTGTTAAGATAAAGAAGCCATAGTTTTTTAAATAATGATCAAGTTAATATAGCCAAACTTCTCATAGCAACCACACTCTTCCTCTATCGTCTAGGTGGCCTAATGATTTTCTACTTCAAGTATTCAAGGTGATCAAGCCTGTTGACTTGAGATAATAACCATCACTATATTGCTCAGATTCTTCATTTTTCTTAAAGTCAGTATATATATGATCTCTAATGTTCCTCCCAGTACACATGAAAAAGAAAACTTTGATCATACCTGTGACAATACTCATACCTGAATCCAAGTAACATGTAACCATCATTGCAGTTGTTGTTGGTACTTCTAATTTAAAATTATTTGCACTTCTGTTTTCTGTAATGTGATCTGGGACTGCTAGATGATTTTTTCTTTTTTAATATTCACTGATACTATTTGATGCTCCTGCTTGTTTATGCGCCCTTTTTATTTGTTTGATTGTCATGTTATTGAATGTGAAAATTTTGTCTCTGTTCGGTCTCTTTGTCTATTGTTTTATATGTTCAGCTCATTTACAAAACTGGGGATTGGTGTTATTCTTTCTATAGGTATGCTTGTGTAGTCCTGCTGATTTTGGTAGCACAGTTGCAATTGGTATTGACTTGAATACCATTTAAAATACATTGTAAGCAGCTTTTAGAGACATCCAGTGCAGAATATATTGATTAGTTGCAATGGGTGCATCCAAAGGGCAAAAACTTTCTGGGATGCAAAGGCAAGTACTTAGTTTATACAGAGGATTTTTGCGAGCAGCTCGTTCGAAGCCTACAGAAGACCGACACCAGATTGAATCAATTGTCTCGGCTGAGTTCCGTCGGAATTCCAAGCAAGTAGATCGCAAAAATTTCCTCTATATTGAATATTTGCTTCGACGTGGTAAGAAGCAACTTGATCAGTTAAAGAGTCCTGATACAATAGGGTTATCATCTTGCAATGTCAGTTCATCTAAGAAAAATGCTGAAACTTGAACAACAATATGCATTTGTTATCATATTTTTCTCTGGAAGAAGAAGAAAAAAAGATCCTTTTTATGATCGTCAGTGAAAAAAGAAACTATATTACAATGATATTGATGTTTTTAACATATTGAATCTCTTACTACTTTGTTTTACTTTATACTGGCTAGGAAAAACACTGTAATTTGAGATTAAGAGAAGTGTTCGCTTGAAATTCAAGTGTTTTCTTGTGATTTATCTGATTCAACTTTTTTTTTCCTTTCCTTCTCGAATTACATTCCTGTTGTTTCAGGTCTGTTTTTTTTTCCTTTTTCGTTTGCTCATCAATCTGATCTTCAGTTCATTGTCTGATCTTTTCTCTTTCGGTTGGTATTTATATTGTTATATATTTGTTAAAATATAAGATGTGTTTTTTGTTAAAATATATGTAGTTAGTTGCGATAATGTATTAATATAACCTAGCTTTTTCATCAGAATGTGCTAGTATCCATTGTCGAAACCATTTTTTCTGTTGAAAAACGGGGTCGATTTTAAAAAAAAAAATAGAGTCGCCACCAATTTTTTTTTTTTTTTTGAGGTGTGATTGAGTCACCTTGAGATTTATCGTTAAAACATTTTGATTTATTAAAACGATGATTTTGGCCTACAAAATTCGAGAAAACAGATTTGGGAGTCAGTTACGCACGAGAGAGGATTAGCACCCTCGTAACGCCCAAAATTGGTACTGAATTGATTGATTAACGTCTTAATGTCGAAAATTTGAAAAGAGTTTAAAATACAATCCTCTTTGTTTAAAGAAAAACTTGAATAAATTAAATTGGATGCTGAGACCCTCTTATTTTGAAGAAGTAAAATGTCATGTCCAATGAGTTAGGATACGACGTTTCGAATCCTCGAAACTAAGCTTGTTTTTTGACTTTTAAAACTAGGGCATTTAAATTCAAAAAGGATATTTGGTCATTTGGGTCAAATGAAGAATCGGAACTCAGTAAGTTAGGATACAATTTCTCAAAATTCCAAATGCAGAATATTACCTTTGTTTTTAGAAATCCTTACCTCGAGATAACAAAATGTTACATCCAGTGAGTTAGGACACAACATTTTTAAATTCCCGAGAATAAGTTTTTTATTTAACTTATATGTTTTGATTTAAAAAATAATAATTAGTTCTTTAGACTTGATTAGAAAAATCGAAACCCAGTAAGTTAGGGTACGATTTTTTTCGAATCTTAGAAAGCGGAGTATTTGTTTATTTCAAAAAAATTTAATGCATCGGATAAAATGTAATATGATCGTAGTAAAATGGAAAATGAATTATAGTGCCGATATGCATAATAGAATAAAAATGAGGGCGATAATATAAATTACAATAATAAAGGCAAAAATAAAATACAATAAAATAAAAGTTAAAACAAACAATCTATATAAAATAATAGGTAAAAAAATAAATAAATAAATAAAATAAAAATAAAAGCTAATAGTAAATCAATCAATAAATAAATACTATGTACAATAGTTTAAAGATAATAAAATAATAATAATAATAATAACAATAATACAATAAAAATAATAATAGATTATAATGAAAATACGTTAATAAACGAATAATAATAGTAAAATAAATAAATAAGAGTAGTAATAATAATAATCATAATAATAATGATAATTGTAGTGAAAATAATAAAATAAATATTCTAATATTTGAAAGCATATATAAAAAGATATAAAATAATAAATAATAAATAATCATAATGAAAATAATAATAATAAAATAAGAAATAAGTATAGTCTATTTAAAAAAGTAAATAAAAATAAAAATAAATATTTAACATTAAAAATATCAATTTAATAATATAGTAATAATAATAGTAGTAGTAATAAAAAAATAATAACAATAATAATAATGATAATTAATAAAAATAGTAAGAATAATAGTAGTAATATTAAAATTAATTAATGAAATAGCAACAATAACAAAAAGAGGGACTAAATCGGAGTAAAAATAAAATATAGGGACCAAATTGTGACACGCGAATGATATGGGGGACCAAAAGGGATAATATCCCTGTCCCCCAAAACGCATAACTTCAATATGGACCGAAATGAAACACTACGAAAATTTCAGGCTAAAATTAAAAAGAAAAAAAAAAGAAAAAGGACCGACTCGCAACAGGCTTTAAAAGCGGAGGGATTGAGCGTATAAATATCCCACTCAAGACAAAACCCGCGGATCCTGAGGGCTAATTGGGTTGGGTCTCGGGTTGGCCTCCCAAAATGATGCCGTTTTGGCGTCTGGGGAGGAAAACAAAAGTAGAAGAAAAATCACCTCTGAGATTTTTGCTTTCTATTTTTTTATTTTCTCATATGTGCCCGTAAAAATTTACAATCGTTTGTTTCGGTTTTTAAAGCCGAAATCGAAGAAAGAGAAAAAAAATACAACATTTTTTTTGTTCTTTGTTTGCTGTCCTGTTTTGCAGGTGAAACCACCATACGGAAGAGGACGTGGCGGTACGGAGGCATGCGGCGTACGTGTGGGGGAGGAGTGGCGGCTGAAGCTTCCTAAGGCTTCTTCTTTTTTTTTCTGCTTTGTTTAGGTTATGGGCTAGGGTTAGGCATTTGGGCCATTAGGATTAGGTTAGTAATAGGTTTTGGGTTTAAGGATTTGGGCTGCTCTAATTGGGTCTGTAATTTGTAATGGACTGGACTGTTTAATATGTGGATTTTTATTTTGTTTGCTTTTTATTTTGTTTTGGTTTGGTTTAAATCGGGCCCGAGAAAATTGGGCCAACTACAGCTGCCCGTCTTTGCTCGTTGTCGTGTAACAAAAATGGAGCAAAGACTTAAAAAGGGCCAATTTTGCCCGGCCTCACTGAGTCTCTACTTGTTTTGGTGCCTTTCTTCTTCGCGTAGCTTCATTCCATCTTACTGCATCTTCAGGGGCATAGGAACTAGCGCTTCGATCCCATTTAAGGAGATTAGACTTGTAGCGTCAATCTGCTCCGCCGCAACTTCAGGGAGATAAGATTTGCTATCTTCAGTCTGCTCCGCTGCAACTTCAGGCTGACCTACTGCAACTTCAGAGGTATATGATTTGTAACTTTAATATTTTCCACTGCAACTTCAGGGAAATAAGACTTGTGGCTTTAATCTGCTCCATTGCAACTTCAGGGAGATAAGATTTGTGGCTTTAATCTGCTCCACTGAAACTTCGGGGAGATAAGATTCGCCATGATAGATTAAATCCGACCTACTGCAACTTCAGAGGTATGAGACTTGTAACTCGTAGCTTTAATCTGTTCCACTGCAACTTTAGGGGGATAAGATTAGCTATCTTCAACTTGCTCCACTGCGACTTTAGGGAGATAAGGTTAGTGGCTTCTATCTGCTCCACTGTATCTTCAGGGAGATAAGGCTGATGGCTTCAATCTGCTCCACTACAACTTCAGGAAGATAAGATCCGCCATAATTTATAGCTTTAATCTGTTCCACTGCATCTTCAGGGAAATAAGATTCGCTTTCTTTAGTCTGCTCTGCTGCAACTTCAGGGAGATAAGGCTGGTGGCTTCAATCTGCTCTACTGCAACTTCAAGAAGATAAGATCCGCCATAATTTGTAGTTTTAATCTGTTCCACTGCAATGCCAGGGAAATAAGATTCACTATCTTTAGTCTGCTCCACTGCAACTTCAGGGAGATAAGATATACAACTTCAATCTGCTCCACTGCTACTTCAGGGAGATGAGATTTATGGATTTCAATCCTGCTACACCGTCCTCTGAGGGACATGGCGTGTAGAATCAATTTCATAGGCCTATGCTTATGCCAAATGATTAGGACGTCATGATCAGGATGAATCAAATACTCCTAATTGGATATGTATGAACAATATTTGCATGAATGCAGAATATCATTTTGCGAGAAGGATCCCTTTATAATTCTTAGGTTGTCATTACTCGTTGTTCATCAAGGTTATATCACTGACGCAATATCCTGTCTTCTTATTCAGCTGATATCCTTGACAAAAAATTCGAAGAAATAGTCACAATTTAGACTCTTCTTTCTCAAATATTTCCAACCCTTAGGTTCGGTGAGTTTTAAATAATAGTCCTGTTTCAGGTTCTTGTACTATTCAGAAGCTTCCAGAATAATATGCAAAACTCCTTTTGTGAAAGTATTATTAGTCCATTAATCGTTATTTCAATGCAAAATGCTTGAAAATGATCATAATGATGGACAAAACTGAAATTTATCAAGAGCAAAATCTGAAAAGAATGTGTTTATTAAAGAAAGCAAACATTGCTAGAATACAAAATGGTGAGGTAAAAAATAGGTGCCCCAGATATCGCAGCCTGGGCTTCTCTGTACGAACTTTTTGAAGACCATTTTAAGCTCAATATGTGTTTAGGAGATCAAAAGTACTTTGATGATGCCCCAGGATGTAGCATACTTTTTCTTTGTTAATTTAGGCATCGCAAAACTACCGCATGCCCTCCTTTAATCAAAATTTGAATTGCCTTTTACGGGTTTTGAATTCAAAACCCCTTTGGTCTCAAGGCGTAACATCTCTCCTTCTTGTTAATTTAGAGAAAGTGAGACTACCGCATGCCCCATATTTTGATCAAAATTTGAATTGCCCTTTTACGGGTTTTCAATTCAAACCCCTTTGGTCTCAAAGTGCCCTTTGCGGGTTTTCGCCTTGGCCTCTCCTTTTTTCTTTCTTTTCTTTTCTTTTCTTTCTTTATTTTCCTTTTTTTTTTAAAGTGAAGTATTTCTTGATTGAATCTGATTTCGTAGGATTAGGCCGGCTCTTGCCATCCATTTCGGTCAACATTGATGCTCCTCTAGAGAAGACCTTCTTTACCACATAAGGTCCTTCCCAATTTGACATCCACTTTCTTTAGAAGTCCTTTTGTATGGGAAGGATCCTTTTCAAAATTAGGTCTCCTTCATGGAATTATTTAGGACGAACTTTCTTGTTATAGGCCCGCATTATTCGCTTTTAGTACAATTGACCATGAGGATAGCCCTTAGCCTCTCTTCTTCAATCAAGTTTAGCTAATAATATCGGGATTGGATCCATTCTACCTCATCCAACTTCAACTCTGATAAACTAGGAGAGAAGGAATCTTGACTTCGATGGCCAAAACCGCCTCTATCCATAAACTAATGTGAAAGGCGTTGCCTCGATAAAGGTCTTAACAGACGTCCGATAGGTATAGAGGCGAATGATAACTTTTCATGCCAATCTTTATGAGTCTCAATCATTTTCCCCACGATTTGTTTTGAAGGTTGCCCCCACTGTTCCTTTCATTTTGGGGTAATGTGATGTTAATCTTGAACAAACTGCAAACTTTCGATATCGTGCTGTTGTTCAAATTTAATGTATCGTCAGATAGGATCCTTTTTGGCATTCCATACTAACATAGAATTTGCTAACTGTCGACTTTGTGACATTAGCATATGAAATAGCTTCCGCACACTTGGTGAAGTAATCGACGACCACAAAGATGAATCGATACTCGTTAGAAGCTTTTGGTGAGATTCATGCCCCACATAGAGAAAGCCCACGGAGGTATCATACATGAGGAGATGAAGGAGGCATAGGAATCTTATCTCCATAAATTTGGCACTTATGGCATTTCTTGGTATAACTGATGCAATCCCTTTCCATTGTAGACCAACAGTACCCAAACCTCATGATTTGTCCGGCCATTGTAAAACCATTAGCATGTGTTCTTCAGACACCCTTATGGACCTCTTCTAAGATTTTTTAGCCTTAACAGCATCCACACATCTTAGTAGCTCAGGCATCTCTTGATACGATCATGCGAAAACATCTTTGAATTTTTTTGAATAGCTCAATGACGTCTCACATTGTCTCTGTGGTGATACAGGTTTCGATCACCTCTTTCTTTTCTCCTAGGCTCACAATGACTTTTTGTAAGGTAGGATCTATTTTTCATCTTGTTCTACCATCCGTAACAAATCAGGAGATAGGTTACCATCTCTGTCGTCTTCAAAGTCCTAAGATCCCTCTAGACACATATCTTGCTCAAAAGTAGATTCTAAGTCAGTAGCAACGTCGCTCATGTCATTGATATCTAGGGACCTGTTGTGGGTATGAAGGAATATTCAAAGAACAAATAAATCTAAGAATAATTATTTATGTGGCATGAACATGAATCAAATAAAGGAATAAAAAAATATTTGCTCAAAGTGAGACACAAAAATGCATTTTTTTAATGAAATAAAGATGCTGGACATGAGCCTATTTCACAAAAGGATTCTTATTGCTTCTAGGCTTAAAGCAACAAGCGTGTTTTAAATATTACTCTAAATTAGCTCTAAAAAGCACAGGGATCTCTTCCACAGTCCTATTGTTCAAAACACTTCGAGGCTCATAAGGGCGACTGCCTGATAAGTTTTCTCCTCCGATTCCTTCTTTGGATATAGCCTTGATGCTCTCATTTCTGCACATTCCATCCGAGCCTTCAGTATATTCATAGAATTCCAGTTTCTTATTATCCATCAGGCCTTGCACGAAGGCTTTGAATTCATTGCACTTTTGAATCACGTGACCCTCTTCATCATGGAACTCACAGTAGTTCCTTGTTTCTTCAAGTTTCTCCTCTAAATCCTGGGTGATTAATCCTCCTTCTACCATTTTCTTCCAAATCTCCTTTAGCGGGGTTTTCACTTCTGCTACATCTGTCTTGATTCTCTTCCCTACACTCTCGATTATCATGTTTACCCCTTTGCCAGAATGGTTGGGTAACGAATTTTCTGCACCGAATAGATCATCAAATTTCACAATACCCATTTTGATGAGTTTTTCGATTATCTTTTTGAAAGCGGTGCAGTTCTCGATCGAGTGTCCTGTGATTCCCGCGTGGTATTCGCATTGGGCGTTCACATTGTACCATTTGAGGAACGGAGGTTGCATAGGTTTTAGGTAGAAAGGGGATACTATATGTGCATCAAACAAACTTTGGTACAACTCCCCATACATGATTGGGATGGGCGTGAATTGGAGTTTTTCTAAGCTCGGTCTGGGACTAGAATCTTATTTTGCAGTGCCCTGATGGCCAGTAGTTGGCGTCCTTGGCTGGCTTACGGTAATCGGCTTTGAATAGCTCTTGTCATACATACTTGCTTTATTTGCTTCATTTTCCTCTTCCTCAGGGCTTTTCAAGTATTGATTTGGGAGCTCCTCTCTTGCCTTTTCTTTTTGTAACGATCTTTAAATTGTTTTAGGAGCTCTACTCTCGCCTTTTTCACTAGATCATCCAGATCAAGGACAACAGGGTTGATTAGGTTATCCCCTAGACCTGAACCTGTCGGGAAGTTCACATGTGTCGAGGTACCAGTCTGGTATTGGGGTCTGATGTTAATAGACACCCTTTGTGGATACGCGTTTGATTGTGCTTGGGTGTTTATTGGGATAAAGCCTGAATAATAAGCGGAGTCCTCGTTATCATTCCTGGAATCAACCATAGCGCTTTTCCCCTTTTTCTAACGCTCCAGCTAGTATCTGAGTTAATTGACTCATCATGTTTCTTTGGAATTCTTGCATCTGATTCTTTATATCTTGTTAAATTTTGGCTAATTGCTCTAGCATCTGTATTTGCATTTGCTCTAATCTCTCCAACCTTTGGTCCATTTCTTTAGTCTTTTCTCGGGTACTGTAATGATGTTTAGTTGATAAGTTTTTTGTTGGTTTCCAGATTAACTCTGAAATGATTTTAACCAATTAGGGTCTTTCCATGAACTTCAATGCACATAATGTGATGTAATGTGAATGCATGGAATGAATGCAAAAAAGCGTCGATTCTGGTTCAATTTCATTTAAAAAACTTTACTAGAAAACAAAATTCTTTACATAAAACGGATTACAAATATGGCTTTGCCCTAATGCTCAAAGTTTTAACTCTCCTAAGCAACGAAGCTAACTCTTGACCCCGATCTGATTCTAGCTCATACTTCACACTCAGCATGTCAGCCTGAATTGTCGAGGTCTATAAATGATCGGCTACCTCCCAAATTTGAGCCACAGCCTCGCCCATAATGTAAGCTACTCCCAAATTTGAGCCACAGCCTCGCCCATAATGTAATCTATGTTCCTAACTTGATTCTGAGAATGGTGAAGCTGTTCCTTCCAACGTTCCTCACTTACCTCAAGAAGTTCTACCCGGAGCTCACAATTTTGTAATGTAGACTCTAGTTCTTCTATTTTTCCTTTCATCTCTTCAATCTTGTTCAAACTTGCCCTTAATTCAACCGCAGAATTATGATTTCTATGCTGATAAAGTGATTTTTCAAGTTATACTACTCTAGCCTTTAATTCTCTTTCGTCATTTTGGGTTTCTAACAAATCCTTTCTAGAGCCTCTTTCTGTGCCCGAGCCTCCTAGAATTTTCTCTCCTATCAGTCAGCTTTGGTTCTTTCTTCTTGGATCTCCTGTCGCTATTGTTATGGCGTTTTCCCCAATCTGGGATTCTCATCGATAGACGCAATTTCTTGTAATCCGTCTTCAAACTATCCAAGTCTTCCTCGGCTTTATTCTTTCCTTTCCTTAATTTCTCGGCCTCTAGCTTTCGAATATCAGCATCTAACCTTAAATGCATCTTTTCTTCCTCCAATCGTTCTATCTTCTTTTCAAGTTCCGAATTCCTCTTTTCGAAGTCTTGCTTTATGATTTCTAGTTCTGACGGGATCACTTGTAAGTACTCTTCCAAAGGTCAAACGCCTTCTAAATTCGGCCCGGGGATATTATCATCAACTCTTTTACTCTACCATCCACTGTACTCGAGAGTCGTCATTAAACCTACAGCCAGCCTTTTTTCATTTGATGAGTCTGATTCCACGCGTTAGAAATCTCCTTTACCCTTTTCTTGTAGTTATCTCCCCTGTACGAAAACTCACATTGAGCTAGCCCATATATTTCCGGTATGAACTGTCTTGATTTATACTACCTCAATACGTGCAAATGAGCATACCCAATGACTTCCCAAATCCTAAGCAAAGAGACCCAGTCAAAACTCTCACATCGGTAAAGAATTTCGTCAGGAATTAACCAAAGAGCTCGCCACTCAACGTCTTCTTCCTGGAGATTTTGGAGGAGCGCTATCCAATTTTCCTCTGATATGTCATCTCTTCTTGGCGTGGCCACTATCTCCTTTAATGGGGAGTAATTCCCGGATAAAACTTGATTAGAAACCTTATCCACTTTCCAAAAATGATTGTGGAACCAAGCCAACAACAACTGTGCGCAACCTATAAATCTACCTTCACCGGACCTCCTACATGCATTCAAAGATCTAAATGTCTCGGCCAAGATTGTAGGGACAGGTGTGACCCCTTTATCAAGCCAATCAAAGAGATCTGAGACCGCCTCATTTACATACCCAATGCCCTAGAAAAGATCATTAATTCGTATATGCTCAAAGCAAACACATCAACTCTCTTCTTCGTATCAGGATGCGCTAGAATCAAATCTCTCAAATTCTTCCATGGGATGCACTTATATTCGTCTTTTTGCTTGATCTTAGCTGTAATCCACTGTTCGCTCATTCCTGTAGTGTTCATCAATTTCTTCCAAAAGGTCGAGACATAAACGGCTCTAGAATAAGCTTTATCAACTTGAACCTTTGGACAATGCAGTAGGACTGTATATTCTTCCATAGTAGGCATTAGATCGATCCTCCCAAAGGTAAAGCAACTGTATAAAGGGTTCCAATATTGAGCGAGGGCCCGGAACAAATGCTCGTCTACCTTGATGTCGAGTAGATACGACAAATCCCCATAATTATAGCAGAATAACTGCTTAGTTTCATCATTCCACTAATCCCATATCTTTTTTTAATTCTTGAAGGCTATTTTGCGTCACACTGATACGGGTGTAGTCCCATAATTCTGATATATACCCCTCGGCTAGACTATCTCTTTTCTCTAATTGTGTTTTCTCTGACCACATACGGACAGCAGCATTATCCTCCACTTTATCAAGAAATTTGTTCTCCATGACAAGCTCTCTAATTTAGTAATCGAACTTGAATCGACACTTTTTTGAATATGAAATGACATGTAAACATAGCAAAAACACAATAAGTCAGTACAACGTACAAAAACAAAACACAAAGTAAATAAAAGAGAATCAAACACCTATCTGGGTAACCGCTAGGGTTTCTCGCAGTACTATCTAAGGTGGGCTCCTAGGGTCTTCTACATGCGGTTTGGTTCTAAAGTTGAGGTACCTGAACCAGCAAATTCTTCGATCCTCACCCATTATAGGCTCATACGGACCGAGTTCAGTTTAGGGGAATACTGATAAACCATAAAAGTAACATATTTTAATCTCACATTTAGTATGCTTTTGGATGTTAAGCCTCGATTTATGTAAAAAGGTGCTTTTAATCCTTTCTTTTCATATTTTATACTCAGGAAAGCACCCGAGGATAAAAAGAACAAGAAACGGACCCAAAACTGAGTAAATTGGGCCAAGGAAGAAATCGACACGACCTGGACCAAAGCCCATACGGCCGTGCCTCACAAATCATCTAGAACATGACCTTTCCCTGATTTACACGGCCGTGTCTCATTAAAGAAATCTGAACACCGCCTGGCCACAATCCACACGGGCGTGTGACATGGCCGTGTCCCTGTCGCTGGAAAGAGCAATTTCACTCGGATTTGGATACTTAAGGAGAAAGAAACATATTTCAAAAGCCTATATAAACCCCCTAAGTGTCAGCTGAAAGGGGGCGGTTAGCTAGGCCAAGGAGCCAAGCCGAAAAGGTCAGAATTGTGGGAATCACTCGAAGATAGCCAGTTGATCCATCTTAAGAAGCCGGAGTTCTACTCAAGACGGCGGATCTCTCCTTCAATTCCTTCAGGGAGTTTTAGGGATTTCTTATGTTTTGTTTTATCTTTTCTCTTGAGATGTTTTCTTTATTTATCATGAACTAAACCCTTCAGATACCTGAAGGGGATGAAACCTATGATGGATCTTGTTATTATTTTCTAAATTATATGATAAATACTTAGTTTGTTCTTAATTATGTAAGCTTAATCCAAATTTGATGTGCTTAGGTGGAGGAGGAATAGACCCTGCCTAAGAGTAGATCTAGCATAATTAAGCGGAGTTGATCACACGCCTAGAGATAGGGTGACAAGATTTTACCGAATTAGGGTGAAACCTAATATGGGAGTCCATAGATCGATTTACTGCTATTCTAGGGGGTTATTATAAAAGAACGAGAGTTCTACCAATTAACCTAGGGTTAGATGTTAGTCACCTCAAGAGAGGGTTTAATATACGTTAGGGAGTCTTACGGATCAAGCTAAGTAAATAAATCATATAGTTCAGGGTTTAATAACAAATGAAGTCTAGGTGGATTCTTCCTGAGGGTATCTTCTAAATCAACTGAGTTTTCCTAAAGTTATCTCCCAAATTTAGTCTTTTTATCTTTGTGTCTTTAGCTTAGAATTTTAGTTCTTGTGGGTTCGACAATCCAGTGTTGCCTTAGCTATACTACTGTTCGATAGGTACACTTGCCTTTAATCGTTGTCAGAGTTAGTTTCTAGGTTCGATCATTCTATTATAAATTTTAAAGCTCTAATTTCAGTGATCAAGTTTTTGGCGTCGTTGTTGGGGAACTAAAATATTAAGAAAGCTCTATTTTTATTACTTCAGCCATTTTTTTATTTACTTCTATTTTTATTATTAGGATAAATTTTAATTTTGCTAACTTTTCCTTCTTTCTTTTCTTTTCAGGCACCTCTAGTTTATGACTAGAAGGAACCCGAGAAGACCTTTAGTATACGACAGTGATATTGAAGCTACCGATCGAAGGAATCGCAGACAAATTAGGCGAGCCCTAAATTACACAGAAGAAGAGCGTGAATCCAATCCTACTGAAGGGATGGACGAGAATAATCCACGGCCACATGAAGTGGGAGAACACAATGCTCCACGTACTATGTTTGATTATGCTAAACCACATTTAACAGGAGCAGAATCGAGTATTGTTAGGCCTGCTATAGCTGCTAATAATTTTGAATTAAAGCCTAACACAATACAAATGATTCAACAGTTTGTTCATATTTGATGGTTTGCAGGACGAAGATCGAAATACTCATATAGCTAATTTTTTAGAGTTCTGTGATACCTTCAAAATAAATGGTGTTTCTGATGATGCCATACGTCTTCGGTTATTTCCCTTTTCATTGAGGAATAAAGCCAAACAGTGGTTAAACTCGTTACCACGAGGGTCAATCACTAGATGGGAACAAATGACCGAAAATTTTTTATTAAAATATTTCCCACTGGCCAAGACGGTCAAATTACGGAATGTTTTTTGCCCCTGTTTTAAAAAGTGTTGGAAGGCCAAGCCTTTTCAACCCAAAAGATCAAAAAAAAGGCCCCTCATCTCTTTTTAAACCCAACTTCGGCGACGGAGAAAGAATCTCTGACGATGTGGTCGTGGGGCATTTAGGTGAGCCTTTTCTTTCCTCTTTTTCTTTTTCTTTTTATTATTCGTACGTAAAAAATGGAATAAAATAAAAATGAAAAATTGAATAAAGCAAGAATTTAAAACGAAAGTTGAAGAAAAATCACCTCTGAGATTTTTGCTTTCTGTTTTTTTTATTTTCTCATGTGTTTCTATAAAAATTTACAATCATTTGCTTCGGTTTTTAAATCCGAAATCGAAGAAAGAGAAAAAAAATACAATGTTTTCTTTTCTTTTCTTTTGTTCTCTGTTTGCTGTCTTTTTTTGTAGGTGAATTCACCGTACGGAGGAGGACGTGGTGGTACGGAGGCATGCAGATCACATGTGGGGGCTGGAGGTATGCGGCGCGCGTATGGGGGAGGAGCGGATGCTGAAGCTTCCTAGGGTTTCTTTTTTTTTTCTTGCTTTGTTTAGGTTATGGGCTAGGGTTAGGCATTTGGGCCATTGGGCTTGGGTTAGTAATAGGTTTTGGGTTTAAGGATTTGGGCTGCTGTAATTGGGTCTGTAATTTGTAATGGACTGGACTATTTAATATGTGGATTTTTATTTTGTTTGCTTTTTTTTTTTTTTTTGGTTTGGTTTAAATCGGGCCGGGCAAATTGGGCCAACTACATCCATCATGTTATCAGTAAATAATTATAATTGAGGGTGATGGATGTTAAAATTAAATTAACAACTAATATGCAAAAGAGATAAAATAAATGCAATGAAATATTTTAGCAGCAATTCACAAGTTTTAGCAATAATAACATGTTTAGCAATTCATTCTTTATCATGTTTAACAATGTTTCAAAAAAATTCCATGACAACTCAATCATTTATGAACTTGAAATCTAAATCATAAGCTCTTTCGAGAGCTTAGATTTGTCACTTAGAAAAAAAATGTATATATTTCTATGTCATCGTTTAACTAATGATTTCTTAGAATTTATGCAAAGTAATAGAGACAGGTTAGGTTTGAAATAATTTAATTACATAAATATAAAGTAATGCAAGTTAATAGTGTTCTTTTGGAATTATTACGAACCTTTAATTCGTTCTTGTTTGGATATAAATTAAGCATGCATCTTCCAATTATTATGTTCATTAATCACCATATGGTTCGGATTAAGCGATTAATTCTAATGCGGTCAAACATATCTTAATGCGTAAACAACATGAATGATTTTAATTGGAAGCATAAACAATTGAGGCACGGAACAATGTATGTAACGCCCCGAAATTGGGCCTAAGAGAATTGGGCTTATTGGGCCCTGAGCGTAGAAGTATTTTAAAATTTTTGAGAATATAATAACGACGTTATTTCAAGTTGGGCTTGTTAGGACGGTGATTTTAGAAGGTTACGGGGTTTCTATGAAGTCCCGGGTTCAAGTTAGGCCATAGGAAAATTTTTGGTTTTTGGCTCTTTAAGGGAGAGGGCTAGCAGAAGCTGGACTTAAGGAAAATTGTTGGTGTTTTACTAACACAAAAGGAGTTGTGGTCTAGTGGCAAATGGTGCCACATGGGAGACAATGAAGTGACGCCACAGGGAGGCAAGGGATCCAAGGTTCTAGTCTTGGTACTTGCTTTTCTTTTGGATTATTTTCTTTTAAAGGGAATTGGACTTTATCTGTAGGCTTAACTTTTGTTGTGCATGTTGTAAGACACAAATGGCCACATGGTGGAGTGGTGGTGGCATCAGCATGGAAGCAAGGGGGGTGAGGTTCGAATCCCACAAACAGCATTGGGGAGTTTAATTTTTGTGCTCAGGAAAGAGAGGTAGCTGAGTGGAGATCAAACTCTGCAGGAGGGAGGGAGGACTTGCTCAAATTAGTTTGAATGGGGGGTGGAAAGTGAAAGATGGAGCAGGAAGGGGAGAAAATCAGGGGATTTGAGAGGAGAGGTAGTAGTTGGCTGATTGTGGGGTGTGTGGGGAGGAAAAATTCAGCTAGGGGTGATTTTAGTAATGAGATTTCGACACTTTGGTGTAGGGAGCATAAACCGAAACCTCTTGGTGTGTGTACTGAATTTCTCTAGTAGTCTTAGCATTTGGCATTTCTTTTTAGGCATTTTCAGGTTCTTTCCTTTTGGCAATTTCGTTTTCTTTTTTTTTCCTTTTTTTTCTCTCTCCAGGACTAGGCCGAATCTTTTGGGACAGACCTCTCGTGCAACTTTTGTTCAACCTTCCTTCCCTTTCAATTGCTTATTCTTCTACTCATTGGCTGAAACCCTTACCCCTTCTTTTGGTAATCTTCAATCGGTTTGCTTAGTTTCTTTTCAACCTTGAGTTCTTGTGGGTGCTGCTTGGGTCGTATCATTCCTTCCCAATCAAATTGTCTCTTGTTGTAAGGTAATGAGTTCTTTCTTATTTCTTACTCTTTTTGTGTGTTCTTTTTCTCTCTTCTTTCATGAAGAGCCAAAACATCTATCTTGTGACCCCATAGTTGAATCTGGTTCTTTGGTGTGCTGCTAGGTGCCAAATTATCTCACTATTTCGTAGATATTACGCGTTGCTGCTGAATCCTGCCTCTCCATTCGATCTTTGTCAAGCCGTTGGTAATATTCTTCTTTTTCCCTCATCTTTTTCCTTTCATCATAAGGTGAAAGCCGAAACAATTGACTGAGTTTCTCTTTGTGATCCAAGCCGTACCTAGTAGAGTTTAGGAGGGTACTTTCCTTTACATTATCAATCTCTGAATCTCGGTTTTTGTGGGTAAGTAATGGTATCATTTTCTAGTTTTCCTGTTGCCAAATCTTTCCCCTTCCTAAGTTTGATGTGGGATGGTGTTAGGATCATTCAAGGAGTGATAGGAGATTGGCGCTTGCTAACCGAGAGTTCTTCATGGAGGTAGGTAGTAGCCGATCCGAGGGGGTTCAAGAAGGGTGCCTAATGGAAGCAGACTCGTGATCCTTGCTCCCAAGTTCAAGCGGCGTAAGGTGTCAACGGTTTGGGATTTTTCACCGGGTTGTGGAAGGACGTCGGCATCTGGGTTGGATAGGCAAATTGCGGTTGCTCGCTCTAGTGAAGGTGACGGCGATCATGAGTGTATAGTACTCTACGTAATCAGGTGTGTAATCTCACACCCCCTTTGTATGAATGCATATGATTATTTGTGAATTGGCCAAAAGCCGAAAATCAGAAACCGGCATCTGTACCCACGCAAGTGTGTGAACGCTTGTAGTGGTAGATCGAAAATTGAGTAATGACGGTAAGTCGCGAAAAGTGTCACGAGTACACTCACGAGGCTGGGGCCGTAGCAGGCTTAGTCGAGCCGAAACAGGCTTAACGGGCCCAATGGGCTATTCGGCCCACATGGGTGAAGTAGATGGAAAATAGTTAATTGATAAAACCGAATACGAAATCTGCAAACCTGTAATCGAAACAATGCATTTTGGGCTACTCGAGCGTGTGGGCCCGTTTGGGCCTAAGATGGGTTTTAGGCTCAATAGTTCCGTAGAGACCTACAAAGGGTCTCGAGTCACTCGAGGTGACAGTAGGCCTTTGGAAAGGCCGTTATATGCGAAATTACTAAAATACCCTTAGGTTGCGAAATTACTAAAATACCTTTGGGTTGCAAAATTACTGAAATACCCCTGGGTTGCGAAATTACCAAAATACCCTAAATGGGTAGAATGATCGTAGTACCCTTTTATTGTGGTTGAGTATCGTGTGCATGATTTTATTACACTTTTATATGTTGATGTATTGTATGTTATCATATTGCATGGGGCGGGATAATGATTGAAGAGCAGTGTAGCCTGGGGGCTTTGCCACATATTGTTTTAGTGGCTATGCCATATATATATATATACGTATTTTAACTCCGGTGGCTCAGTCGCAAATATTGTGATTAGCAGGTTGACTACATTAATGGTGCAATTGGCGGGGTGGGTTGATTTGATCCCCATAGGTGACGATTGGTTGGTACGGGGCTGTATGTGGTTGGATTGGGTTAGGTTGCATTACATTATCTGCACTTACATGATTATAGGGCTTAGGCCTAGTTTGATGTTTTATGGGCTCGGGCCCAGTCAGTGATCGTTTAGGGGATTACATACTGAGTTCTTGTAACTCGCAGGTAATCCCCAGCATTGAGGATTTGGAGCGGCGGTGGACTCTATGGTGGCAATACATCGTGAACTTAGTAATTTATGTTTTGTTTTACTTTGAGATTTATTTTATTTTGGGTTAATGTTTTGTAATAAGGCCGCTGGTTTTATATTTCTTTTAAATTTTCGTTAATAACTGTTAAATGCATAAATACGAGATTTTCATAAAAACATAAATAATCGTTTTCCAAAATATCACGTTTCTACAACGATTCAAGTTCAATTTTCATAACAAAAACAGTCTTTTTAAATGATAACAACTTTAAAAAAGGGACACTAATTTAAATCGGGGTTTTTACAAATAAACATCAAAACTCGGAGTTTTAAAAGAGACGCAACCTTTTTAATGAACGCTTAGCTTTTCAACTATCGTTTGATGTGACATGCTAGATCCGGCCATAACGTCTAGACCGGGTTTGGGGTGTTACATTTAATTTTAGGCAACAAAACTTTTCTCATTTTACCATTTAGTCCTTTCTTGAATTAATATATCATAATATACTTCCCAATGTTGTCATAACTCCAAAATTTCCCTTTTTGTCGCTTTATTTCCTTATTTTACTATATCAAAGATAATATCTTACTGTAAAAATTTTCGGGGTATTACAGTTACATTAATAGACAATCATCTTCTTTATTAGCGTTCTTACAAATTTTTTAAGTCAAGCATATATTAATCATCATTAAAACATGCCAAACATACTTCAAACAAACTTATAATATCAATTAAACATGCACTAGAGCCACTTAGCAAAATTCCAACACAAGTTACGAAGGTATCTGTAACGACCCGAATTTGGGCCTAGTAGAATTGGGCCCATTGGGCCTTGGTCAGGGGAGTGTTTAAAATTTTTGAGAACAAGAGAACGGCACTAACGCAAGTTGGACCTATTAGGTGAGTGATTTTGGAAGGTTAGGGGGCTTCTATAAAGTCCCGAGATCAAACTTG
Source organism: Gossypium bickii (assembly GCA_025503065.1). Classification (NCBI taxonomy): domain Eukaryota; kingdom Viridiplantae; phylum Streptophyta; class Magnoliopsida; order Malvales; family Malvaceae; genus Gossypium; species Gossypium bickii. Next base: position 106,381,600 of record CP106709.1, read on the forward strand.
GGCTTTAGGAAAATTTTGGTTTTAGGTGAATAAAACCCTGAAAGTTAGTAAGTAGGCTTTAAGAATAATATATGGAGAAAAATGACACAAAAAGAGTTGTGGTCTAGTGGCAAATGACGCCACATAAGAGACAAGGGAATGAGGCCACAAGGAAGCAAGGGGTCCAAGGTTCAAGTCTTGGCGCTTGCATTTCATTTTGATTTATTTTTAAGTGAACTTAGACTTTGGCCCATAGATTTATATTTAGTTGCGCATGTTACAAGGAGCTAGTTGGTAAAGTGGCTAGTGGCGTGGATTATGAGTTCGAATCCCATCGCAAGCAAAAAGGGATATTTATTTTGCTAAGTTGGGACGGCCAGAGTTTGTATTGGAATTAAACTTTGCTGAGGAGGGATCCCACATCGAAAAGCTAGCAAGAGGGAAGGTGAGAAGCTGGCTTTAAATAGAGCAATCTATGAGGAGTGTAAGCATACCTTGCTAGGCGTTTGGGCATAGGAGTGCTCGGAGCGCGGATTAGCAGCTTCAGATTCTTATCTGTTTGATCGCTCTAGTGAAAGTGACGGCGCTCGTGATTATTCAGTACAACTCGTAATCAGGTGTGTAATCTCACACTCCTGTTTGTTCTGTAAATGCTATGATCTGTGAATAGATTAAAAGCCGAATTACCCTTGGTGGGTAAATTTACAATTTATTTACAATTTATTGCATTTGATACATTGCATGTATATCATGTTGCATGGGCTGGGATTGATGATTGGAGGAAGTGTATTCTGGTGGCTCTGCCACATTCTATCTGGTGGCTATGCCTCATATATTCTGTTATTTTGGTGGCTCCGCCATAAATTCTGTGATTAGCAGCTTGTCTGCTATATGAGTGTGTAGGATTGGGTGGGTTGACTTGGTCCCCACAGGTGTGTAGGGTTGGTACGGGGGTGTGTAGCGGATGGATTATTGGGTTGGGCTGTATTTCATTGTTTGCATTATCATGTTTATAAGGCTAAGGCCCAGATTGTTATCGAATAGGGCTTCGGCCCAGTCTACTTCCGTATGAGCTCGGGCCCAGTTAATGACCAATTAGGGGATTACACATTGAGTTCTCGTAACTCACCCCTTTGCTTTAACCGTACAGGTGATCCCCAGCGTTAGAGGATTTGGAGCTGCGGAGGACTCTATGGTGGCCATACATCGGAGTATTTCTCATAAACTTTAGTAAATTTCAGTTTAGCTTTATTTTAAGATTATTTATTTTGGGTTAATATTTTGTAATAAGGCCTTTGGAATTTTATTTTTCTTTTAAACTTTCATTTCAGATATGCTTAAACTATACAAGATTTTACTCTGGGTTTTCCTAAAACGTTAATAAATGTTTTAAAAATATCACGTTTTCCGCAATGTACTGAATCTGACTTCTGCTATAAACAGAGTTTTCGCAAATAATAATAATAATAATAATAATGTTTTTACAAGAAACCCATAAAAGCAAATCTGAATTTCTCAAACAACAAAGCTCGGAGTCTCAAAAAGAATACGAAGTTTTTAACTATCGCGCAGTTTTTAAAACAACCCTCTATGTGACATGCCAGATCCGGTCATAACGTCTAGGCCGGGTTTGGGTGTTACAGTATCAATATTTCTCTTATTTGGTATCGATATCGATTGGAAAATCGATACCAAAACAGCAATTTGTTTCTCATCTAAAAATCAAACCCCAGAATTTATCGATACCTTTATTAAAGTATCAATTATTTTATCTCGAGTATCATGGTAAGGTATCAATACCAAATTACAATACTAACTTCTTACACATCGAAAAATCATGGAGGTATCATTTTAAAAACCCGAATATCGATACCTCTGCTCCAGACCATAACAAGTCACCAATTTAACCATATAATCTATTCAAAATAATATTACTCAACATGCAACTTTTACCTTATCAAGTAATCACCAAAACGACCACAATAACAGTTCAATCATCGAAAACATTTTCGAGTAAGCGAACAATAGAACAAGAACAATATCCATAAATCCTAAGAATAAATAAGCTATGAAAGTAATCAAAACATTATGGCAAAGTACATGCAACAATTCTACCACATTATTCAACGTCTATTGACCATACATACAGTTCATGGCACTTCAACATAACAAATATTCAAACCAAAACGATATCCATGAAAAAATTATAACATCCATTGCAAGTGCTAGAAAACTAAACCCATAAAATATCATGAGGACCAAAATAATAATCGATCAAAGGCTAACCACATTATCTTATCCCCACAGTTCAAAGAATAATATTAATACCACCTATGTAAACACTAAAACCTAACTTGGATCACTTCCTTGGTATCCCCGCACCATTCACACCACTAACGTTAAATATCTGCAATGGTTTTAAAGGAGTGGATGAGCTTAAACAAGCTCAGTGAATGTCAGAGTAACCACAATGAATACACAACATCAAAAGTTAAACAAGAGCATGCTATAGCACATTCACAATCATATTCTAACCAAATCACAATTATATATTCATTAAATCATAAAACTAGCATATACTCTCACGTACAACTACACTCAACTTATATACACATAGTTCATTTTACAATAATTCATCGAGACTAAACAACGTATACATGCTTTAATAATTCACAAGTCTAGCTTATATATTCATATGCATTCACAAGTTAAACGAAAACGACCCAAACCGCGATTATATACACAATTTACTATGATAACATACTAACATTTTCATGAGACTTAAACTGACTCATTTAGCATATTATTTACATGTTTATGCATCCATCTCATATCTTATTATCTCATCATATAAGATCACATTTAAATGATAATTTGGAACTTGAGGCTATGAAACATGAAAGTGGGCTCTATCACTACACATCGGAAACACGGATCTCCAGCAAATCAATTGACTCATAGAGTCGAACATATCCCAAAAAGTGAAGCATAAAGATAACACTCTCCAACACACCAAACATGTCTCGTTGAATGGAGCTTAGCTCACATTCCCTTATCTCTCCAACCTGTCCTAGGGCCTCAATGCACAAAAACACAATACATATAGGTGAGTACTCACAATCCTATGGCATGCCAACTATATCTAATGATTTCAAGAGATCACAAGGCCAAAATATCCATAATTACACATTTTTAATTACTGATTTAATGCACATCATCTCTGTTCATATTCATCAATTTACAACAAAACTTGTACACAATGCATGCTTATTGAATTCACATTTAATTGCACTTTAAGTGCCACAATAATTCTCATTGAGCCATCACATATCCAACCACATATGTGTGCATTAAAACCAGTACATCATATATCACATACAAGTATTCTCACATATTACTTGTCATAATAATATCACATTCCACAATTCAACACATATATCTTTACCGAAATTTCGCTCACTTTCGCTACATATTTGCATTATTAGCATATAATTATCACTGTAATTTGGCATGTTTATCATGCCCACAACACAACACAATTCACAATAGTCATCACACATGTCTCATATCACAATATCGTATCATAATAATCAATCCACAATTATTCACATAATCACATAATTCGCCAAAATAAGGTAAAAGAATTAGAAAGCTTACACTCGGAACTTCGGATAGGGGTTTAAGTTATTCCTAAGCTCTCAATTAACACTATGAATTGTGTCTACAAGCAGCGATTCCAAAACACTCATCATTCATGTTTTCGCCTAGACGCTGAAAGCTCTAGCTAGTTTTTCATTGCCTTTCTCTTTACTCGTAGAAGGTCCTGAATGATTTTGAAGCTTCAACAAGTAGATCACACAACAAGCACAATCAACATTCAACGAAAGACTCTCCTAAATCAAACAAAACACAAGCCTAAGCTAGATTCTCTTATAACCGAACTTTCGACATATCAAACTTGTATTTCAATTATCTCGGTCTATACTTAATCTTTTTGCCTAAAACAGATTTCATTGATCTATTTATTCACCTACAACTAATTTTCAACCTTTAAACTACTCAGAACTACCCAATTCATGGTATCAAAATTTTTGACATGTTTATGGCAATTTTCACGAAAATTCATTAAAACGCTGCAAATCTTCAATGAAACTTTAAAAAAAAGTTTAGAAACCTTCTAATCATGTCAAAACTAATTGAAAAATACTTTGAAACCACGTTTTTACCCAAAATCTCGAAATCCACCATTAACGACCCAATTTTTAACTTTTATTTAAAACATGCGATTTAACAGCTAAAAACTCAATTTAAAGGATCAAATAACACCAAAAACTAATAAGGAATTGAATCGTTACCTTAGTTGATGAAAAACCAGACGTTTGATCGAAAACTCAAAAAACCCAAAAATTCAACAATGGAGAAATATATGGTGTTCTTGGATTTTTTCTTGAAATACTATGGAGATTTATGGCTTGGGGAATGATGAAAATCTAAGGAATTAATTTGGGAATCAAAATTTAATGAAAGGAGCTTTAGAATGCAATAGATGACAAAACAAAAATATAGAGAAGAGACTAACCTAGGTTTTATAAAGATGGAAGCGAAGATAGGGTATTTTTAAAACTTTGGTAAAATTATTTTTAACTACTCCTAAATTGAACCCTATTACAAAACAGTCCTTATTTTAACATTGAAAGTCTTTTCAGCATTATTTTAAAAAAATTGATTTAATTTTCAAAAAGCCATAGACGAAAACAATTTTAGGTTACCATAATTCAAAATTTTCGAACCCATTCCGAACCAAAATTCTTAATTTACCCTAAAAACTTCTAGGTCCAATTGTGGGGTATGACACATGTCATACACAAGTGATGTACCCAACATACCGACTATCGGCTCGATCATCTTTAGAGCATAAGCCTCTACGTATATCAAAGCACATGAGTTACATACGCATTATCAGTGACTAACCCAGGATTTAGGTAAGTCATACCATGAACATCACAAGTGAATTAATTCACAAACGGATTCAAAATTAATTCAACTTGGGTTCATTCCCGTGTATCATTCTTCTAATGAGTACATCTATGTCTCTACCCGTGGAATTAGTTGCTTCAATAGCTAATACTAGCCATCTCCCCAATTGGAATTGTAGAAGACATAATAATCCTTCTAAGTATTTGAATTAAATGCTCACTTTTGATTCTTTTACGGGATTACGGACTCGTTTAGATTATTTACTAAAGTAAGTTATCTTTCTCGTAATGTAAACATTCTTACAGTGCCACTTATCATCAGTGCGAACTTAGAAAATCAATGAACTAATATTTGTTTGTCACAATTTCACTATGTATGCAGAAAATGAAAGACAAACACAAAAGATATAATAGTGAAATGTGAAATGTGAATTTAACTTTATTCATTTATCCATCGCTCAAATACATAGAAGATAGTTTCATGTTTACTATAAGATAAGCACATTTCCTAACAAAGTGGATCTATAAGAAGGAGAAGTGTGGAAGGAAAGGTTAAAACCTATAAGGCCATACTTGTGGCAAAAGGCTACACAAAAAAAGGTATTGATTACGAGGAAACCTTCTCTCCAATAACAATGGTCAAGTCGATTCGCTTTTTTTATCCATTACGATAGCTCTCGATTATCAGACCTGGAAAATGGATGTCAATACAGTGTTTCTAAATGGCTATCTTGAAGAAATCATCTACATGGTGCAACGTACCTAATATATAGCTTAAGGAAATGAGCATAAAGTTTGCAAATGTAACACCCCTCACCTAAGTTAAATTGATAACCAGGGCAATAGGTGTCATATTTAGTCATAAGTTACTAAATCAACCAAGTCACTAAGCTAACATAATATTAAAAAATTTATCAAGGATTTCCATTAGGACACACATACAAATACCATATTTAAACTTAAGTACATACCATTCTAAAGTCCAAAATTTTTATACCAAAACTTGTCTTTGGAGATTGTTGAGTGATGTGATCCAAATTGAAGTTACAATCCTTGATTCATTTTTAACTTTGTCTTTTACCTGCGCGTTTTAAAAATAAATGTGTTAAGCTACGTGAATAACTTAGTAAGTACTCAATTGAATTCAATCTTACCATTTTTATATATTTACAATTTAATTATTTTTTTAATAATAACATTTATTCATACAGTTTCTTTCACTAACATACTTAAACTTTTAGTTTATTTCCAAAACATAAAATCATTTAAATTAACTTTATAACTTATAGTTTTTACTTTAGCACATATAGTCACTAAACAAATTTCACATTCACATATCAAAATCTCTTTTATGATTTCACAAACATAACATGAACACTTAATTCACATATTTCATTTAACATTTAATTCACATGTATAGTACTATATTGATACCAAATCATTTGATTTCCTATCAATTTCTTATTGTATCAATACCAAATCGGGCTTCATGTATGTCGTACAGTCACGTTGCTTAGACTATCTATTAAATTACATAATGTTATTACAAATATAAGACATTTAGGCTATAAACATTGATTTCATGGTTTAGGATTCTACTTGTACCTTCTGGCTAGTGGGAAACTAAAAGGTTTAGAGGGTAAAAGTCTATGAGCAAAAGTTGATACTACTTCCACAATTGCAAAATCACAAGGCATCCATTCACTTCCTCGCTCCGCACTTTACACCTCTTGCACAACACTCTATATAGGCAAAATGGTAGGGTTCCAACTATATCTACCAACAATTTAAAATTTAGATAAAAATGGGAAGTACAAGGTATGAACTAAGTTGCCAGAATTTTCTATCATCAACACACCTCCGATTAGGTGAAGAATGTATGCTCGAGCATGGCAATCGATCTAAATTGGTGTTGAATTCTCTAGGAGATTCCTAAATCACCTTTTCAACTAATCTAACTTCACTTGGTGCCATTTGAAATCCACCGGAAGGTTTGTATCAGTTCTGAACTTTGCATAAAGGTCATCTTGTAGATTAAATTCAAAGCTTCCTGTCACAAGATGCTTGTCTTCTAGAAGCCTTGTCAACAATGCTACATGTTCTAGTTTTATTATCGCCTAGCCATATAAGAGATGAAAGATATGGGTCTTCGATCTCCATCGTTTAATCAGAGTGGATAAGAATGACAAAATGTAAGTAACTCTCCCAATTTGACTTGTGTGATAGAAATCAATGCCCTTTAATTGGAGCAAGATTCTCTCGTCAAGTGGACCTATACTCATATTGTTGCGAAGCTAAGTAATATGAGAATACTCTAATATAACTACACCTTGGGCTACATGTCCTTCAAATCTCAATAAGTTGGCAACCATTATGTAATATATACGGTAAAGAATAAACATCATAATTTGTTTTCGTTTATTGCGAAAAATTAACAAATTTATTTGCCTATTTATAGCTTCTTAAATTAGGGATTCACAAAAAAAATTAGTGAAAATTGACAGGTATTGATTTTTATTTATTTTCTACTATTATTTATTTAAATTACTAAAGAAAACTTTTTTTAAATAATTTATTTTTTAAAATTTAAAAAACAGATAAATAAAAACAAAAATCATTTAAATGTAAATATAAAAAAATCCAATTTTGGGAAATAAAGAAAAACAAAAATATTTTCTCACACCTAAAGAATTGTTTTTTTCAAGTAAATAAAAATAAGGCTAGAGTGGGCCAAAGAAAGAAAAGAAATTGCGAAATGATATTTTGCAGCTATAAATCAGCCTTAAACCCTAATGTAATACATTACATACAAACACGATCTTTTATCTCTTAGATACTAGCATCCTCATCCAACACTTCCATTGCTTCGCTATTTCTGCTCTCTTCTCCAAACCCTAGATTACTTCTCCTTTTCCGTACATTTTGATGGCGGAGGAAGAGGCCGTAGCCGCTGCACCCAGCCCCGTCCCTTCCGATCTTAAGCGAAAACTCGAGGATGTCGAGCCCCACGACCTCCATGCCGACAACATGCCTCGCGACTCTGCTTTAGAACCTGATGCCCAAGATAACGATGCTGCATCATCTGATTTGTCCGAGGCCAAACGCCCTAGGCTCGACGACGATAAAACCGATGGCTTGGGTAATGAACATGTTCCCTTTTTTTGGGTTTATGTACTATTTTAGGAAATGATTTGAGGGGTTAAATGATAGTAGCTCTAGGGTTAATTGGAATTTTTCTATGGTAAAACAGCTTTTTTGGAAAACTGAAGATGTTCAGGAATTGTGAGTTTTATGTGCTAGGTGAATACGAAGTGAGAAGATTAAGGCTCCGCTTGGTTGTTACTTTATTAATTTTTCTTTTTCTGTCACTTACTTTTACATGTTTAAAAATTGCTAAAATCAAGAGCCAATATTTGATGGAGCCTATGAGTGAACACCTTGTTTTTTTTTTCCTTTCCAATTTTGTGCAGAAAGCAAAAAAGAAATAGCAACGGTGATATCAAAACAAAACATGGTTTATGGCTAGTTCATATTTTTATTGCTTTGCATATCTAACTATTCTAATTCCATGGTCTTTATGCTTAAAATAACAGCCAGTGAGAATGGATTTGAAGCTGAGAAATCGCATGAACCTGCCAAGGAGGAAGAGGAGGGTTTGCAGCAAAATGAGCTTAACAAGCAAGCAGAGGATGGTGATTCTCCTGCAAAGGAGGCTGAAGAAACTGTAAAACCTGAGCAATATGAAGGAACTGCAGAGGAAACAGATGGGCAGTCTGCAGATAATCCTGAAACTGCTGATGCTGAGTTAGGTAAAGTTGAGAGTTTTGAGGCAGATAACGGTCAAGAACCTGCTAAAGAGGATAATAAGCAACCTTCTGATGACTTGCCTCAGCAGGAGGTTGATGATGGTACAACTATTACTCGCAAAATGGAGGTTCCTAATGCGAAGGTATGCTGGCCAAATTTTTAAGCTGTCTCATTGTGAATTGTTTGAACTGGGTGTAAATTGAAGTTGATATTTTCGTAGTTTCTTCAACAAACATTTCAACAATCCCTTTTTGCACTATAATCTGTTTGATCCCGTGTCAAATAGACAATCCTTTTTTAAAATTTTTTTTTCCCAATAATGTTAGGTCTTTTTATTCTTCTCTCTTAAGGTGGATGTCATCTATTAAATTACAATTTTTAATAACAATCTCCTCATTATGTGTCTAAACTACCTTTAATGTTTTATCTACATTTATTGTTCTATCTTTGGTGATGTCTACCTTTTTCAGTGTACACACATTCCAAAAATATATTGTAATCCAAGCAATGCCTTACTCCCTCTTCATAATTGTGGAACATCTTGTTCTGTGATTTTTATTTCTTGCATGCTTGTATAGGTTGGCGTTCTCATTGGCAAGGCAGGGGATACTATAAGGTATCTGCAATACAACTCTGGGGCAAAAATTCAAATCATGAGGGATGCAGATGCTGATCGGGATGCTCCTGCAAGACCTGTAGAAATAATCGGGACTTTGAGTAGCATAATCAAGGCTGAGAAGCTTATAAATGCTGTCATAGCAGAGGTTGTATGCTGTTTCTGAAATTTGTTAATCAACATCTAGCTCCATGCTTTCATTATTTACCCTGTCCCTCCCCTTCCCCCTCAACTGTCAAAATTAATATCCTTCATTTCTTGCATTAACTTAATGTTTGTTTTTGCTTCAGGCTGATGCTGGGGGTTCTCCTTCCCTAGTAGCTAGGGGCCTTGCTACCACACAGGCTGCTGGTGCTGCTGATCAAATTGAGATACAAGTTCCAAATGAGAAGGTTAATCATTATTTGTGTTCAGGCATGATACTTCTTGTTCAAAGATGCATTACTGGTGTATGTTACCTTACCTTTTTCAGGTTGGTTTAATCATTGGTAGAGGTGGGGAAACTATAAAAGGACTGCAGACGAAGTCAGGGGCTCGAATTCAGGTAGTTGATGTTTATTTGTCTTTTCCAGGGTTGGAGTTCTTGCAAAACTGGTCCTGCAAGTACTGACAATTTACTATCTTTTTAGTTGATACCTCAACATCTCCCAGAAGGGGATGGATCAAAAGAAAGGACAGTGAGGGTAACTGGGGATAAGAAGCAAATTGAGATTGCCAGAGAAATGATAAAAGATGTTATGAATCAGGTTTGTTTTTTTACCTTGCATCATTTTCTGCAGAAGTAATTTTCTAATGGTATTTTAATTGCATCCTGTGAGTTTATCTATTTTGAATATTTTGTTACTAGAGCTAAAGTATCTAGATTGACTTTGTTTGAATTGCTATCAATGAACTAAGTTTATTTTATCTTTGATCTCTGAATCCTCTCATCTGTTGAGTTCTGTTTTGGTGCATCCAATTATAATTACATCTTTTTGCTGATGGCATGAAAGCATTCAGGATACGTCTGAGGCTAGCTAGGAGCATGTCACTGTCAAAATACTATTGCTTGTGTGGTTCCAGTTTTTTTTTTTTTTTTTTTTGCATGCTTTCCTGGTAGGTTTGGGAGGCAGGGTTACTGGAGTGGGAATTGACATAAGTTTAGGTGATCTTTCATCTCCCAATCTGATCATTTGTTGAGTTTTATTTTGGCGCATCCAATTTTAATTATATTTCTGTGCTGATGGCTTAAAAGCATCTAAGAGGCTGTTTAAGAACATGTCATGAGCAAAATATTGCTGTTCTGTAGGCTGGGATTTTTCTTGCATGCTTTCCTCGTAGATTTAATAGAGTGAATTAGTGGAATTGCTTAGATTGTTATCTAGAGGCTTGGTTGTGCTTGTAGCTTAAAAATATACAGCTATTCTCAGCATGTGCAAGATACAGTTGATAGGATCACAGACATTCTGATTAAATGATATTGTTTTAAGAACATATGCATATAAAGTTGGATATGTGTGATCCTTTTCCTTCGCTTCACAAATAAAATATGCCCTTTATGAGATAGGATTTTAGCTGAGGACTACATATACTGCTAGTGAAGCTTTTAAACTCCAGAAGTAGGGCTAGAATGTTGTCATGTATCTATTTAATTATTATAGGCATTAATTAACTTTCTTAAATATATCCTAGTAAGACACGTGGCAACCCTCTAACTTTGCTTGTGGAGTTTATGAACTTCTGTACTGGTGTATAGACAATTCTCTTTTAGCAAACATCAAACAGCACGTCTCATATTGTATATAGTTGAGTGGGTACAAATCTATCTCCAATGGATTTGCCAAAGCAAACAATCAGTTGTAGTTAACTTCATTTTCTTCTATGACACATTGTAATCCGACTGAGGATTTTCTTTCTGGGAGTGAGTTTTTTTCCTTGAACAAGAGTGTGAATGATCCATGCCAACATCACTTGAATGCTATTAGGAGGATAATATATTCAATCCAAGATGCCGGTTGCCATGCTTTATTTATGTTGAAGGTGCCGATTTCGAATTCGTTGGCTTTAAAATCTGCAGATTTTGGGTACCTTTTCCCTGGGGTCAGCATTGCTTTCTTGGTGTAGCAATAGACAACCACTATTTCCTTTCATCCACTGAAGAGAGGTATCTGGCATTAAACTCACATTGCAAGATGTTAATAGTTGGTAAGATTGCTTTGAGACTTGAAAATTAAAAATAATAATGTAGTGAGACTGCATGAGCGGCCTTCATGTTCTATGCATGAGATGTGTTGGAAGAAGTACACCTGGTGAAGTGATCATGTCTGCAATGTATATTGGATCAGTACCATCTTGAATGTTGTTTGTTCTATGCTGAAAAATATGATACTTGTCCTCTAATGTGTATAGTGATGATGTACTGTAGTTGTAAGTCATAAGGTCAGAAGAAGAATTGACATGATGTTACGTTTATGTCATGCTGCATCGCTTGGATGACATGATCTTATGTTAAAGTCTTGGCATATCCTTGTTGTAGTTCAAGATGCCTGAAAGATATGAGGTTCAGTTTAAACTTGGTTAGCTCATGAAATCCCATATTCTTGTCTATAATTATTAACTAGCATTTAATCTCTTCACTTTAGATTCTGTTTATTGGTAGCTCTGATGTTCTATTGGTGCCATGTTTTGGAGGGCAATACAGGTTGGTGAGATTTGTCTGCCTAGAAATTTAGTATGTCAAATAAGTGATGATATTTTTTTTCTTTCATCTCCTTGCTTCGTAAAAAGTTTGAATAAGGATATAGTTCAACAGAATTACCTCTCATCTTGCTTATTTCTCATTTTAGTTCAAACTATCATTGGTTTCATCATAAATGCTGTGTTTGGCATATGCTTTTATTTTTAACCAAGAGGTTTCCTAGCATTCTAGCAACCTGTTTTCCTGTTTTGTTTAGTTTAACATGGTTAAGCACAATATTGAGGCTTACTTTCTACTCTGATTTCCCCCTCAAAATTGGTGAATGAAATTCCTTCTCATCTAACTTATTATTTTGTTTAATGGATAGATTGTCAGGCCATCACCTCTTTCTGGTGGTTTCAATCAGCAAGGCTATCGACCTCGGGGAAACAGTGGTCCACCTCAGTGGGGACCCCGGGGGCATCCTCCTCAGACATCATATGATTATCAGCAACGAGGACCATATCCATCTCACAACTCTCATTATCAACCTCCTTATGGTGGCTACCCTTCTCACCAAATGGCTCCAAGGAGCAACTTTGGTTCTAGTTGGGAGCAGAGGCCTCATAGCATGCAGGGACCTCCTCAGAGTGGAGGTTATGATTACTACAGCAGGCAAGGGGGGGTCTCTAACCCACATTTGACTTCAATTCCTGGTCATGGACCTGGTCCCTCACCCGCTCCAGCTATGGGGCCGCCTCCATCTCAGTCGAGTTATAATTATGGACAGCCTCGTGGTCCAGCAGATTATGCGCATCCACCACCCTATTCGCAAGCTGCTCCCCAGCATGGCTACGGACATGGATATGAAGAGAAGTATGAAAATCATACCCCAGTTCAGCATCCTTATGGAGGGCATGGATCTGCTCAGCCAGGATATGCACAGCCAGGTCCTCAACCTGGGTATGCCCCTCAGCAGCAATATGGCAAGCCACCATCTTATGGCATGCAGTCACAAGGACCCCAAGCATATGGTCCTCCTGCCAATCAACCTGGAGAAGTACCATATCAAGGTCCAACTGCTCAGTCATATGGTTCAAATGTGCCTCCACAGCAGCAATATGCATATGCATCAAGTGGGCCAACGCAACAAAGCTATCCTCCATATGGCTCTGCACCACCTAGTGATGGGTACAGTCAGCCTCCAGCTGTGGGCGGCCAGGCTTATCCGCAGCCAGGTAGCCAGCCTGTTCCTGGCTACAGTCAACCAACTGCTTATGCACAAGCAAGTAGCGCTGCTGGGTATGGTCAATACCCACCATCGCAACAAGGCTACTCTGAACAGACACAGGCTCCTAACAATGCAGGTTATGGGTACCAAGGGGCGCAGGATTCTGGTTATGGTGGTGTGCCTGCAGCAACATATGGTGCACCCCCAGCCAGTGGCCAAGCAACTTATGCTCAAACAACAGCAGCTCAGCCTACCTATGATCAGTCTGTTCCTCAATCTGGTAGTTATGCTGCAGCGCCAGGTAGTGCACCTGCTGGGTATGGAAAAACAGTATCCCCACAACCTGGATATGCGCAGTATGATTCCACCCAGATGTATGCTGCACCGCGTTGACATGGCTGTCTTCCAGTATGTCTTGTTGTGTTGGTTAATGTAGTCATGACTCTACCCGACATTCTGTAGGTAGTGTTTCTTTATCTTGTTTTTGAGGCCATCTAGCTATTGTTTACTTTTGGCGCTACTGCAACTAGTTTCTCTCTTCTTTTAGTTTTGTTCGACAAAGATTGCCAACCAAATGCTAGCTAACTTCGTTGCTAATGATGTTGGTTCCTTCATGTTTGTTTTATTAAATTTTAATATATGTTATTTTACTATTGAAACGTTTACAGTCGTTTGTTTGAGTTATTTATATATATTTGTGTTTTACGTTTCGGTTATTTCATGCTTGCACCACAACGGACATCAAATTACCCCATAATTGTAAATATCAAAATTTTCTCACCCCGTTGAAGCAAAGATACGATGAAGGTTGACGGCAGGCTTGTCAACCATGTTGAACGTATCATCTAATCTTTTAGGAAAGATACTAAAAATTTTATAGTTTAAACAAAATACATATACCTTTATTCAGATAATGTTACGGGTAAATTATCAAAATAATTACTTTTATTTACCTTAAATATATTTTAGTCATTTATATTTAAAATGTTATACTTTAATCATTTGTATTATTGTATTGTAATATTTTAGTTACTAAGCCATTAATTACCGTTAACAATGTAATAATAAATTGACATGTTAAATCATCATTTCAAACAAAAATTTTAAGTTGAATTATACAATTAATTCCCATATTTTTCTTGTTTTGAACAATTTAATTTTTCTATATTTTCTATTTGTTAAAACTAACCCTAGACTTCTTTATAAAAATAATTTAATTTTTTTCTTTATTTTCCTTTTCTTCCCCTTTAATTTTAACTAATAGAAAACATAGAAAAAATATATTAAGAAAATGAAAAAATGGAGGAAATTAGAGGAAGAAGTAAAGTAAAAGAAGAAAAGAAAAATTCAAACAACATAAAAGAAGGAAAAAATTAGATCTCAATAAAAAAGTATGATGATCAATTATATAATTTAATCTAAAATTTTTGTTCGAAATGATTTAACCAGCCACATCAGTTTACAGTTACACCATTAACGGCTCAATGACAAATGTTATAACAGGTTAACGTAAGTAACTAAAACATAATATTTCAAATATAAATGAGTAAAATATAATCCAAGATAAATAAAAGTGACTATTTTGATAGTTTAGTCTTTTATCTACTATTGAAGATATAATAAATCAAACACTGAATCTAGTAAAGATATACCGGACATCGAAAATTTGTACGTTGACCAAAAGTACTGGGCGTTAAGATGGTACGCAGATGTTGATGCCAATGCCAGAATTTCACACAGGCAGCCCAATATCTATTCCTTAGTTTACCCTATATAACACAAACTCTGATGCTCTCTTTTGACAGCCATTTCAACAACTACTCAAACCCTCATTATGTGTTTCTTTCTTCTGGAAACTCCAAAAGCACAACTCATCTCAGCCTCAGCAGGTATCATCCTACTAAAGATCATTTGATTTTAGAAGTACAGTTCCAAACATCTGAAAACGGAAGATGTTATGCCATGTAGAAACAGGAAGGCGCACACAAGCTTTCTTGGATACCTCAATCAGATTGTTGGTCAACTCTCTTCATCCACGATAATGGTAGATTCATTCCCAATCCCCATGTCCATTAATGTTGCCATTTCATCATCAAGCAACATTGGCAAAGGAGAACCCTGCAAATTTAAACAATAATCACAAATGATACTCCAAAGCCAATAAAAGTGAGCCATCACTATCAGGGTTCACATACATAATTGCTACAACTAGAAAAGAAAACAAATTAGGATAAGGAAGAATAAAACAATAAAACAAAAAACACATAATCATGAATTTGATAGAAGATAAACCTCTTCTTGAAGAAACAATTTCAGCTTCAACGACTTGAGTTTAAAAAAGCTTTCACAAAGAGCCTTCAGTTTTCCAACCTAAAATGAAGAAAACTAATTGTGAGTGAATCTTCATACGCATGTCCAACTAAATATGGTTGGTGGAAATGGTCAAGAATATTAACTGTGGTAGTGGCTGGCAATTTCTTTGTCAACGGAAGCTTCTCACCGACTGATGAGGCCACACATTTCAGGGTGATAGCTGCATGTTATATACACAGTAGAAAACTTTGAGTTTATAAAGGGAAGTTGATGAAAAAAAAGGAAATATCTAAGATTCATACACAGTAGTCCGGAGGCCATCTTCTGAGGGCCTGCTGCTCCCACTGATGGTCTTTCATCCTCAATCCCATAAAAGTCCTTCAACTCAACAAACCTGGGATTGAAGTTTAAGTACAGAAATAGCAGTAAAAATTTCAGTCATGCACATAGTTTATAGGAGTAAATTTACCGGGGATGAAGGCGGTTAATCTCTTCTGGATTATCAAGCAACTTTGACATTACTAGGCGCACATATCTGCAAGAAACATTGAGTATTTACAGCTCAATATGAATGTTAATTTCTCTCTTGGTATAACAAAGATACCATTGTGGTCGAGGATCACTGATTTTCATCTGAGTGGTAGCAATAGAGGCTAAAGAAGGTTTTAAATCTAAGCCCTCAGTACTTGAGGTGTTAATAATTTTCATGTAATTATTTCAAATGAAGGTTACTAGACATCATGATAAGTTATCATCATCCAGCTATCATTTATTTAAATTACAGTATGATAGAAGACAAACGGTAATTAGAAACTAACAAGATTTACTAAAATAACTTCCCTGGCATGACAAACAAGTGACTTAAATGCTTCAGATAAAGTGTGACACCAGAAATTAAAAGACATATACCAATATTAATAGTTTCCCAAGATATATCTGCCTAGGAATTTTGTTAGTATGGACAGCTAACTTTGGCAAGTGGGACCATGAATCACCAACCATTATGCCTTATCTCCCTAAAAATCAAAGGTTTGAGGCAGAAAATATAAAACAGAAATAAATAATGTAAAAAATATCAAGAATAAGTGAGAAGAAAAAAAGAGAATGAAACAAAAGCCAAAGCACGATTTCATTTCAGAAAAGAACAGAGTAATCATATTTCTCAAAGAAACAAATACCGGATTTCTGACTCCTTCCTTTCACGAGCATTTATCTGAAAGATTGTTGGGTTACATCAGATTCATTAGAACCTCATAACAGAACGAAAACAAGGGGGGTTTTTATGCAGCGTCTAGAGTTTACCTCACTTCCATTTAGCATTTCAACTTTTGCTAATCGTGCAATTAAAACAAATCTTGGGAGACCACCTCTTCCAGGATCAGCTATCGGATTATCAGAAAGCCTGATGTCCTTAGCGTAATTAAAAAAGAAGAAAAGAAAAACATTTCAGATGTAGCCAAGGGAAAGAGAGAAAAAGGGTACCACAAAAAGTTTTCAGTCCAACAGAAAGAATCTAGTGCATACCGGAGTCAACTATCATCAAGATCTTGCTAATTTAGCCATGTTAGCTTAGTCCCTCCACTCAAGGTCTAGTTTAGTGGATATGATAATTATAAAACTTACTTGATCAGGTAGATAAACACCAAAATTAAAAATTCACAAAAGCACCTCACAATACATGTTTGGGCAGCCTGATTGATGTGATTCATGGAAAAGGATAACAGGAAACATCCCAATCTAGTAGGTAGTTATGTTCACAAAAGCATAATGTAACCCTTAACCATAAATATCTGATTTTACCCCCACAGAATTAATTACATAAGTAGCAGCATTTTCTACACTCCAGAGCTACTACCAAGCACATAGACAAGATGCTTCAGATGAAGAAACCTTACAATCAGTTTTGGGAAAGTGTTTAATGATTCAATTGAAGCCAAATCGTTAATTTCATTACTTCCTGAAGCATAAAACAATTACACAATAGATTAACGAGGGAAACAGCCCAAATAAAATGTAAAATAAGGAGTTAGCAGATTACCAAGAAGAAGGCATCGTAGACTTTGAAACGGAAAGTAGCTTTCCTCACATGACTCATGATTACTGAGAAATTCTTGTATCTTATTCTTATCTGGGTAAAAGATGCAGGTCAACTTGTTCTTGTTCAAATAAAGCAGCTCCAAACTGACAGAGAATTACTGAGAGTTAAATGAGTTATCAAGAGAATTCAGTGACTAGAAAATATGGGGAAACATTCCTGGAAAGAATAAATAATTTCATTCTGACCTTTTCAGTTGAGAAAGTTTCAAGATTTCATCCCATTCAGCTAAGCAATTATCTTCCAAATTCAGAAGCCGCAAAGAATCAAATCCCTGAACGGTGGAGGAAGATGTTGTCTGACAACAAAAATAAAAATAAAAAACATAGACATGAATCAGAGAATTAGTAACACTTAGTGTTTGAAATAATTAGATATAAAAGAAAATTCTTCTTTGAAAGCTGTATAGTATTTCTTCAATTTCACCACTGATTGTTCATGCTAGTTCAACTAGTTTGCCATAGTTTTCCATGGAGCCCACAGAATGTGTGTATAATAGTCTTTGAAATCATTTTTGCTGACACTATTACCCATTTAACCCAGCATTCTTTCAACCCTATGCTTCAGCTAGGAACTTAAAAAGTCCTGTTTTTTATATGGATTTTTGCTGACAAGATCAAATCTAGTCGTGACAGTCCAGTAAAAGGTAACAGAATTCTTCTTAGATCTATTAACCAACTAAATCCAAATTTGGAACTACCTACCATATCTTTAATTAACCAGTAATGCAAAAGAAAAGAAAAGAAAAGAGAAGGGAATAAATAATTAATCCTCTTCAGACAAAGAAAACAGAGAAAAGAAAATCCAACGTCAACAAAAGGCCTAATTAAACTAAAGATAAAAAGCAAAACTAGAGAGATTTTGGTCCAGTCATATTACAGAATGGCTGGCAAACTGGCTGACAACTTATCTGCAACTCGCCTGCAAAAAGCCGGAATTGCTAGTAATCACTGGTCAGCCATACGGTGGTGAATAAAATAATAATAATAAAGCCTTCAAATTGAGGTCTTCAAACTCATTTTTATAATTTTCCATCCACTAGAATGTTCCACTTTATATGCTCAAAAAGGCATATTAACATCATTAAGCTTCCTTTGAGAAGTGAAGAACATAAGTACAGATGAGTAAAAGAAAGAACCAATTGAAATTTTAAAGTAGAAATCCTGGCTTCAGGACATCCTTACAAGGTAGGACTCCTTTTTAGGACACCAACTTCCTAAGTAACTAAAACAAAAGTTAAAACCAACAACAACCAAAAAAAAAAAAAAAAAGCAATTAATCAAAGGTATCATCTAAGCTCCTACCCTTATTGCAATCAATTGAACCTTATTGTTATTTACACTCAATTAAGGTCCTCGTTTGGATGAAAAGTGCCATGTGGATTAGCACCATTAACTGTCTATGCCAGCTATGATGAAAATGTTGTGGGGCAGTGTTGTCATGAACGAATTTTGCATATGGCACTAATATACGTGTGTGTGTGCATGTATCATTTTCTCTCTTTTCCATTAATGGCATAGAGTAAAATTTCTATCACACCCTTGGCATCACATGCAAAATTTCATTCCATATTGTTTGTGCCACAAAGAATGTTTAGTGTGTTAAACAAAAAGCATTTCTCATTAAAATAATTACTCAAATTGGTTATAAACAAATGTTGAAGGTCTAATTTGATTGTAATAAAAATATAAGGGCTTAGATGGGAAAATTAATAAGGGCATATCTTCTATTTTTGTCTAACACCAATTTACAAGTCCCCAAACAATTTAATAGCAGCTAAGAGAGTCCACATAAACGTACAGAATGTTGAAATACATGTTGAAGTTATTTAGGTAGATAAATCCTAGAATAATCAATTGAGATTTTCTAAGAATTTTTTATTTATATTTTAGTAGTTTACTAGAATAAGGGAATTACTTTCCCAGCTATTTTGTGTATTTTTATTATTATTTATATTCAATTCTTTGCTTAATAAAACTAGAACAATTTTATTGAATACTCTCTTGAAAACTTTCATGGTATCAAAACTAGGTTAACCTTTCAGTAACACCATGGTTAAAACAACCTTCACTGGAGATAAGAGATCCAACAACCAAACGGAGGTAGAACGTTCTACCGTCGGAACAACTACCAAGAGTGCAATGACTCAAGGGATAGAGACATCTCACCTCTCTTTTCAACTTACAACTCACAAGCTGAATGACAAGAATTACTTCGAATGGTCGCAGTTCGTGAAGTTAGCAATTGATGGACGCGCCAAGCTAGGTCATTTAACTAGAGAAGTCAAGCAATCACAGGTGGGAGATCCAAGGATGAACACGTGAATGTCAGAAAATTCTATGATAATTGCGTGGCTTATTAATTCCATGGAAATATCTATAGGTAAACCTTTTTTTTTCTCCCGACTATTAAAGATATTTGGGACGCTATGAACGACACTTAGGGTGGGTTTGGATGGGCGGTGGGGTGGGATGTGGTGCGTTTAACTTACTTTTTATCTTACGCTACAATATCACTACAGTATCTAATCTCACCGCCATCGCTGTTTTTACATTAACCGTAGGTAAACACACCACCCATCTAAACCTACCCTTATTCTGATTTAGAAAACGCTTCACAAATCTTTGAGTTAAAAATAAAACTCTGGAAAACTAGGCAAGGTTATTATATCGAGATGATATCTTTTTGACAAGAACTAGATCATTGTTATAATGATGAATGGGACTGTCCTGGAGATAGTGTAGAAGCTATGAGAAAAGAAGAGAATGAGCGGGCATATTTGTTTTTGGCTGGTTTAAATAGAGAATTTGATGAAGTGAGATCTCGATTCTAGAGAAAATCGATTCTAACACTCTTGTGAGATTTTTCTGAGGTTAGAAGAGAGGAGATTAAGAGAAAAGTAATGTTAAGGCCAGGATTTAAAGCTAACGATGATAACTTTGCTCTTATGACTATTAAAAATGATGATGACAATGAAAGAAGGAAGAAACCTTGGTGCGACCACTGCAAAAAAAATTGGCACACTTGAGAAACGTGTTGGAAGCTCCATGGAAAACCGATGAATGGGAGAAAGAAAAGTGGCAATGGTCTTGGTTCACAATCTAAGGGTAACAAAGCTTTCCAATCGACTAATGAAAATCATGAGTAACAAAGTTCTCAGGAAGGGTCTCCATTCATTAAGGAAAATCTAGAGCATCTACTCAAGTTTTTTCAATAACCACAGTTTCGGATGAATTCTTCTATTCCTAACTCATCCAATAGTCCTTCTTGCTCCTTTGCCCAATTAGGTACTGATTCTTCTATATTTTTCAGTGTCAAGCCTTGTAAAACAAACATGTGGATTGTTATTAAAAAGGAGTATAATGTGTAGAGTCTGATCATGAGAACAAACAAAGGAGTTGTTGGCTTACTCAAGAAGAAACCGAAATCAAGAAAGTAGAATCCACCATATTCATCACCATGAATCCGACCCGCAAAATCTTGTCAAAAGTCCAAGTAAACTCGTAATCTAACCAATGAATTTTCTGATTTAGATATTCTAATTGCTAAAAGAAAAGGTGTTAGAAATGTTGTTAAATATCCCATGTCTAAATTTGTGTCTTATAAAGCCTTGCCTTCGACATTCTCAACCTTTGTTTCGTTTCAATATTGTAAAAATACCCAAAAATGTGAAAGATGTTTTCAAGGTTCCTGAATAGAAGGAGGCTACTTTAGAGAAGATGCGTGCTCTTGAAAGAACAAGTACATGAGAAACAGTGGAATTACCTGTAAGAAAAAAACAATGGGCTGTAAATAAGTGTTCACAACCAAATTCAGACCGAATGGATCTTTAGACAGATACAAAGCTCAGCTGGTGGCTAAAGGGTACACTCAAACATACGAGATAGACTATTTTGAGACATTTGCTCTAGTAGCTAAGTTAAATACTGTTAGAGTTCTTTTATCCATTGTTGTTAATCTTGATTGGTCTTTACAACAACTAGATGTGAAAAATGTTTTCCTAAGTTGAAAACTTGAAGAAAAAGTTTACATAGATCCTCCTTCAGGTTTTGAAGAAAACTTTAGAACTCAAGTATGTAAGCTCAAGAAATCTTTGTATGGCCTAAAGCAGTGTCCTCAAGCTTGGTTTGAACAGTTCACTCAGGTTGTTAAAAAACAAGGTTACTCACAAGGACAAGCTGATCAAACAATGTTCTACTAAAATTCACAAAAAGGTAAAATAACAGTTATTATAGTCTATTTCAATGATATCATTCTTATAGGAGATGATGTGGATGAAATAAAGCGTCTCCAGGAGCATCTAGCATTGAAGTTTGAGATCAAAGACTTGGGTCTTTTAAAATACTTCCTTGAAATAAAAGTTGCTTGATCAAAAAAAGGTCTTGTGGTCTCTTAGAAAAAAATATGTGATTGATCTTTTAAAAGAGACTGGGATGAGTGGTTGCCGCTCAACTAATACAGCAATTGGTTCAAATGTAAAATTCGGAAATAAAGAGGGAAGATCAGTTGATAAAGGGCAATACCAGAGATTCGTTGGTAAGTTAATCTACTTATCACATACAAGGCCAAACATAACTTTTGCCGTAAGCTTAGAGAGTCAATTTATGCACTCCCTAATGGAGAAACATGAAGAAGCAGTGTTTCAAATCCTGATATATTTCAAGAGTTCACTTGACAAGGGCTTATTTTTTCAAGAAATCTAAACAAAGAGGAATTAAAGCTTATGCAGATGCAAACTGGGCAGGCTCAGTAATAGATAGAAGATATACATCAACGTACTGTACATTTGTTTGGGGAAACCTTGTGACATGGCGAAGCAGAAAACAAAGTATTGTAGCAAGTAGTGCAGAGGCTGAGTTTAGATCAATGGCTCAAGGAATTTGTGAAATTATGTGGTTAAAAAGAATTATGAAAGAGCTGAGGAAACCAATAACTTCACCAATGAAGTTGTACTGTGATAGCAAAGCTGCCATTAGCATTGCTCACAACCCAGTCCAACATGACAAAACTAAACATGTTGAGATTGATAGACATTTTATCAAGGAGAAGATTGAAGAAGGTCAAGTATGCATGTCGTTTGTTCCTTCAAAACAACAGATTGCTGACATACTCACCAAAGGGCTTTCTAAGACAAGCTTTGATTTTCTTGTAAGCAAGTTGAGCATGATTAATATATATGCACCAACTTGAGGGAGGATATTGAAATACATGTTGAAGCCCCATATATTTTGGGATATTTTTTAAAGTTATTTTTGTAGATAAATCCTGGAAAAATCAATTGAGATTCTTTAGAAATATTTGTTTTTTTATCTTTTACTAGTTTACTAGAATAAGGGAATTACTTTCCCAATTATATTATGAGTCTTTTTTTTTTTCTATTTATATTTAATTCTTTGCTTAATAAAATTAGAACAGTTTTATTGAATACTCTCTTGAAAACTTTCTCAAAACCTCACAGATAAGTACATTCAAAGGATAGGGAGATTATTTTGTTAGAGAGTTGCTATCTATTCATTCAAAGCTTTTATTAACATATAATTACTTTCCTATTTAAATCTCTATCAAAGTAATTAAGGCATGATGAAAGAACTCTTAGACCTACACATGACGATGGAAGGAAAATATAGCGAGACAAGCTATCAATGCAATGTAATGCATGTTCCATTTTATTATGAGGGCCATTTCTTTAATGATTAATGGACATGAGACTTGCTTGATTCCGAAGCTCAAATCCTCTCAAGGATAGAATTAGCTCAGTTCTTTATTAGGGTTTTGAAGTTGACCATTGTGCCTATCTATTTTCATGCACAAAACTGTAATCTTTTAAATTCATATAAGGCACTAGTAGATTAGAGAACACAAGGCTTTATGAGGGAATCAAGTTATTTGCTTACTGAGGCATCCACTTTGAAGTGACAATTTCTTCATTTCATCATCTTATTGACATCATTCCTTCACTTGTCCAAATTTATACATGAACAAAATTGACCATACAACAGATCAAGCTGCCAATCCAACCCCTCTTTTTACTATGATTTGCACGATCTAGAACTCTAATTCTGTAAACATAGCAACCATCTCTGCCCCCCCCCCCCCAAAAAAAAAAAAAGCACACTATTCCAAGACCTCCAATGATTCCTAGTTGAAATATTGTATGAAGTCCTTTATGTCAATGGTAACTACAAAAGCATCGAATCCCACAAATGGTGAAGAAATAAAAGGCAGGCTCCTTTACCCTTTATTTGGTACAAGGTTAAAAAAAAAAATTGAAATTTGACCGAGCATGAAAATATTTTAAGGTATCCTAACTCAGATTTGATAGATGCCAAGTGAGATTTATTTTCCATTCTTACTCTCCGCTAACTAAAGTTACACTTTCTGTAATATGAAAACAGAAGAAATTTCAGGAGAGATAAGGATATTGACAAGAGCAAGAGCATACTTAATCTGAGAACTTATATACAGTCAAAATAAAAGTTTGTGTATAAACCCTAGATCAGTTCATGAAAAGTAGAAAGACTGACACATGCTGTGCGAGAAATTAAGAATTCAAATCATCTATCCAGTCCCGTAATTACAACTAATGTGCTGATCAAAGAAGGATTTTGTTCCCTTATTACTTTCATTTTGTGGGAGAAAGCTTGAGTGATAGTATTTTCAACACATAATTTGATTGAAGTTTCGCAAAAGTAAAAAAAAAAGTGATACCTTTATGCTGCTTATGTTATTCCCCATCAGGTGTAACTCCTCAATCACTAGTAATGAATGTTCAAGGATTTCAACCTGCCATGACAAAAAGATGCCAAATATCTTCATTTAATGGAAACTTGCAGCTATAAATTCTTTGCTTTCTCTCTCTAAATTTCCTCATCCTCATGCAAATCTTAATTGCACATAATACCACTTCCATGATTAAATCAGTTCCAACTACGACTCACAACTTTTATAAAGCACACCTCTTCACATAAATTGCAAGATGTTCAATGAATCAAGAATGGCCCACCTGTGACCAGTTTATGCCCGTACTGTTCAAAACTAAAACACGGATGGCTTTTAGTAGGGGCAACCCTGTCATGTTCTGTGTCATTAAATTATTAGACAGATTGAGTGCTACAAGATGCGGTAACTGTTCACATATGGTGCCAACATCCTGCATTAAAAGATTGATTCAAACAGATGTAAGCAACACAGCATGGTCATGCAGTGCCAAGCAGTAATTGACTAGTGCAGCATTTCTAGAATCACAAGCAAGTGAATTTCATCATTAACATATAACCAGTCTCTTAAAGGTTAAAGCAGAAAAATTGCATACATAATAGACAACTATTACATCTATGGAAAAACTCAAATGCTGATCTCCCTAAAGAAAATACTATTCTCATTAATCGATATAAATGACATATATGACCCATATAGGTACATAACTGTTAGATGTAAGAACATTCACAAGCATTAAGTTAAACTAAAAACCTACAAGCAATTAAACATTTATAAAAGGACTTCTATGAGAATCTTACATGTCACTAGTAACTTTGCATTGTTCTTTTAATATTTGTTTGCACCTTGGAGCACAAATGCAAGCATAAAGCAAACGGGTATACCATGAATAATAACAATCGGCAAAAGCAAATAAAAAGCCCAAAATACATCACACCAAGTGGAAAGTGGTTTGGTAATAGAGCGAGGGTGGGGATATCCTTTATCCACATCCACCCAACTCTGGCATGGATGTTGAAAGCATCCACTTCCATGGATGGCAGTTACATCCATATTCACTCCACACAGCTCCACACCGCTCCACTTTTTTTCTTAATAATTTTTAATTAAATATTGTAAAACATATATATAATTTACTCATGAATATAATTTCAGTATATATAATTCTTTCGTAGATATATACATATACATAAAATATACATGTTCATGTATATATATGATTTTAGTATATAGAATACCTTAAGGAGTAAATTGTAATTTTAAAAAGTTGGGTAAGGTGAAGGCAAGCAAGCATTTATCAGAATCACTGCACACTGCACCACCCACTTCCACTTTTTTTTTTTTTTTAAATAACCTCCCCATTCAAAGCAGATCAGTGTGAAATCCATGGGTGCATTAGGTTTTTTCCATCCCTAGTGGAAAGGATGCTAATTTTATCAATACGAAAGGATAGGCAAAAAAGCATAATTTATTCCATATAAAACATACTCTAATCAGTAAAATTGGAACTCCAAAATATATAAAATAAGCAATGTATGGTAAATTCAGAAAATGTTGCTTAAATCCAATCTATTTACAGCCAACAATTATCTCAATCAATTCATTTCCCTCAATGAAACGAAAATTAGCAACTCCAGCTACATTCCTAAATGAAAGTTTCTCTAAAATGAACCATGAATTAGCACATCCAGAAAGAGCAGTTAAAATCCTAAAACAACTCATACAATAAGTATAAGCCAGAAAGTATCTAGAAAGAGTGCTCTCGATGCAATTAGTAGAGGATGACATGAATACAGAAAGCATGAAAATGCTATATCAAATGTTCAATCAAAGAACAACTTTATCAAAAGTAGCACCAACTAGGACATGTACCTTCCAATCCGTAATCAAATTTCCCATCAAGTCAAGCTCCTTTAAATCTGAAACAAGAACATAACAAGTAGGAAGAAAAAAAAGCAATAAGTACAGTTGTACCAGCTACATATTCAGAAAAATGCAACAAATATATGCCAAAACTCCAAAAAGAAAAAGATCACATCAATTGGTATAAGGTACCTTAAAAAGTGAAGAAATAAGATAAAGAATTTAACAAAGCTAAGCAATGCATCTTTAAACCAGCCTTTCTAAAATGCTTAAGCTAGCAGAGAAAAGATCATAAAACTACTTTCACATGAAGTGAAGGTTCAATCATCATACTTATGCTTGAACAAATTTTCTCTGTATGGTGCAAGTAACTTATCTAAGCTTACAGAACAATTACAAACCTAACCTTTTTTATCACTTTTACTCTATGCCAAAAGTAAATTCAACATTATTTTACAATGAGGAAAAAGTTTACTACAAGAACTAAAATTCAAAAGTGAAAAGAAATAAATTAGAAAATATAAGCTTGATTTCTTTTTCTATCATTCAGACATGCATTGCAAAACAATATTATATAACATTTTGCAATCAGTGATTGTCATATTTTAGGAACTTCCAAAGGAATGAAGCAATACAATTCAAATTTCACTATTTGCCTATCAGGATTATACAAATATAAATACAGCTAAAACGTTAAATAATTCTCTGAGCACTCAAGTAAGAACTTCGATGGTCTATGTACTAGATTTTTTATAGATAAATAGGAAAGAGCAATTCACTTGGCACAGAAGCACTAATTTCAGCCGGATCTCCAGGAGTGCTAACACCCAAATACGATATTGATGCACTTGTCAGCTCTTCAAATCGACTTAGCTTATCTTGGATCTTGTCTTTACCCAATAGTTGAACTGATACACGCTTGTTGCTGGCTGAAAGCACATACATTTCATCTGCAAAAGCAAAATTTCCTTTCATTCAGTTTTACGTATTACTAGGAAATGCAATCATGATTGAATAAAACTAAAAGATGATGGAAAATTTAACCACAGTTACAAGGAAAAAGTAAAATCCCAAATATATTTTGTTTTGCTGTTGTTTCCTATGGAAATCTCAAATCAAAGAGCAGTATAAACCCTTACCCTCATCTTGTTCGGTGGAGTGGGATTGATATCTGAGCTTAAGAGCTTGAAGGAGTGAAATGCCGGGGCTGAGGTTCTGAGGTCTCAGGAATGAGGCGGAGTTTTGGGATCGACCTTGGAAGTATCGGACTCCATTGATGGAGCCATCATGTTTGCCATCTCCTTCACTGTCCCAGTCGACCCCGACCCAAGTGCCAGAGTACCCTTCCACGTTGCCAACGAACTTCACAGTACCCACGCGGCGGGGATCGGTGGATGAGTGGACGCGTTGCCCAAGTGTGAAAAACGTGGTTTGCTCCATTTTGATAACTAGTCTTGTTCGTTAACCGGGGAATTTGCCTTTGGATGTTCAAGAATGAATTGAAATAAATAAGCATCAAAACATTCTTTTATATATAAATTAAAAAAAAAAAACACAAAAGAAATGGAAGATTAAAAAGAAACGTCGAACCTGGGGGCTTCAGTCACTAAGGAGACTGTTGAAGAGCAGCGAGCCGCTTTTCATTCGTTTCCAGCAACCTTATTTTTCTTAATTAATTCTAGTTTATGTTTATCTGTTTTTGTATTTGAAAATTGTATATTTTGTATTGTTTACTAAAATATTAAAGAAGTCTATGTAGAAATTACTTTTTTAAATATCTCAATATTTGTGAGTTTATTGTGACGCTTTGTTTTTTAATATTGGATTTTAATTTTAATAACATGGATATTATTGTTAATATAAAAAGATATAACTTTAAGTATACTGAAACGAATTATCCTCTATAATAGTTTAAAGTATTGTGTCAAAAAAAATTTAATAGATTAGAACCTATTGAAATTGTTCAAAAATAATAATTTTTATGTAAAATGTTAAAATTAATAATTTAATTTAATTTTGTAGCTACAGTGGATAATAGTGAAATGTAACTCGAATTCATAGACGTGGAGTTCTTTATAAAATTTTAATATTTTTATATGATATTCTTTTAACCATTATTCAAAAGAAAATATAAATTTAGATTGATTTACCATTTTTTTTTTGAAAAAACAAAACGTAAAAGATTAAGCTATATTTTTACAATCTAAAGCAGCATTAGCTTTGTCACTTTCAAGAAAAACTAGAAGATCTATAGGACTAGGTGTCAAAACATTAATTCCTTCCATATTTGTAGACACCATCTTAGCTATTCGATCTGCGACTAAATTGGTTTCTTTTGGAACATTTTTTATCTCCCAATGCTCGAAGCTTTGAAGGTTTTATTGGATCCGCCTAACCATTGCGAAGCTCAAACTAGTCGTAACACTCCTTTGCAAACCATGGACTACCTCAAGGTTATCAGTGTGAATTAAAATGCTATTCAAACCTCGATCGTGTAGAAGGTTCAGCCCATCAAAGATGCCCCATAGCTCAGCATAAAAAATTGAACACATCCCCAGAAAATGGTTAAAGCCCAAAATCCAATCCCCTTGTTGATTCCATATCACTCCCCCCGCAGATGCAAAACTTATACTCAAATTCACAGCTCTATTAGTATGCAAATAAAGCCAATTAACTGAAGAAGAGTTCCTTGGAGCAATAGCACAATATTGGTTCCGAGTTTTAGTGTGTGTAATCCAAAATTGTTTCGCCCATGTGATAGAGACTAATAATCTTGGTCACTTTCCATGTTAGTCCTTGGAAAACATAAAGGTTTCTATTCTTCCAAATCCTCCACACTATAAGACCAAACAAACTTGCCCAGCTAACTTTTAAGGAATCGAACCGCTCAGTAGATTGAAGATTAGAAATTAACCAACCTGAGATGTTGGAATTAAAAAACCCATTAACATGATTCGAAGGAATAACCTATTTTTCAGAATTCTTTTTCCACCGAACAGTCTTTAAGAACATGTAGAATGTTTTCTGTAGCTTGACCACAAATCGAGCATAATGTTTTATGGCCAATGCCTCGCCGAACACGCTCCAAATTTGTGAGAAGACGTTGTTTGAAGGTGAGCCAAAGAAAAAGCCATACTTTGTGAGGGCCTTTGAATTTCCAAGGAGTATTCTACATCAGATCATTGGGATTCCAACAATTTTCCTTTGGTGACCATAAGCTCTCTTCAGCAAAAAATCTCCTTTAGGATTTGGCACCCATGAGATCCTATCTGGTCCATCAGCAGGGTGTGGTAGAGGAATGTCCACAATACATCTAATAATAGACTTAAGGACCCATAAACGGAAAATATTTAGATTCCAATTACCTTCCAAAGTAACCATGTTTTCAAGTCAATAATGGTCTAATCTGTGCTATCCAAGGATCCAACCAGCAACGAACAAACTTCCCATTGCCTACTGACCATATTAAATTGTCCTTGAATAAGGGCCATATCCTCGACAAACCTTTCCATAGCAAAGATCAATTATTTTCCATGATGCTATTAGGCAAGCTATTTTCCAAACCATACTTAGACCGAAGAACCTGTAACACCCCTTACCCGTATTCTGCACCGGAATCGGGTACGAGGCGTTACCGTACTTAACCCACATGGTCATACAACTTTGGGCTATCAAATTTCATTTCCAAATTTAAAACTTATCCATTCGCATCTTTAACATCCTTATAATATGTGATAAACCGTAAAAGTAACATATTTTAAGCGCACATTTAGTATGCTTTTGAATGATTTATCCCTTGATTTATGTAAAAATGTGCTTTTAATCCTTTCTTTTGATGTCTTATACCCAGGAAAGCACCCGAGGATGAAAAGAACGTAAAACGGGCCCAAAATAGAGTAAATGGGCTATATCACGAAATCGATATGGCCTGGCTCAAAGACCACACGGCCGTGCCTTGTTAAGCATCTAGAACACGGCCTCTCCCCCTATTTACACGACCGTGCCTCATTAAGAAATCCGAACACGGCCTGAAGTCGATCCACACGGACGTGCCACATGGTCGTGTCCCTGTCGTGACAAAGAGCAATTTCATTTGGATTTGGATACTTTGGGGCAAAGAAACTTATTTCAAGAGCCTATATGTACCCCTTAAGTACCACCATTAAGGGGGAGTCGAGCTAGGCTAAGGAGCCAAGCCGGAAAGGTCAGAATTGTGGGAATCGCTCGAAGTTAGCCACTTGATCCATCCCAAGAAGCCGGAATTATACTCAAGACGGCAGAATTCTCCTTCAATTCCTACAGGGAGTTTTAAGGATTTCTTATGTTTTGTTTTATCTTTTCTCTTGAGATGTTTTCTTTCTTAGTCATGAACTAAACCCCTCAGATACCTGAAGGGGATGAAACCTAGATGAATCTTGTTATTTGATTTCTGAATTTTATGATAAATACTTAGCTTGTTCTTAATTATGCATGCTTAATCCAAATCTGATGTGCTTACATAGAGGAGGAATAGACCCTGCTTAAGAGTAGATCTAGCGTAATTAAGCGGAGTTGATCGAACGCCTAGAGATAGGGTTACGAGATTTTGCCAGATTAGGGTGAAACCTAATATGGGAATCTATAGATTGATTTACTGCTATTCTAAGGGGTTATTATAAGAGAACGAGAGTTCCACTAATTAACCTAGGGTTAGATGTTATTCGCCTCAAGATAGGGTTTAGCATAGGTTAGGGAGTCCTACGGATCAAACTAAGTAAATAAATCATATAATTCAGGGTTAGATAACAAATGAAGTCTAGGTGGATTCTTCTTGAGGGTATCATCGTGATCAATTGAGTTTTTCTTCAAGATATTTCCCAATTCGTTCTTTTTGTTTTTGTCCTTAGCTTAGTCGTCATTTTAGATTAAAACAACTTCACTTTATTTTTAAGGCTAAATAATAAAAAGAAAGTTAGTATTAATACTTTTAGTTCCTTTGGGTTCGACAATTCGGTCTTGCCTAAGATATACTACTGTTCGATAGGTAGACTTGCCTTTAATCGTTGTCAGAGTTAGTTTCCAGGTTCGATCATTCTTTTATAAATTTTAAAGCTCTGATTTCAGCGATCAAGTTTTTGGCGCCGTTGCCGGAGAACTAAAATATTAAGAAAACTCTATTTTTATTACTTTAGCCATTATTTTTATTTCCAGCAATTTATTTTTATTTTTTGGTTAAATTTTAATTTTGCTAATTTTTCTTTCTTTCTTTTCTTTCCAAGTACCTCTAGTTTATGACTAGAAGGAACCCGAGAGGACCTTTAGTATACGACAGTGACATTGAAGCAACCGCTCGTAGGAATCGTCAAGAAATCAGGCGAGCCCTGAACTATACAGAAAGAGAGGAAGAAGACAGATCCAATCCTACTGAAGGGATAGACGAGACTATTCTACAACCCCATGATGTGGGGGACCGCAACGCTCCGCGTACTATGTTTGATTATGCTAAACCGCATTTAATAGGAGCATAATCAAGTATTGTTAGGCCTGCTATAGCCACTAATAATTTTGAATTAAAGCCTAACACAATACAAATGATTCAACAGTTTGTTCAATTTGATGGTTTGCAGGATGAAGATCCAAATACCCATACAGCTAACTTTTTAGAGTTCTGTGATACCTTCAAAATAAATGGTGTTTCTGACGATGCCATAAGTCTTCAGTTATTTCCCTTTTCATTAAGGAGTAAAGCCAAATAGTGGTTAAACTCGTTACCACAAGGGTCAATCACTACATGGGAACAAATGACCGAAAAATTTTTGTTAAAATATTTCCCACCGGCCAAAGCGGCCAAATTACGGAATGATATCTCTTTTTTTGTGCAGATGGATTTAGAGACATTATACGACGCATGGGAGAGATACAAGGATTTCTTGAGAAGGTGTCTACACCATGGTTTACCCTTGTGGCTACAAGTCCAAACATTCTATAATGGTGTAAACCCCTCAACGAGGCAACTAATCGACTCAGCCGCCGGTGGAACCCTGAACAACAAAACTCCTAAAGCAGTATACGAGTTCATTGAAAAGATGTCACTGAATAATTATCAGTGGCAAGTTACAAAGACAAAACCGACGAAATCAGCCGGAGTTTTCAACATAGACACAATAACCATGCTATCAACACAGATGGAGATGATGAATAAAAAGATTGACAGTTTGTGTTCTTCGCAGGTACATCCAGTAATGCAGTATGATGCAAATGGAACCGTGGCAAATCCTGAGTACCCAACCTACCAACCGGAAGCAGAAAGCGAACAGATGGACTATATAGGTAATAATTTCAGATCTAATAATAATCCTTATAGTAACATTACAATCCAGGTTGGAGGAACCACCCAAATTTTTCATGGGGAGGACAAGGAAACCAAGGAAATCAAAGACAACAACCTCCTCAAAACTTCCAAAACCAGCCCTATCCACAAGAGAAGAAACCAACCCTGGAAGAGATACTGACAAGGTTCTTAGCAGACATAGAAAATTGTCTCTAAGAAACTGAGAGAACAATTAAAAGCAACGAGAGCCGAATCGGAGAAATTACCAAGTCTGTCAAAGAAATCACTAATGCAGTCGAACAACTCACAAAGCTGATGTCAGAATGACCGCAAGGACGTCTACCAAGTAACACTGAGATTAATCCAAAGGAGCAAATTCAAGCCATAGCAGCTCAGGAAAATATAGAGATAGACGAACCCATCTCACAACAAGAAAACAAGGTAGACAAAGGTAAAGTAGAGGTAACGCAAGAAAAGCCAAAACCGGTAATCAAGGAGTATCAACCTCGCATACCTTACCTCGAAGCGTTAAAAAAAGACGATTCAGAAGAACAGTTCGGTAAGTTTCTTAAACTTTTAAAGAAATTACATATTAACTTACCCCTTCTGGAAGCTCTCTTTCAGATGCCAGACTCGAGGGAATTTTTAAGACAGCTCTTAACAAACAAACGCAAATTAGACAAAGAGCCATACGTGAAACTCAATGCAAAGTGCTCGGCAATTCTCCAAAATAGACTACCACAGAAATTAAAAGATCCAGGGAGTTTTACAATTCCATGTTTAATTGGTAGTCTAACTATTGATAATGCGTTAGCTGACTTAGGGGTAAGCATAAATGTCATGCCTTATTCATTATTTAAACGACTAGGTCTAGGGAAACCCAAACAAACTAGGATGAGTATTCAATTAGCTAATAAAACTATTATAATTCTTAGGGGTATTATCGAAGATGTTCTTGTCAAAATCGATAAATTCGTTTTCCCAGTAGACTTTGTTATCTTAGACATGGATGAGGACAATTTGATCCCTTTAATTTTAGGAAGACCTTTTCTAGCAACTGCTAAGACTAAAATTGATGTTGCCATAGGAGAACTCATACTTTGTGTAGGTAATGAGGCAGTCACTCTTCAAGCTCTCGATTCAGCCAGGACATTGAATGACCAAGGTAAGAAAGAAAAATCCATTGATAACCATTCGATTAACCCTTCTTTTCAGGAAGCACCAGAAAAGGGCACGATTGAACCTGATCTTAAATACAGTGCCAACAAAGGAATAGATCATGTGGAACAAAAGGTTCAACCCGATGAATTAGACGAGTGGAAAACGCACTTCAAGGAAAAATTAGGGATACAAGAAACAGAGTCAAAACCACTCTACGAGATAGGCAAGTCCAAAAGCGAATATCAGGTATTATTAGACCTACGACTATCTCCTCCAGACCCTGACACAAACAAAGAAATCCTTTTTAAGGTAATCAATGTTCTTCCACACAAGACAGTCGAGGCAAGCAATTCTAATTTTGATGTTCTTAAAACAAATGCTACTCGACCTGAACCACATAATGAACATAAAACGGATAATATGAGGGAAGATATTCAAACCTTTAAACCTCCCTGAATTTTTCAAACACGAGGAAAGTTTAGCTTAAGACTATAAACGAGCACTTCTCAAGAGGCAACCCGAGCACTAACCTTACTTATTTTTGAATTTATTTTCATTTTACTTTTCCTTTTTCTTTCTCTTTCTAAACTAACCAGAAGTGAAGATTTCTAGGCCACACGGTCTTACACAAGGCCGTGTCCGTGGCCATGTGGACCACCAAAATCTTCATACTGATATAGCAGAGGTCGTGTGAACCAGTTCAACCACCCTCCGACGTTGTGGATCCAACCACTCTTCCCCACGGGTACCGACAGAATGGCATGGCCATGCCACTCGGCCGTGTGAAGCTACTGACTTACATAGCACGACCAACACACGCCCATGGCTTCCAACCATGCTTACATACTGACTTACTGAGCACGGGCGTGGATGGCTAAAGCACGGGCATGGGGTAACAAACACTCCAACACACGACCGTGCTAAGCGGCTGTGTAAATCTACACGCCCGTGGTCCACGGGCATGGGAGCATGCTAGATTTGAAACTCTATTTAAATCCCACAGCCTTCCCCTCTTCCCATCTTCAGTCTTCCTTCTTTTCCTTTCAAAAATTTTTCCCTTTCCTTAGAAAAGGTGTCCAGACTCTTAAGCCACGTCAAAACCATGCCGAAGAAGCGGAAGCAACCCAGTATAGTCTCTTTAACAGAGACCCTACATATAAGTTCATGCCGGTCACTTCATCCAAACAACAGGCCAAGGGTCTTTGAGACCAATTAGTTTCTATTTTTCGTTTCTCTTTCCTTTCATTCTCCTTTTTTTTTTAATAATCTTATGCTTAATTTAGTTTCTTAGTGTCAGGTTTGCCAGGCTGCTTGGGAATCACACCGACTACCACAATAACCACGCCACTTCCGCCACCGTCAGCACCTCCTCAGCCTTAAAGGTTACACCCACCTCGCGAACCATCCAACAATAAGGACTCTTCAGTCCATTTATCTTCTATTTTCATTTCGTTTACATTTTTGTTTCCTCTTTCTTTATTTTTCTTATCTTTAATTATATACTTAGTTTATTTTAATTAGGTCCTAATAAATCCTGGCTACTTCTTAGAGCATTACCCAATTTCTTTATCTAGCACAGGTTCATTATCCAGACCGACCATCACCGCCACTAAAGACACTCCTCCGGGAAAGCATCCACAATTCAGGGAGTAATTAGTTTCCCTTCTCTTTTGATTTATCCCTTAAATGTTATTATCTATCTTTGTACATTGAGGGTAATGTACATCTTAAGTGTGGGGGGTGAATAATTATTTTGAGAAAATGCCTAACTTTCTGCATTATTCTCAAATCCCTGAATTTAGTCTTGTTTTTAAGTAATTTCCTCATATTACTAATTAGGATGAAATTTCTATTAATTCATGATTTTTATTGATATGTTTTTGAATAAGTCATAGTTAATTGTGCATTGATGATTAAAATTAAAAAATACTAGAGAATCAAGCATGATAAGCCTAATTTTCAAAAATTTAAAATTTTAGGTTGTTGACGTAAGTTTGAATATTACTTTGAAGTTTGAGATTTATGAGGTTGATGTAAAAAACACCCATAATTTTTTGCGAGATTTTGAGCCTTATAGAGCATACATTCTTTTTCGTGCTCATTTTTTTAATGAGTGTGTCAACCATGAACTGTTATTCTAGAACTTGCCTTGATTATACATGTCAAGACCACAGATATGATTTGATACACAGAGATGATAAAGGCACCTAGGTTTTAACCCACTTACACCACTAAAAAGCCTACCCCACAATTAACCCCTAGTGAACCTTGTTGAGCCTAACAACCCTTTTCCTTGACTCACCCACTAATAAACCAAAACCCTTTGTATTTGTTATCACCCTTCCTTTTGACTACCCTTTAATCGAGATATGATTTGATTAAGTTTTTTTTATTATAAGTTGAAATTTTCTTTATTTAGTTTGTTCTTAAAAAAAAGTATATTCAGTATTAGTATTATGAAGAGTGAGCTTATACAAGTAAAAGTCTAATTATCAAAAAAGAAAAGCTCGTATTAGTAAATTTATTATTTTCAGTTGATGTAATTATTATCTCAGAAATTTTTAGATAGGCAACTTATCAATTCAATCTCGATTCTAACCTTCTAATTTTAGCCTTTTATCCACAGCTTTAACCCTAGCCCAGTTACAACCTTAACAAAGACCTTTTGATCTGTTTATCATCTCATTTTACAGTGGTAGAGATTTGATTTTCAGGCAAGCCTATGGGAT
This sequence comes from Gossypium bickii, assembly GCA_025503065.1. NCBI lineage: Eukaryota > Viridiplantae > Streptophyta > Magnoliopsida > Malvales > Malvaceae > Gossypium > Gossypium bickii. The sequence continues at coordinate 106,418,053 of CP106709.1, forward strand.
TAACTTTTCAGGTTCGACTTATGAGTGCTTAATTTTGACCCTTAAACACTTTGGGTGATTTGAGTAAATCTTTTGTGAGGATGTCAATCCTTGTAGATTTTGAATTAAAGGTAATTAGTTAGGTGAAAGGAAACACCTCTATTTTCGTGCTACAAATGAATTGAATCTTTAGGACTCTTTGAATTGAATTATCCATGTATAAATTATCTATGAATTAGGATAAGGCATTGTTGATAGGATTTATGAATCATGGAAAGTTCATTTTAATTGTAAGTTGAGAATTTTGCTTGAGGACAAGCAAAAGCTTAAGTGTGGGGGTATTTGATAAACTGTAAAAGTAACATATTTTAAGCCCATATTTAGTATACTTTTTGATAATTTATCCCTTGATTTATGTAAAAAGGTGCTTTTAATCCTTTCTTTTCATGTCTTATACCCAGGAAAGCACCCGAGGATGAAAAGAACGTAAAACGGGCCCAAAACGGAGTAAATGAGCCATATCACGAAATCGACACGGCCTGGCCCAAAGACCACATGGCCGTGCCTTGTTGAGCATCTAGAACACGACCTCTCCCCTAATTTACACGGCTGTTCCTTATTAAGAAATCTGAATACGGCCTGAAGTCGATCCACACGGGCGTGCTACATGGCCGTGTCCCTGTCGTGACAAAGAGCAATTTCATTTGGATTTGGATACTTTGAGGCAAAGAAACCTATTTCAAGAGCCTATATATACCCCTTAAGTACCACCATTGAGGGGGAGTCGAGCTGGCCAAGGAGCCAAGCCAGAAAGGTCAGAATTGTGGGAATCGTTCGAAGTTAGCCAGTTGATCCATCCCAAGAAGCCAGAATTATACTCAAGATGGCAGAATTCTCCTTCAATTCTTTCAGGGAGTTTTAGGAATTTCTTATGTTTTGTTTTATCTTTTCTCTTGAGATGTTTTCTTTCTTAGTCATGAACTAAACCCCTCAGATACCTGAAGGGGATGAAACCTAGATGAATCTTGTTATTTGATCTATAAATTTTATGATAAATACTTAGTTTGTTCTTAATTATGCATGCTTAATCCAAATATGATGTGCTTAGGTGGAGGAAGAATAGACCCTGCTTAAGAGTAGATCTAGCATAATTAAGCGGAGTTGATCGAACGCTTAGAGATAGGGTTATAAGATTTGTCGGATTCGGGTGAAACCTAATATGGGAATCCATAGATCGATTTATTGCTATTCTAGGGGGTTATTATAAGAGAACGAGAGTTCCACTAATTAACCTAGGGTTAGACATTATTCGCCTTGAGAGAGGGTTTAGCATAGGTCAGGGAGTCCTACGGATCAAACTAAGTAAATAAATCATATAATTCAGGGTTAGATAACAAGTGAAGTCTAGGTGGATTCTTCCTGAGGGTATCGTTGTGATCAATTGAGTTTTTCTTCAAGATATTTCCCAATTCGTTCTTTTTGTCTTTGTCCTTAGCTTAGTCGTCGTTTTAGATTAAAACAACTTCACTTTATTTTTAAGGCTAAATAATAAAAAGAAAGTTAGTATTAATACTTTTAGTTCCTTTGGGTTCGACAATCCGGTCTTGCCTAAGCTATACTACTGTTCGATAGGTACATTTGCCTTTAATCGTTTTCAGAGTTAGTTTCCAGGTTCGATCATTCTTTTATAAATTTTAAAGCTCTGATTTCAGCGATCAATAGACCTACGAGGCCTTATACATAAACTCAGAATATGTCGGGACCCTACCGGAAACCTCCAAGCACTTGGAAAATTTTTACAAGAAACAAGGCCACACGCCTGTGTGCTAAGTGGGATACGCCCGTGTGGTGTTTCACACGCCAGTGCTTTGCACCCGTAGTCGACACTAATTTGCATCACACGGTCAGCCACACACCCGTGTGTTGTACCCGTGGTCAAAATTGACTTATTCAACACGGCCTGTCACACGGCCGTATTCTTCAACCGTGTGGCGATTTAAATTCCAATTTTTAAGGTGCCTTCACACGGCCTGGGCACACGCCCGTGTCTAAGGTTGTGCCTCTCACACGGCTGAGACACACAGCCGTGTCTCTGCCTGTGTGTTTACTACTTAGCATTCTAACTTTGTAAACTTAGCATGCAGGGGACGCACGACCGATCAACACACCCATGGGGCTGACCGTGTAGACATTAAAAGGCTATATTCCAAGCCAAATGCCATACTTCATAGCAAACATACTTACTCCAACTCATATCAACATCATTCATGACCCAAAGACACATTCAAGAACTCAATTCAAAGCATACACACAAGCATAAACTTCATAATTTCATCATCATTGCATATATATATAAACTTATCAAGTATTGGCCCAATTCCAATGACCATTTACAAAATGACTTTGATAACACACATAGCCAACACTTTGGCTAACAATTACAACCTAACAAAATACCCAAGTCCTATACATGCCATACTCAAAATAAGTCTAAATTGTTATACCAAAGTGACGTCGATAGTGTGATTTCTGAACTCCTGCGTCCCACGATCCCCGAGTTATCTTGGCAATACTACATGGAAAGGGAAATGAAAAGGGTAAGCATAAAGCTTAGTAAGTTTGCATGAAAATAAATAGCAACAATAAGCTCAAAAGGACATCAATCCATAGCATTAGATAACCACACAAGGTCATAAACACTTTGCCATAACTTACTCGTACTTGTTTTCATCTAGAACATACTATGCCACATATCGTAACATTTCTCGTGAATTTCTCACGGGTACCTGTATTCACTCAATCACATGACTTTAGTACTAATCTCATTTCTATTTCCAAGCTTATCTATTTATCCCATTAATCATTAGGGATACTCAAAGACGCATACTCATCGTCATTATTATAAGCACGATGCCAATGCCACATCCTAGATGTGGTCTTATATGAGGTCACCTCTGAGTGCCGATGCCATATCCCGGATATGGTCTTATACGAAATCTCACATCAAGTATCGATACCATATCCCGGATATGGTCTTATACGATTCTCATATTTAATACCGAAACCACATCCCAGATATGGTCTTATACAGGATTCCAATTTGGTGCCGATGCCATGTCCCCGACATGGTCTTATACGGGACCTCGTCCATCTCATGTGTCGATGATAGCGCTTTCACATTCATTATAGTCCAACTTTATACCCAACATTTCACACATTTACTACAAACTTTATAACCTTTACAAAAAGGTCCATTTAGGTGTTTTCATAGCAACACCTTTCACAAAAGTTGTTTATCTAACAACTAAGACTCATTTTCTTCCACAAAAATACAGCAAATAACAATGAAAGCTCTCATGGAAAAAATTTAATCTTTTCACCATATTGCAAGATAGTCCCATCATTAGAAAACTTAAGCTCTAGGGGTTCGAACAGTACAACTATCTTCAAGAAAAACTATTAAAATCACTTACTTGAATGGAGAAGAGTTTGCTGAAATTTTGAGCTTTCAAAAATCCTATTTTTCTTGCTATTTTCGGTGGTGAAGAAGAGAGAAAAAGATGATATCTTTTCTTTCTTTATTTTATTAATACAAGTTAATTTAGTCACCAACTTTTACCAACTTTGACCAATTTTGTCAATTCTTGTCTCCTATGGCCGGCCATCCTATCCTTAGGGGTCTAATTGCACTTTAAAAACCTCAAATTAATATTCTATGGCTATTAGGCACCTTTAGCTTATAAAATAGAACTTTCGCCCTTTATGCGATTTAGTCCTTTTTCGCAATTAAGTAATAAATCGCTAAAACTAAGGCACAAAATTTTTATGCACACGGATAATCATGCTCTAGCTCATAAAATAATATGAAAATAATTTTCTCTAACATCGAATTAGTGATCCTGATATCACTGTTCTGACTAGCCCCTTAAATCGGGCTGTTACAGAACCTTAATCCATAAGGTATTGTGATTTGAAACTAGATTAAACCCCAACTTCATGAGGAAATAAACATTTTAGTCTTCCAATATTCTCAACCCGAGACCTCAATATGAATGCGGTTGGCAAGCTGATTCCCAGTTAACAAGAGCCAACTTCCTCTTCCCATTGGAAAAACTCCAAATGAATTGTCTAACCAAACTCTCAATCTCCTCGCAAATCCCTTTAGGTATCATCATAGCCTGCATGAAGTAGTTAGGTATAGAGAACAAAATAGATTGAGCTAAAATAGCTCTCCCTGTAATAGAAAATTGTCTAGCATCCCAACTAGAAAGTTTGTTACGTATCTTTTCCACCACAAATCTAAGAGGACCATTAGTGACTCTTCCATGGAATAGAAGGACCCCCAAATAGTTTCCAAGGTCATTGAGCTTTTGAAATGTAACATCCTAAAAATTAAGGTTTGTTTTTTTTCTCTCTGTATAATTGTATGATGTGCTTATTTGGCTTGTTATTTGAGTGAGTTTAGAGCTCCTAGGGAGGTTCGGGTTCGAGCCCAAGGCCTGGGAAAATTTTGGTTTTTGGCTTTTTAGTGGGGAAGGGCTGTTGGAAGCATGACTTAAGGAAATTTGTTTGTGTTTTGCTAACACAAGAGAGCATATGGCAAGGGGGTTGTGGTGTCAATGAGAGAGCTTGAAGGGAAGGGGTTCGGATCCTACTTGTGTCAAGCAAAGGTTTTATTTTTGTGTTAGCTGGATGGAAGAAGTAGAGTTCAGTCAGTACTCTGCAAGTGGGAAAGGAGACTCAGTCAAATCATTTGAATGGGTGGCGTGGAGAAATGCAAGGAGAATATCATGGAGTGAATCAAAGAGTGGAGAGTGTGGAGGAGTTGTGCTGTGAGTGAGGACTCAAGCTAGGCATTTTCGGCTAGGGAAAAGAGTTGAGCATTTTGGGTAGAATGTAGCCGAAATTCTCTTTGGCGTATCTTGCATTTTCGGTGTTTGTGGTATTTGGAGCATTTTTCTTTCCTTGAACATTTCGAGTTCTTCTTCGTTTCTGCTAGGTACCATTTTGGTAAGACTACCCCATTTAGCCTCTGTTTCTTCTAAACAATTACTTCTACTCCTAAACCAAATCAACACATCTCTCCTTCTTTTCTTCTACCATACTTGCTGAATTCTTCTTTCTAAGGCCGAATTTCCACATTTTCTCCTTCTTTCCTTTTTGTTGAATCTTGGCCGAACCTGTGGAGTTGACCACTTGGGTATTTTTATCTTCAATCTCTCCTCTCTTTTCTTTAAACTGTTAACCACACCTTCTCTCTTAGCCGATTTTGGGTAAGTCTTTGCTTTCACTCTCGTTCTTTTTCTCTCATTCTAGTCTATTTCTCTGATCGAGCTTGGCATCCTCTCATCTTTGTCAGATCCCATCTCTTTCTCTTTTAAGCATAAGCTGAAACAATCTTGTTGGGGGTAGGCCGAATTCGTTGGCAACCATCGGGTGTAGATCGTTAATCTTGGTTTCGGTAAGGTGAAGTTGCTCTAACACCTTTTAATTTGATGCTAGTTTTTCATGTGATCCTATCTTGTGAAGTTGGCCTCGATTTCTTCCTTTATTATAGAAGAATCGAATATTGCTTGGATGCTAACCTCTTTAGTGCATCAATGGGTTCTTTTAGGTATTTGTGGTGGTAGCCAATAAGCAGGGCTGGATTTTAGAACTCTGTAGGGAATATCACGTCTCGTGGTAAGTGACCCAAGTGGTGTAGTAATTCGGGTTATGTAATCTTTTAAGAAGTTAAGACTAACTTTCGATCATTGTTATTCTAGGGGCAAGCAAGGAGTAGTACTTTCGACAATCTAAAACAGGTGTGTAATCTCACACCCTCTGAATGAATGCTTGCAATATTCTATGACTCAGCCGAAAGCTGAAAAGCCAGAAAATCGGCAACTATGACCACTCGAGCGTGCGAGCGCTCGTAGTGGTAAATTGGAACACTAATGGTGGTGGCAGATCATTGAGAGTGTCACGAGCACTCTCACAAAATTGAGGCTATAATAGGCCTGGTCAAGCCAAAACGGGACAAGTGGGCCCAATGGGCTATCCGGCCCACTTGGGCAAAATTGTTGGAAAACTATCAAATGATAGGTTCGATCGCGAAATTTGCAAATCTGAGACTGAAACCATGCATATTGAGCCACATGAGCATGTGGGCCTGAAATGAATTTTAGGCCCAATAGTTCTGTAGAGACCCAAAAAGGGTCCTGTGTCGCTTGAGGTGACAGTAGGCCTTCGGAAAGGCCGTTAAATGATAAAATTATCGAAATACCCCTGAAAGGGTAAATTACCAAAATACCCCTAAAGGGTAAATGTTAGTTATACCCTTGATTATGGTTGGTTATCATGTTTATGCTTTATTTACACTTTTGTACGTATGATGCATTGCATTTATGATATGTTGCATGGGTTGGGTTTGATGATCGGAGGAAGTGTAATCTGGTGGTTCTGCCACATTCTGTGTAGTGGCCTCGCCACGTATATTCTGTTATTCTGGTGGCTCCGCCACAAATTCTGTGGTTAGCAGCTTGTCTGCCATATTAGTGTGTAGGGCTGGGTGGGTTAACTTGATCCCCACAGGTGTGTAGGGTTGGTACGGGGGTGTGTTTGGTTGGATAGGGTTGGGCTGCATATTCTGTTTGCATTAGCATATTTTTAGGGCTAAGGCTCAGATTGTCACCGAATAGGGCCTCGGCCGAGTCTGCTTCTGTATGGGCTTGGGCCCAGTTAATGACCGATTAGGGGATTACACACTGAGTTCTCATAACTCACCCCTCTGCTGTAACCATGCAGGTGATCCCCAGCTTTAGAGAATTTGGAGCTGCGGAAGACTCTGTGGTGGCCATACATAGGAGTATTTCTCTTGAACTTTAGTAAATTTTGATTTAGCTTTATTTTAAGATTATTTATTTTGGGTTAATATTTTGTAATAAGGCCTTTGAAATTTTATTTTTCTTTTAAACTTTCATTTCAGTTAGGCTTAAGCTATAAATGATTAAACTCTGGGTTTTCCTAAAACGACAATAACTGTTTTCAAAATATCACGTTTCCGCAACTCATTGAATCTGATTTCTTTATAAAAAAAGTTTTCGAAAATAATAACAATAACATTTTTACAAGAAAACCATTAAAGCAAATCTGGATTTCACAAACATCAAGGTTCAAAATTTTAAAAAGAATACGAAGTTTTTAACGGACACGTAGCTTTTAAACAACCCTCTTATGTGACATGCCAGATCTGGTCATAACGTCTAGGCCGAGTTTGAGGTGTTACATTTTATGGTATCAGAGTCCGGTTGCAAAACTCGGCTGTGGAATGGGTTCGAAAATGTTTTTCAAAATTTATTTGAAATATAGTTTAGAAAATATATATATCTTTATTGGAAGTATGGCACCCCGAGTCTCCGGCACCAAATCCATAAGTCCTCTTACTTTATATCTGATGATATGATGAAATGACTGTAGAAAGAAAACTACTAGAGTTAGTGGTAGTACACTGAAACTGTTAGCCATAGGAATTAAGACTGTAGAGACTGAAACAGTGGGAAATTCAATCCGCAAAAATAACTCTTATAAATGTTTTCCATAAAACACTTGTTAAGAAACATTGGAACTATAGACTGATTCATAAAATTCTTAACCAGATTAACTTGATTCAGCAATATGAGTACAAGAGGACGTGGATGAGGTATCTGCGCGTGGTAGTAGGCCGAGAGTCTTTGGTGGATCCTCGCATCGAGGGCACATGCCTGAAATAGAAGCACCTGCATCACCGGTGACCGAAACAGGGTCTCATGACCGAACTGGAGGGGACGATCTTTGTCCCAAGCAATGCTGCGAGTTTTGGAACGGGGTTTCTGGATCGAGTACTGGGTCGATAGCTCGGGGATCCATTTCTGAGCGACTCCGATCAAAGAGGGCCAAAGTTTTTAAGGGCATCTCTGGTGTAGCCCCAAATGTAGCGGAGTACTGGTTGGAGGCTGTGGAGCGAATTATGGATGACCTGGACTACACAGTGGAACAGAAAGTGAAAGGAGCAGTGTCTCTACTGGTTGGAGGCTGTGGAGCGAATTAACTCCCACCTCACTCTGTCATAAGCTTTTTCAAGGTCAATTTTGATCATTATCCAAATTGGTCCAAGGCTTCCTGTTCCTCCTACCTCTCATAGAATGAATAACTTCTTGAGCTATAAAGATGTTATTAGTAATATTCCTTCTAGCTATAAACCCTTCTTGTTCTTCAGCAACTATTTTAGGAAAACCAACCCTGAAGCAATTAGCTTTAACTTTCATCACCAATTTATAGAGTATAGAACAAAGACTTACGAGTCGAAATTGTGAAAAAGTCTCAAGATTAGAGACTGTAGGGATAACAGTGATGAGAGTATTATTCAAGTCTGGATCGATGAGGCCACCATCAACAATCTTTTTAACCTAGACACAAACATCTTTTCCCACCACATTCCACTGTTTTTTAAAAAAGATAACATGAAACCCATCGCTACCAAGAGCCTTTAATGGAGCCATGTCAAATATTTTATTTTTAATTTCTTCATTGGAAACCATCTTCCCCAAAAATTTAGTATCTTTAGCATCCAATCTCAGAAAGGAACTAAACGGTAAATTAATAGGAGGGTTTGAATCTTCACCATAAAGGTTTTTTTTTTTAAAAAAATTGCCTTATATTGGAGGGTATTCGAATCAAAACACCAATCACCATCTTGAATACGTAAGGTTGAAATGGGATTGAGCTTCCTCCTTCTAAGCGTACACTTATGAAAAAAAATAGTTTTACGGTCTCCAAGATTTAGCCACTCACATCTACAATTTTGCTTCCACAACATCTCTTCGTGATACAAACCGACTCGAATTCATCTCTAATCTGTGACTCAATACCCGCAAGTCGATTAGTGTAGGATCTTTCCAAAGCTCTCTGAATATCTGCTAACTGCTTAAGGAGTTGTTTTTTCCTTGAACCTATATGGCCATATATCATTTTGTTCCATATATTGATATTATAAGTAAAATGAGAAAGAGCCTCTATCATGTTACCATTGAAAGACCATTTTTCTTTGATGAAATCTGAAAATCCTCGATGGTCAATCTAACCTGCTAAGAAGCGAAAAGGGAACCCCCTAGGGATAGATATCTCTAGTCTAATAGAAACTAAAATGGGCCGATGATCAGACTTGATCCTTGGAAGATGAGAAATCAAACAATTAGGAAATGAGTTAACCCATTTCTCGTTATCAATAACTTGATCAAGTCTTTCAGAAATCCTACCATTTTGCTAGGTAAAGCTCAGATCCCTGAAACACAAATCATGCAAACCAAAAGAATAAAAAAAACCAAAATGAGGGCTCCGTTTACCTTTGGTAAGTCCTCTACATTTCTCACTCTCTGGCAAAATAGCATTAACATCCCCTATAGCTATCCAAGGAATCACCTCATCAGGGACTACTAATTTCAAACTCTCCCAAAGGGATTTTTACTTTGTCTTATTCGAGTTACCATAAACGAAGTATATTAGCACACCCACATGCTGACCACAACTAAAAACACGAGTCAGGATAAATTGAGGATGATTACAAATAACCTTAATCCTGATGGTGTCTTTCCAATTGTTCCAGAAGCCATCAAAGAATCCTATCGCTTCGACCCGATGAGAGTATTGAAAACCCAACTTAGCAATTACTGCATCTAATTTGACACCACTAATTCTTGGCTCTAGTAAGCTAACAATACCATGCTTCATTCACGATTATATTATCTTATATATTTAAGATTTTCAAAATTTAAATTTTCAATAAGATCATAATGACTGACCTTTTGTTGAGATCTAAAAAAAGGACATGTTATTTAGAATTTTAGCAATATTGAAGTATTTTCTAATGGCTCAACATTGTAGTAATATGAGAATAAATTTATCAAACGATAGAATCATTTTTCATTTAAAACAAGTCAATACGCTAGTCAAATTGAGAACATTACTTCCATGTTAGCATTTATCTCTACTTTGATTGAATGATAGAAACTCAAGACTCATATATTTAGTTCCATGTGGCAAAGTGACAATAATGCTGGAAGATATAGCGTTATAGTTAGGTCATTAGACATGTCAGGCACATTGCACATTGGACAAATCATCTTCAACATAGACCACAAGTTACATTGATCAAGGATGTTAATTTTGTATCATTCATGATTTATGTGAAATGGTTTGGGGAAAATATAAACCATATCTTTATTCACCAAGACAGACTTTTATAAATTAAATCCAACATCTAATTTTGCATTGTCGAAAGAGAAAATGGAAGTGCAAGGCCAACTTGTCACAAGAGGCTAAGTCAAAAAAAGGAGAAATCTACAACCTTATTGTTGCAGAGGTAGAGTCATTAATAAATTTGTTGAAGCTAGGCAACATAGCTGAGGCCGAGGTCAGGGTGTTCCAGCAAAAGTTGCATCAACTCTCATACCTTTTGAACTTGATGAAGGTCCCAACTTTGTAGATGTAAAGGTTAACCCTGGATATGTTTAGACTATGAATGAAAATTTAATGCACCAACTAGATGAAGAGTGATTTTTTTTTCTATTCTATTCTAATACTTCAACTAGATAATTGTTTGTACAAACAATACTGTTTGTTGATAGTTTTAGGTTTTCTTTACACTTTTCAGAGACTAGGGTTTATGAAGTTAATATTAAAGCATGAATTTTAATCAAACAAATGCAAATCTTTCTTATTTTAAAAAAAATGCAAGAAGTTGAGTAATTCAAGTTCATCTTTTTGGTATAATTTTATGAACTCATTTTGGTTATGATTTAAGGATTAAATTCAATTTAATGTCTATAATTGTAACACCCCTCACCAACCCAATCATCGAGTTCGATTCACCGGGTGCTACATTCGTTTTCTAAGAAAATATAATCATTCAATATTCAAATCCAAAGCATAATAAATAAAAACACAAGCATGTCAAACAATAGATATGATATACATGTTGGGACCGCCGATACGCCCCATGGCGCAGCGAAAAAATAATTCCGGTGATCTTTAGCCATGGATCTATGTACGATGAGAGAAACGGGTTGAAATAAGGTTGAAGATATACTTTCTTAATTGAAAAATGATGAATGGATACTGCTGATTCGATATCGATTCCAAGCCACAATGAAAACGTCCTGGCCTCTACATAATCCACCCAATCAAAGAGCAAAAAACAAAATTCTCTTCACCTTTTCAGAGAGAATTTTTAAGAACGATTGTTAGACCCTTTTTTTTGTGTTTTCTTGGTAACCCTAACACACTAAGGGATTCGTTTTCCTTTTTATTTTCTTTGATCATATCTCAAAAAATAAAAACAAGATTATTCCTTTATTATTAGAGAAACAAATGAAAAGTCAGGAAAAAGATTATATTATTTCCAAAACAATATCACTTTCCATGTCCTTTTATATTTTGATCAAAGTTATTATTATAATTGTTTATATTAATAATTTTCATAAAATATATATGATTAATATTTTGTATGAATCAAATTCAGATATTAATTTTATCTATGTTCTCTATTTGTGTACAAGAAGTTTGTACATATAATGTGTTTAATATTTATCTATCAAATTAAATTAAGTCAATAATCAATTTAATTCAACAATTAATTTAAATCATGTGACAGCTAAATACAATACCAAATGCATTTGGATTCTGTTCGCTTCAACTATAGGGTGTTACCCTATAGGCTCTTGTAATGTTGGTTGTAATACTAGAACGTTTCTAACATTATAAGTAATGAATGGCATCTAGCAATGCATCATTGCTACCTAAGTTACAAGAAGTCGTGATTCGGCATAACCTTTCTATGATAATGTAACACCCCAAACCCGGCCCACGAGCCTTGACCGGATTTGGTATGTCACTGCGGAAAAACGTTTAAAAAAAATATTTGACTTACGGGTGAAACATAAAATTTGTTGCCTTTGGTAAAACATGATACATTTAAAATTCCGAGTAAAACTTTATTGTTACAAATTATCCGGATTTAAAAGCTTTGATATAAGCTGTTATAATATAAATTAATTCAAAAATATTTCCAACAATAATAAAAACTTCAAAAAAATCATAAGTAAAGTTTCCAAATACTTTAAGTGGCCTTTATTACAAGAAATAATTAATCAAAAGTACTTAATAATAAACTGAATAAAATAAATAAAATGTCTTCTGCATGGCATAAAAATAATTTCTGCATGGCCACCTTTGTATCCACTCCAACCCGATCCAAGCATCACGAGTCACCTGCGATGTTGGTAAAAATTTGGGTGAGTATACAGACTCAGTGTGTAATTAGTCCACTGATTTCCACCCACATGTGGGCTTAGCCCACATCCACATTAACCACATATCAGATAATATAATTCAGATGGTAAGGCATTTTAATCACATTATTCCACAATTGGGCCTTGGCCCATATTCATACCACATTCCGGATAATAAGGTGATTAACCACATGATTCCACATATTGGGCTTAGCCCATATCCACATCGATACCACATTTCACATATTGGGCTTAGCCCGTTTCCACATAGATCCACATTTCAGACATGTTTATGCAAAGTAAATGCACCCAACCCAGCCTAGGGTCCATCCGCTACACACCCCCGTACCTGCAGCACACACCAGGGGATTACTAAATCACCCTCCAACCGCTACACATCTCTTTGGCAGTCATGCTGCTCAAAGCCGTGGCTTAGCCACAGATCACCTAAGTTACCCCACATATCGGTATCCACGAGGTGATTCAAGGTCATCCTCTATCCACGGTGATGCACACAGCTATCATCCACGATGTGGCACATAGCCAACACCTCTTCTTGATGAAGCACATAGCCAACATCAAGCGCCAATGTAGCACAAGGCTAACATCAGACCACATACATAAATGTACACCCTGTCCTTCGGTAGTCATTTTCGTATCTCACCCCATGTACATGCAACATACGATAATGGCATAATAAAATAATGCATGCACAGGCTATTCGGCATTCAATCATACTTTCATAGGCATATTCACATATACACATTAATAACAACATTTCATCAGATTCGATACTGACCTGATTATTGACATACCCATAAAGGGTATCCATTTCATATTTACCACTGCACTGGTTAGCACATTCATAACACATACAAATAAAACATATACCCAGAAAACGGTGGGTTAATCACACACCTGATAACTTGAAGTTCTACACTCTCGATCCCGATGCTATCACTAAGTGGCACTACGTGCATGATAGACTTGATTCTTTGCTAAATCAATAGCATTTTGACTATCACAATACACGTTAATATGCTCTTGAACCAATCCCAAGGTTTTAACCATACATTGTAACCAAATAGCTTCCTTTACAGCCTCTGTTACAGCCATGTATTCGGCTTCTGTGGTTGACAATACAATTGTAGACTACAGTGTAGACTTCCAACTTATTGGTCCTCCAGCAAGTGTAAACACATAACCGGTGGTTGATCTTCGTTTAGAATCAATGTACCCAATAACACCATTACCAAGTGTAGTATCCTGCTTAAACAGTAATCCAACATCCATGGTCTTCTAGATATACCATAGAATCCATTTCACAGCTTGCCAATGTCCTTTTCTAGGATTATGAATATACCTACTCACTATACTAACTACTTGTGAAATGTCGGGTCTTGTACACACCATTGCATACAAGCTACCTACTGCATTAGAATACGGAACTTGTAACATGAATTCTTGTTCTGTATTCGTCGAAGGAGATAATTGTGCAGAAAGCTTGAAATGAGAAGCGAACGGGATACTTACGGGTTTTGTCTGCTTGTTCATGCCAAATTGCTGTAGTACCTTCTTCAAATATTGCTTCTGAGACAAGCTAACTCTGCCACGAGTTCTATCTCTACATATTTCCATGCCAAGAATCTTCTTAGCTTCACCTAGATCTTTCATCTCAAACTCCAGGTTGAGTTAAGTCTTCAATCTCTCAATTTCAACTTTACTCTTAGATGCTATCAACATATCATCAACATATAGGAGCAAGTATATGAAAATTCCTTCTTGTAGCTTCTGTAAATACACGCAATGATCAAATTTACTTCTTGTGTACCTTTGCGATTCATGAACTAATCAAATCGCTAGTACCACTACCTCGGAGATTGTTTCAATCCATAAAGTGACTTTTTCAGTTTGCAAACCCAATTTTCTTTATTAGCAACCTTGAATCCATCTGGCTGAGTCATATAGATTTCCTCTTCCAAATCACCGTGTAAAAACACGGTCTTCACATCGAGCTAAACTAGTTCAAGATCATATTGCGCAACCAAGGCTAGCAAAATCTGAATAGATGAATGCTTCACAAGTAGAGAAAACACTTCATTGTAGTCTATTCCTTCTTTCTGAGCATAACCCTTTACTACCAATCTAACCTTGTATCAAATTGCATTTTTACCAGGAATCCTTTCTTCTTTGCATATACCCATTTGCATCCAATTGCCTTCTTTCCTTCGGGTAGTGTCACCAACTCCTAAGTCTTATTTTTATGAAGAGACTGCATTTCTTCATTCATAGCTTGCTTCCACTTTACACCATCAAGGTTACTTCTTACTTCTGTGTAAGTAGCAGGAACATCATCATCTGCAATTGGAAGTGCATAGGCCACCATATCATTAAAGCGAGCAGGCATACAAATCTCTTTTCTTGGCCTCCTATATGCAATTGAATCTTGTTGCTGTAAAAGTTCTTGGGTTGAAACTTCTTCATCATTTGTTCCTTCAATATTAGTTGGATCATCATTAACCTTTTCAAGCTCCACTTGCTGCAAAGTACTACTGGTTTTATCATCCTTTTGTGAATCCTTGTTCTTCATCATGGCTGATTCATCAAAAGTCACATCTCTACTGAAAACAATCTTCCTTATATCATGACACCAAAGACGGTATCCTTTTACTCCACCAGTTATACCTACGAATAATGCTTTCTTTGCTCTTGGGTCTAACTTAGATTCTTTCACATGATAATATGCAGTGGAACCAAAAACATGTAAAGAATCATAATCAGTAGCAGGTTTACAAGTCCACATCTCTATAGGAGTTTTTTCATTTATTGTAGCTGATGGCAACTGGTTAATTAGATGGCACTTATATGTAACTGCCTCAGCCCAAAATTTCTTACCCAATCCAGCATTAGACAACATACATTGAACTTTCTCCAGTATAATCCGATTCATACGTTCTGCCACCCTATTCTGCTGTGGTGTATCCCGAACAGTGAAGTGTCGCACAATGCCCCCATCTTGACATACTTGTAGAAATGGATCATTCTTGTACTCAGTACTATAGCCTGATTGAATTCGTTTGACCTTTCGACCAATTTGAGTCTCCACCATCTTCTTCCATTTCAGAAATGCATCCAAAACTTCACTTTTTCTTTTCATTAGATACACCCATACTTTTTTTGAATAATCATCAACAAAAGTAACAAAATAGTGCTTACCTCCCAAAGAAGCCACTTTGGTAGGTCCCCACACATCATTGTGAACGTAGTCCAGAATTCCTTTCGTATTGTTAATTGCGGAACCAAATTTTACCCTCGTCTTCTTACCCATAATACAATGTTTATAGAATTCCAATTTGTAAGAATTTGCACCTTTCAACAAGCCTTGCTTCGCCAAATTTTGCAAAGCTTTTTCACCAACATGTCCCAATCGCATATGCCATAACCTGGTAGCCTCTGAATCTACATCTTTCGCAGAAGCTGTTGATGTTGATCCAATAAATGTACTTCCATTTAAATAGTACAGGTTATTCCTTCTTATGCCTTTCATCATCATCAATATCCTAGCTACTACCTTTAATAATCCATCTCTGAAAGCGATTGTGAACCCTTTAAGTTCTAGGACCCCTAATGAGATGAGATTTTTCTTTAAGCTAGGTACGTAGCGAACATCTGTCAAGACTTGGATTGAGCCGTCATGATTCTTCAATTGTATTGTATATACTTCTATTGTCTTACAAGCGCTGTCATTGCCTATAAAAACAACTCCACCTTCTAGTTCTTTGAGACTAGAAATCCAGTCCTTATTAGGACACATATGGTAAGTACATCCCGAATCCAAAATCCACTCATCTGTATGACATGCAATTTCCATGCCAACCAAGCTAAAGTCTGACTCCTCATCATGCTCCGCTACACATGCATCAGAAATAGCCTTGCCCTTTTGTAACTTAGGACAATTCTTTTTCCAATGCCCTTTCTCACGAAAAAAAGCACATTCATCTTTGGCAGGTCTCCCGTTGGACTTACTCCTTCAAATTTGTCAGGTCTCACGCAAAAAGCATATTCAACAACAATAATGCATTGTCATCTTCAAATTTCTCATATAACACCCTAAACCTAGCCTAGACGTTACGACCAGATCTGACGTGTCACATCGAAGTGTTGATTTGAAAACTGGACTTGTCGATGAAAATTCGTGTTTAAAGTTTTAAATCTTTTTTAAAACTAATTGCTATTAAAAACGTTGGGGTTGTAAATCAAAACCTATTAATCACTTATTGGTCATATAATTTATAACAAGTTTATTAATCTGAATTAAAAACTGCGAAAGCTTTTCTAATTGTAAACTTTACAGTTTGAAATGCGTGATTTTCTTTGAAAACAGTTATTATTAAAAAAAAATTGTTTTCCTAAATTAGCAGGTAAAAGTAAGAAATTAAAACCAAATAAAAGTTAAACCTCAAATAGCCTTATTACATAATCAAACCCAAGTATAAATTTAAAATATTTGAGTCTCAAGCGGAACATCAGTGTTCACGTGGCCACCTCTAAGTTCCTCACGACTCCAAATTGTCTAAGGCTGGGGATTACCTGTACAATTAAAAGAAAGGGAGAGTTTGCAAAAACTCAGTGTATAATCCCCTATCAATCAAATAATAATCGGTGCAAGCAAAAACAGACTGGGCCTAAGCCCTATATAATAACAGATCAATCTGGGCTTTACCCTATACAGTAACAGTACAGAATAGAGAGCAACCTAACCCAACCCAATTCAGCCAACACACCACCCGTACATGTGGGGACTCAGTCGACCCACCCAGCCAACACACTAATATCGCAGCATAGTTCTAGTAGTAATGTAGCCAAGCTGCTAGCAACAGTAAATGTGGCCCAGCCACTAAAATCAGAATACGTGACGAAGTCACTAGAACAATAAAAATATGGCAGAGCCACTAGTATAGTACTTCCTCCAAATAAGAATCCCAACCCCATTGCAGAATGTCGTGTCATTAATATTATGTGTATGCAGTATGTCATATTCATAACCAGTTATATAGATATCATACACACATTAACTAAACTACCACTAGGGGTATAATGGTCATTTCGTCGGTTAGGGGTAAAACAGTAATTTCACCCCTCAAGGGTTTTTACCCTATGGGGATATTTCGGTCATTTTACTCCTTAGGGGTACTTTAGTCATTTTACTACCTTTTCGAAAGTCTGCAGTTGCCTCAAACAACTCTGATAACATATATGGACAAAACGGTGTAAATGGCCCAAAGCCCAATATTCGGCCCAAGTGGGCCCACACGCTCGTGTGGCTCAATTAGCCCAAATTTAGTCACAACTATGCGAACGATATAGCCCAATCCATTATTATTCACTTACCGTGGATTTTACCCATGTAAGGCTCATGAGCCCATTGGGCCTACATGGCCCATTTAGGCCCAACGATGCCCATTACGACCTAAGCCCATGAGAACTCTCGTGGTGGCATCTGCAGTCTGTCGTCGATGATTTGTGGGCTCGGTTTACCATACAAGTGTTCGCACACTCGTGAGCCCTTAGATGCCGAAGTTTCGGCTTTTCGGCTTTTGTCGAATCACAGTAACAAAAGGGTGTGAATACACACCATTGTCCATCATTTTAATAGTAACAATACTGGGTGTATGATTACACACCTTTTAGCGACCACTTGCGAGATTCCAAAAGCACCAATCTAGATTCAATCCAAAAGATTTCAATCATTCAAAAAATCGAACATAAGATTCACAACCCTGACTCTCTACACTGTCTTTACCACTAACCTTGGTAAACAGGAGTATAGCCTTTAACCCTAAAATCGCTTGGCTAGACTCCCACAATTGTTGATTAACCCCTCACTGTATAATAATAGATCTCATTAGAAGGTTGATTAAGGATGTAGTTTACACCTATCAACAATAACCTGAGGAAGACAGAGAATAACATACCAAGTCCCTAAGAACCGAATGCTGATTTAGAGGGGCGGCACACGTGAGTGGATGATCGCGTATGATCTAAAAAGAATAAACTAAAAGGGGATCATTGAATAGCAACCACGATAATCCTAATAGCGAAAATTGCAAAGTAACAAGAAACAACCCAGTCACTTACCCCAATATTCGGCTTGTCAGAGCTCTAGAAGATGTGATGAGGGGGCAAGGTATTCGGCTATTACTCAAAAAGAGAGGAACAAAAGAGCTTAATTCAGTTTAGCCTAAAGAGAAGAAGAAGAATGCCAAATCGGCAAAAAGAAAATGTACAGAAGAAAAGAAGGTTTTCAAGGGAGAATTCGGCATTTGGTATATGTGTTTCAGCAAAAGTGCTGCACGAGACGCCACAAAGAGAGAAAAACCCAAAACGAAAAAAAAAAAGAAAATCCCAAAATAGCAGAGAAGGAATATGGCTTCTACACTCTTACATTGCCGAAAATGCACCAATGGTCTTCCCTAGCCGAATTTGCACATAGAAGTTGCATAATTCGGCTACAACACTTCTCTTCTCTAAATCCCTTGAAAATCTCCACCAATTTTTCCTTGATTCACTCCAAACCCCCTGTTCAAATCCATTCAAATTTGATGACCAAATCTCCAACCATTTCTACAGAGTTTGAACCAAACTCTACCTCTTACGCCACTGAGACATAAAATAAAACCCCTTTTTTGCATGACATGGGATTCGAACCCACTCCCTCTTAAATGCCCAACACGTCACTTGCCACCACAACACAAGATCTCTTGCGCACTACCAAATATATTTCACTCCAAAATACAAGTGAAGATTTACAAAGAGAAAGAACAATGCCTTAAGTAGAGAATGGCAAATGTGGGTTGATAAAAATGAGAAATGGTTAGGCCTATTTATAGTTGAGGTTCAGCGATTAACTTGCAAAGTCACTATACAATTAGGGACCAAAAAATTGTAATTACCTCATGCCAAATCTCAATCCCACTTTTGGTGCCTTAAATCTCAGATTTCTGTGCCAACACTTTGATACCCATATCTTTGACTTTCCAGAGTATGGATGATTGCCAATAGTTTTCATTATTGATATAATGTAATTTAAGTTTGGTTGTCCTTTGATATCAAATTCATCTTTTTTTAATTTAACTTGAACAAATATATTCTATTAGATTCGAATTTCATCTCACTCGACTCGATTCAAAAAAATTTCAAATCAAGTTAGGAGGATAAAATAGGATTCATCAACTCGATTAACTCAAATTTTTTTCATTCGATTCGATCAAACGCTCAACCCTAACCGCGAGGGCATCGTGTGTTATTCACTTACTAGAGGCGGGATTCTTGTACATGTCTCGTATTCTTGTGATGACTAAATTAGATCTTGCACTTATCTGGGCTTTGGTGTAAAGATAGATATAACGCCCCGTTCTTCTTCAAATTCAGCTTTTGTAATTTTGACATGTAGGAAGGTCTGCTTCAGTGGTTATGCGTGCTGGGTGTGTGTGGGAGGTCCCAAGTTCAAGTCTTAACTTGGGTAAATTTTGGTATTTTTATAAGTAAAGCCCAAACTCTGGTTGGTAGGCTTATATGTTAAAGTGTGTATGTAACAGAATGGGTCTGCTGGTCTGGTGGTTAGGTGGAGTGTTGGTTATGTTTGAGGTCTTGAGTTCGAATCCCTGTGCGAACAAGGGATTTATTTTTGCTACTTGTGCCGTGTGAAGAGGTTGAGATGGACTAAAATTTTGATAGTGGAGAGAATTAAAGGGAAAGATTAGAGATTAGTAGATTTCTTTTTGAATTTTTGTCTATCACCCTGTTTTCCCCAAATATTCTTTCTTTCTTTTTGACATTTCCTGCCAAATTCCCTACCGAAATTCCCTTGTCTTTCCCTCTTTTTTCAGTTTTCCTTGATTTGTTTCCTCTTTGTAAAACGATGGTGTGCTATTACAGTAAGACTCTCTTCGTTCAATCTGTCTACTTTGAGTTAGGCATCTGATAAGGGGTCTGTTGCGCTCTTTTTGATCAGGTGGAAGGCAATAAGTGATCGGTGTTGTTGCAGAGAGTAGGACTTGCGATTTCGGTTGTTAACGGTAAGGGGTTCGTTAGATTATCAACGTTAGGTTTCGATCGACTTTGATTGAATGATGAAACAAGTGGTTAAATTAGTGTTTCGTTGGTTGATTCTTAGGTTCTAGAGGCTTAGGGGAGCTTACGCGTCAAATCGAACTAGGTGTGTACCTGAAAATACAGAAAATAAGGTTCAGCGAAAATCAAAAACCTTCCTATCGACGCGACATGGGCGTGTGGTCCCCCATGTGGTAGGTCCGTGTCGACGCCACACGGGCGTGTGTGATACACGGGCTCGATCAATTGGGCGTGTGGGCCCATACGGGCATGCCACATAGACGTGTGAGCCCATTTTTCTAAAAACTCTATAAGGTTACACGGGTCGCCGAAGTCGACTGTGGACCTACCATTGGGTCGGTAAGTAATACTTAGACCTCTAAATAAATGACCTGCCTATTTGATTTCTGTACTAAGCATGTATGCTGATCTGAATATATATATATATGAGTTTTAATTACATAATAGCATGTCATTCTTGTATGTTGCATTGCATCGGGGTGGGTTGATTATGATTAGAGGAAGTATCTGAAAGGCTCTTAAGCTTGTTATCTAGCAACCCAACTGCAAATCTCTGATTATGTGCCGCATTCAATACAACATGGTGTGTAGGGCTAGGTGGTGGTTTTTATCCCCATATGGTGTGTAGGGTTGGACGGAGTTGGTGTGTAGAGGCTAGTGGGTAGGACTCTGTTTTCTGCATATTCTGTCTAGAATGGGCCAAGGCCCTAAAATATGTCTGTTTTGTATCTGAGTGGGCTAAAATCCACACCGTTTCAGTAATGGGCTCAGACCCAAACTGTGAATGCATGACTGTTTTTTGATATGATATTGTGTGCATGTTTTCTGTGGGGATTACACACTGAGTTTGAGAAAACTAACCCTTTTCTGTTTAATCTATACAGGTAATCCCCAGCACTAGACGGATCGGTGCAGCGGAGGACTCGGCGGTGACCATGGTTCTGGACACTTATTTACGGTTTATTTTTAATTATGATTTGGTTATATTTAGGATAAATTTTATGTAATAAGGCCATTCGGATTTTTGTTTAGAAGTTGGGATTATTGTTTTATAAACTGCTAGCAGTAGGACAAAACGCGAGTTTTCAAAATAAAAAAAGGTTTTATCAAAATACGTACGACCTTGCAAATCATTTTAAAAGCTTCAGCAACGTATAAAATTTTGAAAATGGATAACGAACAAATACACGAGACGTTTTGACGATAACTGAAGATACCTAAAAATGGTTTTAACGCAGTTACGATTTCTAAAAGCACTATCATGTGACATCGCCAGATTCGGCCATAATGTCCAGGCCAGGTTTGGGGTGTTACAATGGAAACCCAAGACACACACATTCCATCTTTCATTCGGTGAGTGTACAAGTACACTCAAGGACATAACTTTACAACTCAGTTTACCAGTGGATGGGCTAGTCATTACGGGGGCAGTGAGCGTTGGCGATTGAAGCACAATTTGCAAGCAACTCTTTGGCAAGGTGTCGAAAAAGTTTAGTGGTAGTAGGATAGAGATGAAATAGTTAGAAGACATTTTCAATTATATCGACAACTTTGTGAGAGCCGTTGAAAGAGAAAAATACACTTAAGCATTCATCCTGAGGTTAACCAGAAAGTCTTCTAATGCCCGATAAATCTCAAAATCTGGTACATTTAAGGTGGCTACTACAACTCTTTGAATAGAAATAAGCGGGGTGACTCAATTGGGGATCAATTGTGTTGACGACATTGTACCAAGAGATGTACTGGGTGACGAAACCATAAAAAATTAAAATAAATGGTTGCATACTCCTTCAAGCATGGGCATGGTCCCGACTATCATTTTTACATCCTCGAGTAAATGCCTCTTATGTATTCCCACTCGTAATAAGGTAAAATTCATTCGATAATATATTTATCAGAATATTTTTTTCATTATTATATTTTTGAAATAACATATTATTTGAATAGGTGGAACGATGATGTGAGTCATGTGGGTATAGGGGATGAGCTCAAAGATATCCGACCACCATTAGATTAACTATCAAAAGCCAAGGTTAGTTTTTGAATTTTTAAATTATATAATATTTACGTAATGGTTTGAAACTTAATATTAGATACTTAATAAAATTTATAATTTTGTACTATAGTTTTAATGGATGTCATACACTGATTCGAGAATTCAAAAATGCATCCTGGTCAAATTTTTGACCAAACAGAATATCTGGCACGTCAAGATACCATTGATTATTTTTACGACGGTAGAGATGCACAAATCTGATCGAGTGATGCGCCAGTTTGAGTTTAGGAAAATTATTCAACCATCACCCCAGGACATCAGATAACTACACGAGATCTACATTTGGGAGCATATGTATGATTCCATACCTATGCACGTACCAATTATCCCACTAGATTTGACGAATTCTTCAGATTACATGACATGGTTTAGACTTCATGGTAAGCCGTATCTATTGTCGAAGGAGGAAAGGAGTAGGCAACGTCATCGTAGAAGGCCAAGATGACCCCACATGAATCTTAAGTCGGGAGTACATGCCTCAATGGAGCACTAATTGTAAAGATTCTTAAAGTCAGTGGTGTTGGACAATGCGATTTCAGAACCCTATTTCCATAAGTCGAGTCCATAAATATTCATTAGGCTATTATAGAAAAATATTAAAGTTTGGTCTAGCAATTTTTACCAAATTCATAGTTAATTAAGGTACAATTACCAAACTGTAAAAGTTCATCACTATAGATTTTTAATTGGCCAAAGGTTTAAGGACTTATATAACAATTAAAGTAAGGCCTAAAATGGTAAATAAACCATTTTGGAGTATAGTGGACAGTTAGGTGGGATTTTATTTGTAAATAATATTAAAATTACAATATAAACATTATAAAATGAATAAAGTATATAAAATATAACATAAACAAAGGAAAGTGGAAAGAAAGAGATTAAAGTTCATCTTCTTCATATTGAAAATCCATTGCTAAGGAGAAGGAATTCAGCTTTAAGGGTTTCAAGCTTTGAATCTTAAATTAGTTAGTTCAATTTAGTCATTTTCTTGTAATTTTTATGTTTTTGAGGTCATAGGAGCTTGATGTAGCTAGACCTTATACCAATTTGTAAAACTGTTACTGTTTCCAAAAGTTTCCATTGATGATTTCTTTAAGAATTAGGTATTAAATTGTTAGATTTTAAGCTTGGATGTGAAAAAAGATTAAACAGTAAAGCTAATTGATAGTTTCATGTAATATGGACTAAACTACATAAAATGTAAAATATACAGTAGGAATAAGAAATAGGAGGTCCCTAATGGATAATAGTGAAATCAAATTTCACTTTGCAGGTTTAAATTGAAAGTTATGTTAGTCCCTATTTTGGGGGCAAAATTGAATAGATTACAAAATTTGTATAAATTGACAATTGATTGTGAAATGGCTGGTTTTTTTATTGTGTCATATGTTTTATGTTAATCTGTAGCTAACATTGACTCAGATTCATCGAGAGGGAAATGAAAATCCAAAGTCGTTAGTGAGTAGTTCGAAATTCCAGTTTGTATTTCTATGATTCGAGACCTATTTAATTTCTACATAATCATGTTATTTTACATCATATATTGTTGAGGTGAGTCATTATTAAATTATTGAATCAAATTGCTATGGTTTAGATTGAATATCGAGACAAAGACTAAATTGAATAGAATAGGAAGTGATATGAATTGATTGATATATGATAATTAGTTTGTAATTTAGTTGATATATGTTGTTTATGCTATGTTTATAGTGAATTGGATTGTGGTTTTGAATGTGATTGGGAACATGTATTGAATTAAATTGTGATGGTCTTGAATGTCGAAATCGTGTACTAGTTAAGTATAGGAAAAATGAGTACGATATAGAGTGATGAATGGTATGCAATGTATGGAATGTATTGATGTTGAGATTGAAATCTATTGTATGGTTACAGTGTAAACTGATTTGGCGTTACCCTAATAATGGTCATAAGTATCGTCGAATTAGTTGGCATACCTTAAATTGAAAACCATCATTGTCGGGCTATCTGGGATGGTAGAATGTTTAGATATTGAATGCCATCGTTGTCGGGCGATTCGAGATGGTAAAATGTAAGAATAGTGAAAGCCATCATTGTCGGGCCATCAAGGATGGTATAGTATTGAAATAAAGTAAACCATCATTACCAGGTCATCCGGGATGGTAATATATTGTATAGAGTAAACCATCATTTCCAGACCATCCAGGATGGTAATATATTGTATAGTGCAAACCATCATTGTCAGGCCTTTCGGGATGGTATAACGAGTATAGGTAGTGAAAGTTATTATTGTTGAGTCACCCAGGATGACAACAAAAGTATAAGATAAAGTGAATGAACTTCTATATGAATCAACTGATAACGATCCTTGGGGGGGCCAAACGATTACAAAAGAGTCGACAGACTCCAAGAAATGATTGAATGGTTGGTTAGGTGATATATATATATATATATATAAATAGATGTTAAATGAATATATAATTGGATATATTGAATTTCGTAAATGTTTTAAAGATAGGTAGTTCATATATAACATGAATTGATTTTATCATTGGCATTATAGACCTTGTGAAAATTTACTAATGTATATGTTATTATATCTTCATTCATGGATTTACCACTGAGCGACTTCGCTCAACGTATGGTTTGTTTTCTCCATGTGCAGGTATAGTTGATTTGCGAGTGTGATAGCAATACGTCTGACATCCAGGCAACGGTCCCCGACTCAGCAAAGTTTGTATAATTCTATTTTTTTTTTAAAATGCCATGTGCCTAGGTTGAGTCAAATTGGTATAAAAACCTATGTGTAAATGCACTTAATGCTTAATGGTTAATGTGTATAGCTTACAATGATGTTAAAGGTAGTTTGAGTATGGCAAATGGAAATGAACTTGAAATAGGTATTTGTATGAATGAGTTAGATGAAATGCATTAGGTAAAGTTTGTATGCATGTATTAGTCAAATGTGTGGATATGAAATTTCAATGTTAGCATGTAAATGATATGTAGGGATATCTATGTATGTATGTATGTATATATGTATGTATATATGTATGTATGTATGTATGTATGTATATATAAAATATAGGTGAATTAGGTTGGATAAATTGGTTTGTGTGTGTGATGAAATTGGTAAATGGATGTGGTGTATGAATTGACATTGGTATGTTGCAAATATTGAATAGCTATGTTGTTTTGGTTAGAATTTATTTTAGAAGATTGTAGGTTGATAAATTAAGAGAAATTCCAGAAATAGTATGGACGTTGCGATGAGAAATTACCTATAATGTCACGATGCAACGAGAAACATGTTGTCCCAACAAGAACCAAAATAGTATGTCACGCCGCGATGAAGAACTCCCTCACGTCGTGTAATTTTAAAATTTTACAAATCAGTCCTGATTCATCTCGAGTTAACTTTAAAGCTTTCATAGCTTGTATAAGACTCGAGAATAACATTATCCATCCATGGCATTAAATAATAACACACAAAGCCATAGGCTCCTTGCCATACTTACTCATACTTACCCTTATCTAGCACACACCATGCCACTTATCGTATATGTTCTTCGTGAAATACTCACGGGTACCTGTGTTAACTCAATCACATTGCTTTAATACAATTCTCGTTTCTATTTCTAAGCTGATCAATTTCTCCCAATAAATCATTAGGGATACTCAAAGATGCATATTCATTATCATTAGCATAAACGCGAAGCCAATGCCACATCCCGGATGTGGTCCCACATGGATCAATCTCTGAATACTGATGCAATATCCCTGATATGGTATTATACGGAATCTCACATTACTACCAATGTCATATCTAGATATGGTCTTATACAATTTTTTATATTCAATGCCGAAGCCATATCCCAAATATGGTCTTATACGGGATATCAGTTCGGTGCCGAGGCCATGTCCCCGACATGGTCTTATACGGGACCTCATCAATCTCAACTTACTCATTCAACATCAAATACTCAGTTTAGTAGAATATCATGTATCATCATAATATCAAATTTTCTCAAACATGCTGGCATAATTGTTGAATTTATCACATGCAAACTTACCTTGTTTTCAAAATAGGCTAGATTGTCGGTCTAGTCTGATATTTTGTTCTTTCCCCGTTCGAGGTTGATTCTTGGTTCTTCTTGCTCTATAATAGCAAATTAGCTCATTTTAGTCATCACATAAATAAATGCACTTCAATAATCATACTTTGACAAAATTACTATTTTACCCTTAGACTTTGATAAAATGACCATTTTACCCCTAGGCTCGGAAATTAATTCTAATAAAATTTCTACCTTCAACAAGCCTAGGTGAACATTTATTTCTCTTATGGCTATCATCAAAACCCAACATTTCACACATTTACTACAAACTTTATAACCTTTACAAAAAGGTCCATTTAGGTGTTTTCATAGTAACACCTTTCACAAAAGTTGTTTATCTAACAACTAAGACTCATTTTCTTCCATAAAAATGCAGAAAAAAATTAAAAGCTCTCATGGGAAAACTCTAAACTCTTCACCATTTTGCAAGATATTCCCCTCTTTAGAAAGCTTAAGCTTTTAGGGTTCCAAAAGTACAATTTTTAACAAGAAATGATCACTAGAACACTTACTTGTATGAGGATAAGTTGCTGAACTTTCAAAGCTTTCAAAACCCCTTTCTAAGCTAGTATTTTTGGTTGTGGAAGTGGTGAAGAAAAGATGGTATCACTATTTTCTTTATTTTATGCTTAAAAAGTAATTTAGTCACCAATTTCTACCTAACCAATTGACCCATTTAATAACCTTGTCCCTATGGCCGGCCATCCATTCTTCAATGGATTAGTTGCACATTAGGGACTTCTAATTTAATATTCCATAGCTATTTGGCACCCTTAGCTGGAAATTTTAAACTTTCGCACTTTATGCAATTTAGTCCTTTCTCGCGATTTAGCATGAAATCGCTAAAATTAAAGCACCAAAATTTTCATGTACTTATACAATCATACTCTAACTCATAAAATATCATGAAAGTAATTTTCTCTAACCTTGGATTAGTGGTTTCGAACCACTATTCCGACTAGCCCCTAAATCAGGCTGTTACAAGCCACTACTCTCAATGTTATTGATGGTACATTTTCTCTATTTGGTGTTTCTGTTCATACATTAATTGACCCTAAGTCAACGCATTCATATATATGTAGCTCATTAGTTGCTGAAAGAAATATACTACCAGAATTGACAGAATTTGATGTTCGGGTAACCAACTCGATAGGTCAGTGCGTAATTGTCAATAAAATTTGTAAAGATTGTCCACTTAAAATCTGAGGCTGTGAGTTTCCAAATAATCTGATGTTGTTGGTGTTGGATGAATTTGATATAATTCTTGATATGGATTTGTTAACTCTACACGATGTTGTGGTTAATTTTAAATAGAAGAGAATATCACTAGAATATGAGGATGGTGAATTGATAAATGTTGAGGTTAACAGATCAGATTGTTCGACCAATATAATATTGACTATGTCAGCTCGAGAAAATATAAAAAAAAGAGTGTGAAGCATTTTTAGCTTATATTTTGGATACTAGAATGTCGGGATCTAAAATAGATCAAGTTTTGTGATTCGAGAATTCTGCGATGTGTTCACGAAAAGTTGCGGAGTTTTCAATGCGAAAGAGAGGTTGAATTCTTTATTGAAGTAGCACCTGATGCTACTCTGATTTCTATTGCATTGTATAGAATAGCTCCAACTAAATTGAAAGAATTGAAAAGCTCAGTTGCAAGAAATAATAGATCAAGGATTTATGCGAACAACTATGTCACCTTAGAGAGCTCCAATGTTGTTTGTGACAAAGAAAGACGGAACTCTGAGATTTTGTATTGACTATCGCCAGTTTAATAAAGTTACCATAAAGAACAAGTATCTATTACCCCGAATTGACGATTTATTTGATCAACTGAAAGGGGCAACCGTGTTTTCAAAAATTGATCTTCAGTTAGGTTATTATTAGCTTAGAGCTAAAGAACCAAATATGTCAGAAAGTATTTTTTAAACTCGATACGGACACTATGAGTTTCTGGTAATGGCATTTGGTCTTACTAATGCTTCAACCGCTTTTATGAATGTGATGAACATAATATTTCAACCGTATTTGGACCGATTTGTTGTTATGTTTATTGATGATATATTAATTTATTCAAAAAAGAAAATGAACATGATCAACATTTGAGAAATGTGTTACAGACTTTATGTAACACCCCTTACCGTATCCTATGTCGTAACAAGGTACGAGGCGTTACCTAACTTAATAACTTGCATACAAACATTTTCGTGTTATGAAATTTTGTTCAAATTTAAAACTTTTCAAAATTCATCTTAAAGTCCCTAATATGGGCCTACGAGGCCCAAAACATACTTTAGAAATGGTTCAGTACTAAACTAGGCACTTTAGAAAACTTTGGAAAATTTCACTGAAAATAGGGGCACAGGCCGGTGTGGGCAAACCGTGTGGTCACACACGCCCATGTTTATTTTTCAATTCAAACCTACAGGGGTTTTCACACGGCCTGGCACACACCCGTGTCCATGGCTCGTGTCCCTCACACAGTCGTGACACGCCCGTGTCTCAGCCTGTGTGTTAAAACCTTGACATTCTATTTCTGACATCAGCAACATTTTAGGGTCACACGACCAAGGCACACGCCTGTATGCTAGACCGTGTGGCAAAATTAATTTCATATTTAAGGTGCTGACTTCACACTGCCTGGGCACATGCCCATGTATTATGGCTGTGTCATCCACACGGTTGAGACACACGGCCATGCCTCAGCTCGTGTGGTTACTACTGGGCATTCTATTTTACCAAATTAAGGTGCAGGGGACACACGGCCGGACTACACGCCTATGGGGAAAACTGTGTGTCACACACGGTCTAGACACACGCCCGTGTGTCTATTCGTATGGACAAAAACAAGGCTATTTACCAAGCCCTTTTTGCCACCCTACTTGCACCAACATAGGCCACATCAAGTAACACCAATCCAAACATAAACATCTGACCAAATCAGCCACAACTAAGACATACACACATCAAGGCCACTACACTTCATTCACATGTAAAACTTATCACATACTTTAGCAATCCAATCATGTAACCTACTCATTCATGCATTAATATACCAAATACTCAACCATGCAATTCGCTCAATCATGAAAAACATCATCATTTGCATAAATCAACAACAAATATTAACCATTATCCATGGCCTTAGACAAAATGGATCAACTTCATGACAAGCCAACACATATGGCCAAAACAATATGACACTTAACAAAAAGACCCAGTCCATATACATGCCATACTTAAAATAATAAGGCTAACTATACCAAATGCTTCAATTGGTAGTGTGGTCGATGCCTCTGACGTCTGTTGATCCCCGAGCTAGCTTGGCGGCACTATAAGAAAATGGAAAAGAGAGGGAGTAAACATAAAGCTTAGTAAGTTGCATGTAAATAAGTAACAACATCAACCATGCATCTTTAAACACATAGCATATTATAAACCAGCACAACATTCTTGATTTTACAATGGTTGATTTACTACATATTTACAAATCACAAGTATAAGCCAAAGATTATAAGATCGTTTCGAAATCATTCTCATAGATAGAACTTACTCAATTTCATCCTTACCATTAAGGCATCATAACTGAGCTCATATCTCATGAGTTTCGAGTAAGAACCTGTACCACTCACAACATGTATCATTTCATATCTTTATCATAAGCTTTAAATAACCTTTGGAACCATTTGGAATACTAAAAGATATCCGATAAGCCTTACACAAGAGGGTAAAATGCCGATGCCATGTCCCAAACATGATCTTACACTGGCTCACATGTCGAGGCCGATGCCATGTCCCATACATGGTCTTACACTAGCTCTCATCTCAATGTCGATGCCATGTCCCAAACATGGTCTTACACTGGCTCTCATAATGTGGCCGATGCCATGTCCCAGACATGGTCTTACACTAGTACACAAATCAACGCCTATGTCATGGCATGGATATCCAATCTATTCCTGTGGTTCAACCGGGAGTTTTTACTACATCAATTCTCATCATGCATATTCACAACAATAATCAAACACTTTATGCTATATTAATTGTTTAATACATAATAACAATAAAGTTGTATTATTTATGTACAACTTAACTCGGTATACAAAAAGTGGGCGACAAAATTAAATTAGTCTACTAGCTTGGTTTTCCCCCGGTCTAAGTCTGAATTCCGTTTTTCTTGATCTAAAATGACAGAGTTTACTTATTTAATCACCATATTAATCAAGACATTCCAAAATTCCTACTTTGGAAAAATTATCATTTTGCCCTTAGATTTTTACATAATTACGATTTTGCCCTTAGGCTCGTAAAATGATATAATCAAATTTCCTCCTTTAACAAGCCTAGCTGAACCTTTACTACTCTTATAGCAACTCAGAATTTTCAATTATTTCACACATTTACAACCTATTTTATAAACTTCACCAAATGGTCATTTTAGGTGTTTTCATGAAAAATTCTTTCACAAAAGTTGTTTATTAAACAATCAAGTTTCATTTTCTTTCATAAAATTTCAGCAAACAATATAAATATTCTCATGGAAAGACCTTAACTTTCAACCATTTTGCAAAATAGTCCCCTCATTAGCTAGATTAAGCTATAGGGGTACCAAAAACACAAAATTTATCAAGAATGACCATTAAAATCACTTACCTGCAAGGGTGAAGAGTTGTTGAAATTTCAAGCTTCCAAAACCCTTATTTTTGCTTATATTTTTGGTGGAAGAGGAAGAAGATAGGAAAAGATGATACCTTTTTCTTTGTTTTATTTTATTTTATTCATTTAGTCACTTAATGCCACCAAACTTTGACCATTCATGATTTTTAAATTCCATGTCCAGCCACCACTAATTTTATTGGTCTTTTTACTCAGTAAGGACCTCTACTTTAGTGTTCCGTAGCTATTTAACAACTTTATCTTGTAGAACAAAACTTTCGCATTTTATACGATTTAGTCCTTTTTCAAAATTAAGCATGAAATCGCTAAAATTAATTTACCAAAATTTTCAAACACTAATATAATCATGCCATTACACTTGAAATAATATTAAAATAATTTCTCCGACCTCGAATTTCTGGTCTTAAAACCACTATTCTGACTAGGCCCAAAATCAGGCTGTTACACTTTACGAGAAAAACATTTATATGTCAAGTTCAGCAAATGTAAGTTCTAGATACGAGAAGTAAGCTTTCTGGGCCATGTGATATCAGCTGAAGATATTTGTGTTGATCTGAATAAAATCTTAACTATTGTGAACTAGAAACCTGTAAAATCCCATACCTGACTCGATCGTTGAGTCTAGGCTACAGGATGTCACATTTATTGCCGGAGAAACTATGATCATTTACAACCAAATTATGCTAATAGATGATTAAATTCAACTAAAACATGCATTCCATACGATATACAATCATTTTTTGGTCTTACACGAGCTTACGAAATCCCTAAAGCTAACCTGAGGTAGAAATAAGACCTAATTGTAAAGAATTCAAAATACAGGGTCGACATCGTGTAAAAGCCCATTTTTCAATGGTGTCAAAAACTGTGGTTTCGAGACCATAACTTCGATATGTGAGTTAGAAAATATTATTTATTTAATATCTACAAAGTTATATGAGTATCGTATTAAAATTTTGTCTGGTAATTTTGACGTTTACTTAGTTAATTAAGAAAAAAGGACTAAATCGTAAAAGACATAAAACTTGATCTTTATTGATTTCTATTATTCAAAGTGCATGATTAAGGTTTCTTTAAGGTTTTATATAGCAATTAGACATATTTTAATGGCGATGGACAGTTAGTGGATAATTAAAATTATAAAAAATATGTTTTATGTTTAAAATTAAAAGGTTAAGTAATAAAAATAAAAGAAAAAACTAAGGGAAAAGGGGAAAGCACTTTCATTTTCTTCTCCACCTCACGAAAACACCATTTTAGCGTAGGGGAGAATTCGTCATTAGGGTTTAAGATTCAAGCCTTCATTTTGGTGAGTTTTTCAAATTCGTTTCTTGTAATCTTTATGTTTTTGGAATCTCGAGAGCTTGATCTAGCTAACCTAGAGACTATTTTGCGAAAATGTTTAAGTTTGTTAAAGATATCAGTGATGTTTTCTTGAAGCATTTGTGGTTATTTGGTTAGTTTTGAAGCTTAGATATGTTAATTGACTAGTTTGTAAAATAAAAGTTATTAGTTTTGAACATATGGGCTAAAATGCAATAAGTCCAAAATGTGTAGGAAAATTCTAAATTTTTATGTATTAACAGACTGTTGGAAGACCAAATTAAGGTGATTTCAAAATCAAAACTCAAATGTGAGAATTATAAAAATATTGGCTTTAGGGACTAAAATGTGATAAATGTAAAAGTTGAGAGATTTTAGTATAAATGAAATTGAATTGGGACATGACATTTAAATGTTGTTTTGATTGGTTATATTTTAGATCAAGAATCTCAATGATCGGATGACCTATAAGGAAAAGGAAAAATTATCGATTAGTCCCTAATAGTTGAATAGTGACCATTTTGACAGGTAAGTTCATACACTATGAAGTTACTCATTTAAGTTTACTTATTATACTAAGATTGTCAATAATTATTGTTGTTGGATTGGATTTATAATGTATCTCAAGTATATCCCGATGGAATCAATAAATGCTCGTATACAGCTTTGTGTTCCTGCCCAGGTTCCCAACTCCTGCATATGTTGTAGACTAGAGAATATGTAACACCCCTAACTTGTCTCTATTCCCGAATTAGGGTTACAGAGCATTACTATACAATCAAAAACATTTGAACTTTAAATCATTCAATAACTTAACCATAATATAAACTATTCACATACATGCATATTATCCCTAAATTGAGCCTCGGGGCCCTAAAAATAACTTAGAAGTAATTCAGGACCAATTTGAAAAAATTTGGAAAGTTTAGGAAAAAGATACAAAAATTTGCAAACAGGGGTCACACGGCTGTGTACCTCACACAGTTGAGACACACGCTTGTGTCTCAGGCTGTGTAACCTTCGAACTAGGGGCACACGGCCATGTCCTAGCCCGTGTTCTCACCCGGGTAACTCTTTGAGTAGGGTCACACAGCCAAGTCACACGACCGTGTGCCAGGCCGTGTAACTCTTTAAGTTGCCCCACACGCCTGTGTGTCAGGCCGTGTAACTCACTGAATTGCATACAAAGGAACCCTCAGATGAAACACGGCCATGTCGCTCACACGGCTAAGTCACACGCTCATGTCTCAGATTGTGTGGACCCAAAATATACCTAAAATCAAGCCATTTCATTACCATTTCATGCATAAACATTCAACCTATTTAAGCATACATTCAAGATTCCTAAGCATCATTCAAACCTGCATATTAAATACCATCTCAAGATCCTAAATCAACTAACCAATATGCCATTCAAAGGTAACTCAAGCTCATACAAACATCACCTACACAAACATGTCAAAAATACCACAATCCAAGCATCATGTTCTAGTTCAATACTCACTAAAACATACCACAAATATGACCATTAACATACCATTCCAAACTTACCATAAAGAGCAATACAAATTTGCATATTAAGATAACCAAAATGACACAATTTGACAAGGCATCAAATGGTACCAACCAAGTTAACTTCCAAAACTTATACATGCCAAAACACCAACTTAACATTCATCAAATGTACCACTACAATTCACCCTATACATGCCATTATAAAACTTGGCCAAAATGATAAAAAACTACCAAAATGTCTGTTGCATAGTGTGATATATCTCCGACGAGCTTCCAACCAAATCGAGCTTCAAATAATCTAAAAAAACATAGGAAAGAAACTACGTAAGCAATTAATGCTTAGTAAGCTCGAAAAAATCAAAACATAACTTACCATTTGATTTGCAAAATATAAAGCATAAGTGTAATATAATCCAACCATAAACTTGGCATAAGCCTATACATCACCACCAATACACAAGTTAGCATACTTGTACATAATTCAAATGAACTAACCATAAGATAAGTAATTTTCCATATGGAATACATCATTTATTTCATGCATTCTTACCATAAGATTGTGCTTAATTACATTTGAACACTTACCATTTCATTCCCTTTCTTTACCCGTTGAACCATCTAAAATTTCATCAGATACTCGAGAAAGCTCACATGAAGTGTGCTTTTACATATAACTGTAACCTTTCATTTACATCATTGCTCACATGAGCTGTGAAATGGGTCTGCTCACACGAGCTGTGGGTCAGAATGTAAGCTACACGATGCTACTCAAACGAGCTATGGAGAATCCGCAACAAATGCAGGACCTTAGCCATCATTAGGACATTCAAGACCAACATCTGAAACAGGAAATCCCTAATGACATGTCATTCGTATCCTAAGAATTCTTAAGGTTCAACCAGGACTCAATATCCGTCATAGCATTGATTTATTTATATATCAATCCATTCACATTATAATAACATAATAACATTCAATTTGAATAACATTAATACAATAACTGCTCATACGAACTTTCCTCGATGACTAGAGGCGTGGAGGTTGAATTAAGCTAATCGAAGCTTTCGCTTTCCTAGATCTATGTCCGTACGTGGTTTATCTTGATCTAAATAGATAGTTATATTCAATTAAGTACTTCAATTAAATTTAAACATTCAATTCAGTCCACCTTTCATATTTATGAAAACTTACCAAATTACCCCTAACATTTTAACTTTTTCACAATTTAGTCCTTAAGCTTATAACTTAAATTCTAACCATGTTAATCTAATTCCATGTTAACCAAACATGCAGGGGGCCTTGAAACAACTCCTACTTACCATCATTTTACAATAAAACCTAGAATTTATACATTTAACAAGTTAGTCCTCAAATAGCATTTTCATCAAAAATCACTTAACAAAACTTGTTTATTTTTCAACAAAGATTCAGAATCTATGATTTAACATTAAAAACCATTCATGGACATTCATGGAATAACCCTCAACCTTTAACAGTTTTACAAATTAACCCCCAGGCTAGCTAGATTAAGCTAAAACGATATCAAAAACATAGAAATTTTTAAAAATAGGGCTCAGAATCACTTACATGCACTAAAAGAAGCTTGGTAAAACCTAGCCCTAACCTTAAATGGTGAATTTTGGTATACTTGGTGATGTATATATATGTGTAAATGGCCTTTTGTTAAGTGGTTTATAATTGCTATGTGAATGCTTGTTGTGAATTGGTATTTTGAGTACCAAATGGTTGAATTTTAAGATATGGCATGCATGTGGTTTTAGGCAAAATAATGCATATTTGAAAGTGACTAATTAGGTGAATTCTTAAAGGTTATATTGGTATGTTTTATATTGGTAAATTATGATGTTATGTGCATTATAGTTGTTGGTATTGGAATAGCAGGATTTAGGCTTGGTTGAGATTGGTTTGAATGCCTATTGATGCTATGTTATAAGCCATTTGACATGTTTAGGTTGATGCAAATTTGGGTGAGAAAGATGGCTTGGAAAATAGCCTATTTTTGTCCACACGGGTATGTGTCCCAGTCGTATGTGACACACGGTTAGATGGCACAGCCGTGTGTCCCCTGGTACTTAATTAGAAACCAAGTCAGTAGCTCTACACAGCCCAGCACACAGGCATGTGACTTGGCCGTGTGGCATAAGTTAGA
This sequence comes from Gossypium bickii, assembly GCA_025503065.1. Taxonomy (NCBI): domain Eukaryota; kingdom Viridiplantae; phylum Streptophyta; class Magnoliopsida; order Malvales; family Malvaceae; genus Gossypium; species Gossypium bickii. The sequence continues at coordinate 106,454,311 of CP106709.1, forward strand.
ATACCCTACAGTTGTGGCATGGCCTGGCACACGAGCGTGTGAGGCCATTTCGAAGGGTACAAGGGCTAGTCACACAGGCGTGTGGTTGGCCGTGTGACCCAAGTCAGGGAGTTACACGGGGTCGGACACGGGCTGGGACACGACCATGTGATCCCATTTTGAATGTCTACACGGCCTGTGACACGGGCGTGTGTCCCCTATGTTTTGAAATTTTTCTATGTTTTCCAAAATTTTTCCTCTGAACCACTTCTAATGATTATTTTTGGCCTTGAGGGCTCGTATTAGGGACTATATGATTGTATTTAAATTATGTTTGTTTGAATATGAGAATTGTATGATTGTTTTATTGATAATTCTAGTAATGCTCTGAAACCCTATTCCGGAAATAGATACGAGTTAGGGCTGTTACAGTCAACATAGCACAAGTTGTTACACGGTTTGGCCACACGACCATGCTTTTGAGCCACACGACCATATGACCCCTATTTTTAGTTTTTTTACATTTTTCTATTTTATTTATAATTAATCATTGCTTGTTTTTAAACTAATTTTAGGGTTCCGTAGACTCAATTTAAGTCTCGTTTTTGTTCATATGGTTTGATTAATGAATGGTTAATGAATTATAGTATTTAATTTGATCTTGGAATTGTTTTGAGATGATAGATGACTTGTTAACTATTGTAATATCTCGTAACCTTAAATCGACAATGGAAACGGGTTAGGGGTGTTACACGTTGTGACATCAGCATTTCCATGTCATGACATTGGCAAATAGTTTGTCACGTCATGATGTCACAATGTCACTCACTGTTTTAGTCTCGTCAATACGATAGGGTTCCTCATCTCAATGTGACATTATAGGTCATTTCTCATTGCGACAACGTTCAAACGACGTCACAATGACACATACTGTTTCTACAATTTATTATTCCTCATTACCTGCAAATTTCAAACCAACTAAGCATATACTAGAACTCAATTTCTTTTCAGCCATTCATATATTTCTAATAGATATAATATCAAACTAAGACACCATACATACATATAGACATTCCTTTCTTTTCATCATTTTCCTTTAAACTACAACCTAATCTCATCAATAAGCATCAATTCCATAACATGAAAAATGCAAACACATATTTATGCATTACCTCTCAAGCATAATTCCATTACTTACTTCATACCTTAATTAGAATTGAAAGAACTACAAATTGCATTTATATCATGCATCAACTATCTTCACCATTCGAAATCTAACATCCAAAGTTTATAAGCGTCAAACTATACCAAAATGACTCTCTTAAGTACATGCCATATAACTAACAAAAGAGATTTACTAACATTGTCTTGTCCCAGATTCTGACTAGATATTGAAGTCGATGCTTGGGATCTTGAATTGTATCTAACATGCCGTGTAAAACAAAACCATAAGCTGAGCGAAAAAACTCAACAGTATTTCTATAATTTAAAACGCGATAACTTATGTAATAATCAACAACATATAATGCCCCTACTTATATTAAGTAAATGAATTTACGCCCAGTGCTCATCAATATAACTGAAGTAGATATTATGCCCAACATTCATCGACCTATAGTCGAAGCAACCTGTACGCAATTTATCTTATAGCATGCCAACTATATCCGACTCTACTCGAATAATTAATTGGGTAACAAATCATCCAGTTTATAATATATCTCGATTTTTCATTTCATATGCCCAATTCATTAGCCAATTCATCAATATATATAGCATAACATGAGTCATCTCAATTCATAGACAATTTAACAAATTTATCAAGTTATACCATTTTTAATTTTATTCAATTTAGTGCTTTATCTCGATAATCAATCAAATCCATACCAATATGATTCAATCAATCATATTTAACTTACCTCAATATCATACCATGCAAAATAATAGAAATTCCAGCAATTCAAGTAGTTCAATTATAGAAATACAAACCAGAAATTCCAAGCTACTCATCAACGACTTAAGATTTTTCTTTCCCTCTCGATGAATCTGAGTTGATGTTAGTTATGGATTAACATAAACATACAACACCATCAATATTTAGGTAGTTCGCGATAAATTATCAAATTATGCAAATTTTACAATTTATTCAATTTAGTCTTTAAAGCTAAGACTAACCTAACTTTCAATTTAAAGCTCCAAGTTGAAATCTGATTTCACTAATATTCAGTAGGGACCTCCTATTTACTATTCCTATTACAAATTTTCAATTTATCAATTAAATTTACAATTTAGTCCTTTTTCATATCTAAGTTTAAAATCTATCCATTTAACACCTAAAACTTTCAATTATCAAAAATGACATCTTTCAAAATTTTAACAGTTTTACAAATTGGTACATGGGCTAGCTAAATCAAGCTTCCATGACCTCAAATCTATAAAATTTACAAGAAATTAATTAGGGGCTTGCTTGAATTTTGAAGCTAAAAAGTTTAAACATACAAAAATGGCTTTTTCTTCTTGTTTCTTTCTTTTGGTTCGGTTGGGAGGATAAGTTTTCTCTTTCTCCCCACCAAATTTCATGTATATATAGCTTTATTAACTTAGTTAATTAAGTAATTAAACTTAATCTAATATGTAATAAATAGTTTAATTTATTTAATAGTCACATGCTTAAATTGTCCACTTCTTAATGTTTAATCATGGTCTAATTGATGTTTGGACCTTTGATTAATTGTAATTTAAGTCCTCAAGCCATTTTCAAATTAAAAAATCTATAGCAATTAGAATTTACAATTTAGTCATTGAACCTTAATTAATCACTAATTCAGCTAATTTACCTATTGAAAATTCAATTCACCTATATAATAACTCCATAAATATTACGGGCCCGATTTACGGAAATGGGGTCCCGAAACTGCCTTTTCTAATACCATTAGAGACTGGATCGTTAGAAAACCTCTAAAGAATGTCACTGAGGTACGAAGTTTTCTAGATTGGTAGGATACTATCAACGATTCTTGAAAGGATTCTCGATGATAGCCCTCTCGTTAACGAAATTGTTACAAAAGAATGTCAGCTTTGTTTGGTCAAAAAAGTGCCAGCGGAGTTTTGAATAGTTGAAAGCAATGTTAACAGAAACTTCAGTTTTAAGTCAGCCTGAATCTGAAAAAGAATTTGTAGTGTTCAGCGATGCTTCACTTAATAACCTAAGTTGTGTACTGATGCAAGAAGAAAAAGTAATTACTTATTCTTATCGGCAACTTAAGCCATACAAGAAGAAATCCTTCTTATGATCTAGAACTTGCAGTAGTGGTTTTCACTCTGAAAATATGGGGACACTATTTATACGGGGGAAAATGTCATGTTTTCACAAATTAAAAAAGTCTGAAATACTTGCTGATGCAGAAAAAATTAAATTTAAGACAACGCAAATGGCTTAAACGGCTTAAAGATTATGATCTGATTATAGATTATCATCCTAGAAAGGCTAATGTTGTAGCTGATGTCCTGAATCAAAAATCCTGTTTGTTTTAAAGGTGATGAATTCTTGTTTGACCTTGGAGAAAGATGATTTTATTTTAGCCGAGTTGAGAGCTAAACTTTTTTTTCTTCAGAAGATCTAAAAGTTGCAAAAAGATGGTTCCGAGTTGCAAGTGAAACATAAACTTGTTGAAAATAATCAAACCATCGAGTTCAGTGTTGATGATAACGAGAGTTTATACTTTCAGAACTGTTTTTGTGTACCAGAGAATTTAGAGTTGAAACAAGAAATTTTGCACGAAACTCACAGTAGTGCTCACATGATACATCTAGGTAGCAATAAGATGTATAATGACCTGAAACCATGGTATTGGTGGCTAGGAATGAAAAGAGAGATTATCGAGTATGTGGCGAAATTTCTGGTATGTCAATAGGTTAAAGTAGAACATCGTTCCGTTAGGTTTATTATATCCTATAATGATTCTAGAATGGAAATGGGAATGAATGACTATGGATTTCGTATTAGGTACCAAAAAAGAAAGATGCGGTCTAGGTAATAGTTGATAGATTGACTAAATTGGCTCATTCTTGTGAGAACCGACTATTCACTCAAGAAGTTGGCTAAAATTTATATCTCTGAGATCGTTAAATTACATGGTGTACCTCTGTCTATTATTTTAGATCGAAATCCGAGATTTACCTCTAAATTTTGGGGTAAGGTACACGAAGTTCTTGACACAAAGTTAAATTTTAGTACAGCTTTTCATCCTTAGACCGATGGATAGTCAGAACGAGTAATTTAGATACTAGAGGATATGTTATGTTGTTGTGCCATTGAATTTGAAGACAGTTGAGAAAAATTTCTATCGTTAGCTGAGTTTGGTTACAACAACGGTTATCGGATTAGCATCAAAAGGACACCTTATAAGCCTTTTATGGTCATAACTGTCAAACTCCTTTATGCTAGTCAGGGTTGAGTGAAAGAAAGTTAGCATGAATAGATTTGATGCGAAAAATGGAAGAAAAAGTTTGGACTTATTCAAGCCTGTTACAAAAGTCCTATGTTGACTTGAAAAGAAAAGACATTGAATTTGGGATTGGCGATAAAGTCTTCTTGAAAGTTTGTTCCTAAAGGAAGGTTCTGCATTTCGACAGAAAAGGGAATCTCAGTCTGAGGTTTATTGGGTCGTATGAGATTCTTGAAAGAATTGAACCTGTAGTGTATCAACTAGCTCTGCTTCCTAAATTAGACAAGATTCACAATGTCTTTCATGTGTTGATGCCACGAAAATATAGATTCGATCCCTATCATGTATTAAGTTTAGATGAAATTGAGTTACAACCTTATTTAACTTATGGTGAAGAACCAGTTAAGATTTTAGCTCGAGAAGTAAAAGAATTGAGAAAAAAACGTGTGGCATTAGTGAAAGTAATGTAGCACCGTCATAGTACTAGAGAGGCTACATGGAACTGGGAGAGACTGTGTAATCCCAATACACACATCTTTTCTTAAGTAAATTTTGAGGACAAAATTTCTTAAAGGGGGGAGAGCTATAACATCTCGGTTTTTAATGTTGCAAAAAAAGGTGGTTTCAGAACCCTATTTTCGTAAATCAAGGTCGTAAATATTAAATATAAATACTTATGGAGTTGGTATAATATAATATTAAAGTTTAGTCCTTCAATTTTGCATATTAATTGACTTAATTAAAATATAGGGACTAAATTTTAAAATTCTTATCACTATAGGTTTTTAATTGGCCAAAGGCTTAAGGACTTAAATTGCAATTAGCCAAAGGTCCAAAAAGGCAATTAAATCATTTCTTAACCTGAATTAGTGGAGTGTGATTTATATATGTGAATAAGGTAAGCTAACTAAGTTTAAGTTAATTAAATTTACTTAATTAAATCTAAATATAGGTATAAAAAAAAAAGTGGGATGTCATCTTTATTTCTTCTTCTTCACCGAAACAAACAAAACAAAAACCTAATGAAACCAATTTTGAAGCTTCAAACTTTCGACTATCAATTGGTGAGTTCAATCAAGTCATTTTCTTGTAATTTTTATGTTTTTGAGGTCACAGGTACTTGATTTTGCTAGCCCAATGTACCAGTTTTTAAAACTGCTAAAGTTTTTAAAAGTTTTCATTGTTGGTTTCTTGAAGAAATTGGTGTTAAATTAATAGATTTTAAGCTTAGATGTGAAAAAAGAGAGAGACTATATTGTAATGTTCAATTGTTAGTGTTGCACAAAAGGATTAAAGTGTATAAAATGTAAAACTATGTAAAATTTCTATAATTATACATATAGAGGGTCCCTAAGGGATGAAATTGAAAATTATTTTAAAACCAAAGCTAAAAATTGAAAGTTATGGCTATTTGGGTTTTAGGGACTAAATTGAATAAAATGTAAAAATCTAGGGTATCTAAAAATAAAATTCCATAGGTTCATTCATATCATGACATAATGTATAAATTTCAAATATTGATGAATTGAATGGAATAATTGTTTAGATCGGAATTGGATCAAATCGGGGATAATCGGGAACAGCAAAAATTGTAGATTAGTCCTTGAAGTTTCAACTTGTTTGTTGTTTTTGCCAGGTAAGTTCATATGAAACTTACTATTTTTATTTGATGTTATTTTGAATTGTGTTTCTTTCATTAATATGTTTAGATTAAAGTGAAACTGATAAAATTGGCATATTTGGCTTTAAATGGATTAAATTGAAAAGCGTGAAAATATTGGTTATTATGAAAAGGTACGAAGTAGCAATATAAATTTTGAATGTTTACAGGACTTGTATGAAATATGTAAAATGATACAGGGTATGTTAATGACATGAATACGAAAACGATGCTCGTGTGAACTTAGTAAAAGATTAGGATCGTATGACATGCCATTAGGGTTATACATGTGATTGATTAAGGATTTACATCATGATATGAGATCTAGCATTTGTTTTAGATTCTCGAGTTATACGTATCGTTGGTTTAGCCTAGACTAGTAACCTCGATATGATGTCAACTTGTGTGAGCAACTCTGATCTATGTCAGCTTGTGTGAGAAAAATATTCATGTGTATTTGAGTTCGTTTTACTATAGTTCCTTCGGGTGAAACTTTGATCTAATGAAAGTGGAAACCTTGAAATGGTTTGGATTTAGATTGAGTATGCATTCAATTTGAAGTGTGGTATGTGATCTTACTTAATGATCTTGTTATGCAAAAGGACTAACCTATTTAGTTGTATATGATGATATGTATTAGTTGCATCAACGTATGTCAAGGAAAGCCATATTGAGAGCCAATGTGATCAATAATTTAGCTTATTGAATTGATTAGGTTTGGTGGAAAGCTTGAAATAGGTACCAAATAGTTCATATTTACAAGAAATAGAATCCACATCCTGACGAGCAACCTATCTCGTCGCAACGTTGGGAAGTGGCCTGAGGTCACGATGTGACAAACTGTTTGGCAACGACACGACATGAAAAAGGTAACATCACGGTGTCAGCCCTGAAATCTTAAAACTTTACAATTTGGTCCTATTCAATGCTCGAGTTGTTAAAAGAGCTTTCGTAAGCTCGATTAAGATTCAATTTTGATTTTTTTTAACCATAAATGATCATGTTTGGTATTGAATTACATATGCATGCTAATATTTTACTATAAATTGACTGTAGTTGCTCCGATAGCGAATGTAGCATCCTGTAGCTCGGACCTGATGATCAGTTCGGGCAAGGGGTATTACATAAAATTATCAGCGGTCTAAGAATGAATGGGATAAAAGCAAATTTGAATTAAAAAGAAGAAAAAAGGGTTTTAGCATGGTCTATTCTTTTTAAAGGGTGAAAATTGTAGAAAAACTTAAACCATCTGGTATGGTTCAAGGCAAGAAAGCACTAATTTAGACGATGTACATATGCTCATTGGGTCCAAGTGTTCAACATGTTACCAAGGAAAGCGACCCATGCCATGACTATTCTCTTATGACGGCCAACAACCATCAATACAAGGAATTCAATTGAATATTTAAGTTAAATCAAATGAATAAATTATCTAATTATTTTTTATTTATTTAAATGTTTATCTAATTAAAAAAAACTATATAATTTATCTTGATAAAAAAACTATAGACATTATCTAATTAATTTTTCATTTTATAGAATATTCATCTAAATTTTAATTTATAAATGGATGATAAAAAATATATAGAAATAATATTTTAAAAAATATAGTTGTGCTACTTGTGCAATTTTAGTGTGTAACTTGTTATATATAAATTAATTTCAATACATGTGCGATGCACGAACTAATTGTATGTATTAATTAAAATGTATTAAATTTATTTATTTATATAAATTATAATTTAATATGGTAAAAAAATTAAAAGGTTGAAATTAAACCATTATTTATATATATATACATATACACGTCTACAAAAGTGATTCATAATTGATATGTTCAAAAAAGTTAGAAAGTGACTTTTTTTTTTTTACATAAATTTAATTTAAAAGTTAAACACTTAGTTTTGAAAATACAGATAAAATTATTTCATGTATCTTAATATGTATAATACCTTAATATGTTTTGTATAAAATTAAACACAATAACTTAAAATTTCTCTAACCAAGATATAATAATTGTGTTTTCCTCGTGTGCATCTTCATATGTTTTAATAAAAGAATGTTGTTTTAATATGTAATTAAAATTTTGATGTATTTTTAAGATTTTTTAGCCTAACACAATATTTAAAATAAGTTTTTAAAAATTAACTAATTTAATATTTTAAAATATTTATAAAATTATGTTGTTTTCAATTTTTCGGTAAACTACACATATAGTCATCTAACTATAAAAAAATTTCATTTTAGTCACCCTCAAAATGATCGAACTATGTAATGTGAGTGCTTAAATTGTAAACTTTTTATTTTGGTTGCTTAAAATGAAAATTTTTATAGTTGGGTAACTATCTGTGTAGTTTACCCTTAAAATTTTAAATTTCTTTATAAATAATTTCTATATTTATTTCTATATTTCTTTATTTTTTAACAATATATTCAAATATATTTTAAATGATTTTTAAAAATATATATTTTAAACTGATTATTTTTTATGTATGTTTTTAAATATTTATTCTGCAAACAATCTTTAAATATTTTTAAAACCAACTAAATAATTTAGAAAAATATTTGAATATAAAATAGATTAAATTCTCTATAATACATTATTACCTTTTTACCTTTTTGATAGTTATATATACACAAATAAAATGATAATTTTATATAGTGAGACGAGACGGGACAAACAATTACCTTAATCAATGTCACATTTATTGCTTAAAAGAAAAAATTCAGGCCTCGCCAAAAATGATTTCTCAAATATCAAGATTTTTAAAAATGATTTCTCACTTTTACAATAAGAAGTCAATGAACATATATCATAACTTTAATTAGTTAATTGATATTTTTGCCGCCGCTGTCTAATAAATCAAACCACATCAATAAAATTATTTACTTGATATTATTGTTAATTTTATTTTCAAAATTACATCTATGAAATTAATCAATTATGGAAGTTGAAATTTTGAAATCTATGTGCATCCATGAATCCGAAAAGAACTAGTTTCTATGGAGCATAAAAGGGACACGGCATGAGAAACAAAATCCTATTATCTTTATCAGTCAATATTTTATAACATACAAGTCTTAATTTATGTCAATGAATACTAATTTTTTTTTAAATTGATTTTTTGGTTCAAAAGATATATATTTTTCTTTGTTTATTAATAAACAAATACCATATTATTTAATACATGGTTCCATATAAATATAATTTATATATAGTAAACATGTTATTTTATAAATTTTACAAATATTAAAATTTAATTCAATCGTAAAAAGGTAATTTATTTAAAACAAACTTGTAAAGAAACTTTTTTAAATAAAAGGTAAAAAATAACATATAAAATTAAAAAGTAAGGAGTAAAAAAGTAATTTATCTAAATTATAAATAAATTTGCAGATGGATAGTGAAAAATTATAATGTAAACATTAGAAAAAAGCCTGGACGAAGATTCTATTTGAAAATTAAAATATATATGAAAATTATATGAGAGGGAAAATAGTGGTTTGGAATAAGTCTTGATTCCAAACCAGGAATTCAAATATGTAGTTTTTCTTTCTAGTAAAACGCGGCGGGTTGAATTTGGACCCAATTAAACGCTTGGAGATTTTTGTTTGGAAAATAAGACATTCATCCCATCATCATTTTCTTTGGTCATATATGACCACTCAATTTTCATTCCAATAATTTAATATCAAGAAAAAGGGAGATACGTTTCTTTATACATAGGAGTGAACAAAGAGGACCGGCGCCTAAATAAGACAATTTTAAACATTTCCCATTCCAGTAAATTACTTTTTACATTATTATTATTACTAATTTTTTCCCAACTCATAAATAAAAGAGTAATGTACTTTAACCATAATTAAAATTTGAATGAAAGTTATGGTAATATTCGATTTTTTGTGCCATCTTTTACGGAGGGTTGAATGTTGATGTATACAATTTGATAGTGTTATGTTTAAGGTTTTTTTTTAATAAAACAAAAGGTTTGTTTTATAAAAAAATTAGTAAATGTATAATTTAAAAATATTTTTATAATCATAATTTTAAGTAATATATTCGTATAATTACAATTATGATCAATAAATACAATACACATGAAATTACAATTTAATCATATAATTACCATTAGATCAAACAATTAAAATGTACAAATGAATAAACTGATAATTAAAATATATTTAGACAATTCTTACAAATGATGAGAATTATACTAAAATAAAATCTAGATTGAAAATCCACGCATGATATTTATGCATGATGGGAACGAACTTGATGATCAAGATGTGTTTGTCAACATTATTAAGGCTTTATTCGTAAATGCAATTCAAACTTTTGAAGTTTTTCTAAAAATTAATTAAGCCTCACCTTTTTTTACACTCTTGAATTGAAAAATTATAAAAAATCTAGATTACGAAAATATAAAAATAGTAAATATATTTTTACCATTTTTTCAAAAAAAAAATTAAAAATATATATTGAATTCAAGAAAAGCTTGACGGAATCAAACATAATGATTCAAAACAACTTTTTACTCTCAAGTTTTTCCCAAAAGCATAAAAACCAACATGTGTTTTTTGGCGTAGCATTGACCAACTTATCAGCGTCACCATTCACTATCCCGAGAGCATGGGAAATAAACCATGTTGTTTTAGTTCGTCTAAACTTCTTTTATGTTAAAGTGGTGAACAAAGTAGGCAATTTTTGGGAATTTTTTAGGTCATAGATAATTTTCTAGTTTTTTTTATTTTTTATTACCTTTTAATTAATTTTATATTTTTTAATTTTTATTTTAATTTTCTATAATTTATTTTATATTTTTTTAATTTTCTAATATAAATTTGTTTTTGGGAAAATGAAAAAAATTTATAATTTTTTTAATTTTCTATATTTTTTATTTTTTAATTATTATCATTATTTATTATTTTTAAAATTTTTTACAAGTTTCTATAATTTTTATAATTTTATGTATTTTTTATATTTTTTATAATTTTGTATTAAATTTTAATAATCATATTATTATTTTCTATTTTTTAAAAAAATATATTTTTTTGAAGTTCTTATGATTTATATTAATTTTTTTATGTTTTATTAATTTGTTATTAATTTTTATATTTGTTATATTTTTAATAAATTTATAAAGAAAATATCAATTTTGTGTAGTGCCACAATTATAGCATGTCATTTAGCAAACATAACCCAAATGTAGAAAAATATGGAATTGTTAGACTTTACCGATCAATCGTTAAAGCGAATGATTAATGGTCCTAATTGGGTGTAGCTTTATAGTTAAAGGGTAAAATTGAGTGCAAAAAAGTAGGGAATTAATTAATTTTTCGAAGAAGTTCAATAGCTTTGTATACTCTTAATCCTTTTAAGTTATAATGCAAGTAGGGTATCCAACACTGGTAGTAATGACTGATCCCCATGACTGCCTATAAATGCACTATTGTTTATAGAATAAATATAACACCAAACATATAAAATTAAGAACGGCGGTGTCCGCAAGTGTACGAGTCAAATTGTAATATAGTTTGTACAATGAAATATTTAAAAGTATTTCGAGGATCATACCCAAGAGAAAGTGGAATAGATAATTGTAATATAGTTAAAGTTGGGCACAAGCCTGAGTAACTTTAGGCAACCCTATAGAGATCTATATATACCAAAATTTGTGGTGTCGACCTAATATGACATCTCCAATACCTTTCACCATTTTCCTTCTCTTTATAATCTTACTGAATTAAGCATTGGAGGGTGCTCTAGAGTACAAATTATGATACCATCTAACTTATTTCCTACCTTGCAGATCATTTGAAGCACCAACCAGTCCCTTTCTAACCATTTGTCAAGAATGACCTCAACATAATCATATTATCTCCTATATATTTAATAATAACAAATGTCTAATTAAAACTTAAAATTGAAGTTTCACATATATGAGTATATAGTAGTCATTGAAGATAATATAAATGAAGGTGCATAAGATTTAAATAAATACACATATTTATACTATTAAAATATTCATATTTTATATCATAAAATATTTGTTATTAAGTATTTATAATTTATTTTTAACATATTAAGTATTTATAAATTGTAATATGTATTTATTAATAAATTTTTAATATAAAATGTCTTTTAAAAATTAAGAATACTATTTAAAATTTAAAATAATTATTAATAAAATTTATTATTAAAATAAATTATGGTGTTAAATAATTTTATCAAAATAATATTTGTATTAATTTATTATATATTATAAAATACAAATGTTTATATTTAATAATAATGAAAATTATAATAGTTGAGATCAATTTTTTAATATTTTAAAAATTAAAATTAAAAAATTATTATTAATATAATAGCATTTTGATCAATTCAAGTTTATTTTTATCTAAAATTTATGTTACATATAAAGTAATTTTTCAAAAGGAGAAGATAATTTCCAAAATGGGGACTTATTTTTCCATTAATCAGTAAGTCATTTTTCGTATAACAAACACGGTAATAAATTACCGTTCGTCCACTATGTGGGTGATTTTTTTTTTTATATTTCGCACTTATAATTAATTATTTTATATGAGTGAAAACATGTTTTAAAAAATAATAGTTGAAAAAGATAAATTAAAACAAATTAATAAATTATATATATATATTAAAAGAAAATTATGTTATAAGTATCTTATTAAGTGGATGTTCATCAAAATCAAGATAAAGTTTTAATGTACTTTAAATTCTAATAGTTACTAGAATTAAATATCTACTTCTTTTATACTTCTTATGCTTATAAATAGAGACTTTGATGAAGCATTATAATGATCCCAATTGATCAATAAACTACATTCCCTATTGCTTCCATATTTTCTTTATTCTTTATTCTCTCCATCTCTCTTTATTTTATAACACGTTATCAGCACAATTTTCTTTTATTTTATAATACGGTCACTCCAAATCTCTTTATTTGAATGTCGATTGCCTTTTAGAGCTATTGCAATTTCAGTCTTCAAATGAAGCCTGTGCACTATGGGTAATCATTAGAGCCCTTAACCACTCAGATCTTCAGGTATATTTTACCATGATTTATTTATTATATTATATTTATTACAATTTGAGGCCAATCATGACAATATGAATAGATAGATTTTGATTTGAAATCTCAAGCATGTTTGCGATGGTGATTATAAAATAAAGAATCTATTGAAATGTTTATAAGTCCGTCCTACTAGATTTGTTGCATTCCCCGAAGTGAATGTAAACATAAAAAAATAAAAGATATAATCATGGACCACTAAAAGTGGGAACATAGTAATAAATAAAAGAACAATGAGAGTTCTCAAGATAACTCTTCAAAGGGTAAAGCTAACTTATGTTATCAATGTGATATGAAAGATTATTGGCCATATATGTGGCATATGCCTAAATATTTTGTTTTTGTTAATATTATTTGAGGAAGGATATGAGAATGTAGTAATAAATTCTATCATTATAGATAGAAAATATTTATCTTATTTGGTACTAAAACAAACAAATATTATTCAAATATTTGATAGTACAAAATTAGTCGAAAGCTCTAGAAGAGCTAATATATTAATATCTTGTGGTGGTTAATCCATTGGTTTTAAAAGATATTTATAGTGGATCTTATATTGAGATTCTGAATGAGAAAAATAGTATATTTCATATGAATCACTATTGCTATAAATATCTATTTTGAAAGGATGAAAAAGAGAGGATTGAGTTATTAATTTATATTTATTTTATAATCTTTGTGATTTTCTTTTGTCATCATCCCCATTAAGGGGTTGGAAGCAAAATATTTGACTGTGAAAGATCTACATAAATTCTGGACTAGTTTAAAAGAAAAATGTGAGCAATAGAATATGCTAATTCTATCTAAAGCTCGTTATGATTGGATACACTTGAAGTTGCAAGTTTTTTAAACTGTGAATAACTTTACAGTATTCAAAATAAGTTCTCAATTAAAATTATGTGGAAAAATATTACTAATGAGAACCTTACAAGAAAGAACTTATTCAACTTTTCATGATTCAAATGTGCTCTTACAGTAGCAATATCATGAAAAAAATTACTTATAATTGAACAAAAGTTTTTAACCACGAAACCTAACTATTCCTTGAAGAGAATGTAGCAATGTGTAATAAATTCGAAAGACATAATCTTTAACGTGAATGTAGTAAATTCCCTACATTTGAAGATCTTGGCATATTCCTTGAAGCGAATATTGCATATAATTATTTGGAAATTATATTTATTTTGTTGACTTATTGACATTATAATATTCACATTGATATAGACATTTCTAGTAGTAAATGTCACAATAACACTTATATGTGGATACAAAATAAAAGGAATGATAGTAAAATTATTAATTTGTTACAATTTAGTACAATTGAAACACATGTTAAAGTAAACCAAAAGTTTACTGATACAAATGCATTTACTACTTGGCGTGACCAGTTAGACGATCTTGGATTATATATGATGCGAAAATTAATTGAGAATTCATATGGACATTCATTAAAGAACTAGAAGATTCTTTAATTTAAAAAATTCTCATTTGTTGCTTGTCCTCAATGAAAAATGATTCTTAGAAACTCACTAGCTAAAGTTGAGATTTAATGTCTTGTATTTCTGAAATGAATATGGGTCTATTCATCCACCATGTGAATGATTTTAATATTATATGATTTTGGTAGATGCATATACAAAATAATCACATATGTATTATCAATTTGTAACCTATTGTTCGCAACATTGCTTGTTTAAATAATTAATTTTAGATCATGCAATTAAGACAATTCATCTTGCTAATACTGATGAGTTTATATCTCAATCTTTTATTGATTGAGTTTGAAAAACTTTTGTAAAAGTTTGTGCATAATGGTTTAGAGAAATTATTGATTAAACGTCTCTGGTTAATATCTAAACTATTACTTATGAGAACTAAACTTCCTATTTCAACATGAGATTATGTTGATTTATTTGTTGTACGCATCAAGCCAATAAGTTATAAATACTCCTCATTACAATTGGTTTTTTATCAAGAGCTAAATATTTCTCATTTTTAAATTTTTGTATGTACGTATATGTTCCAATTGCTCCACCACAACGCACAAAGATGAGTGAATCCTCACAGAAAGTTGAGAATATATATTAATTACAAGTTTCTTTATATTATTAGATGTTTTGAATGTATTCGAGATTCAATTATGACATGATTTGTGATTACAATTTTGATTCGATAGTTTTCTCGACATTAAAAGGAGAGAAATAATAACTTGTAATGAGTTAGGGGGAGAATAATTTGAACTAGAAGTTTAATAAGAATAACTCAATACAAGTTAACTGTTAGATGTATTTACAAACTTAATGAGAATAACCAAGTGTTATATACCATCTAATATTTTAATTTGAATCAAAGCCCCAGTAAGACAATCAGTTAGAATAAATAATAGATTAATCGGTTTCAAAAATGAAAATTCTTCTAGATGGTCATATAGTAGAGGCGGGTGCTCTAGAAGAGACCTAAGACATAACTAATAAGTAAAACTTTAAAAAAGATTCAGGTACCTAAAACTGAATTTTAAAATAATAAAAATAAAAGATCTCGATAAGTTATGTCAATTCGAGAAAATGTGGAACCGAATAATAAAAGTGGTCGACAATGATTTTGCATGCAATATTATTATTGAAATAATGAGATAAAAGGAGGATCTTGAATAAATCTATTGAGAAATATAGATATGGAATAAATTTATCAAAACGGAAAGACACAATTCAAGTACAATTAAATTTGTGAAGTTTTTGGACCAGTAGTCCAAATATCTAAAAGTATAAAGCCAGTGAGGGTTCAATTGAAGTAGCTCTGCAAAAGCAGAATAAAAATATGAAGTTTTTCGCTAAGTCCTGGCATTGATTATGAAAAGATATAATATTCTTTTGTGGTGGATGCAATAACCTTTGGATATATTATTAAATTGACAATTTATAAAAGATTTAACTTGCGTCTAATGATTATTGTTACAACCTTTTACGAATCACTATATAGTAAAGTTTATATTAAAATCCTTGAAGGATTTAGGATGCTAGAAGCATATTGAAATTCTCGAGAAATTGTTCATTTTTATGAATTGAAATAATTTGAATATATGTGGTAAATTTGACTTAGTGAATAGTAGTTGAATGAGGATTATAAAATAATCCAAAATACCTATTTGTGTTTTTATAGAAGAATCATGATTAAAGTTTGTTATGATTATTGTTGAATTTCCTGAAGAGATCAAAATATATTTCCCCAAATTTCCCTCACTCATGATTTTTAAAAGAATGGTGATATAAATGTTTAGCAATACATTCGAATAGTTATTTGAAAAATTAGTATTCAAGATTGAATACTTGTTGTACTCTTTTTCTCTTAACCGATATTTTGTCTAATTGGGTTTTCCTGATAAGGTTTTTAATGAGGCAGCATATTATGCGTATTATAGATCATGTATTCTTTTTCCTTCATTAGGTTTTTATCGCACAGGATTTTTCCTAATAAAGTTTTAACGAGGGATATTATCTACCAATGGACATCCAATGGGGAGTGTTATGAATATCTTATTAAGTGGATGTCTATCATGATTAAGATAAAATTTTAATGTACTTTAAATTCTAATAGTTATTAGAATTAGATCTCTACTTCTTTTATACTTCTTATGCTTATAAATAGAGACCCTGATGAAACATTGTAATCATCCTAATTGATCAATAAAGTACATTATCTATTAATTCCATATTTTCTTTGTTCTTTATTTTCTCTCTCTCTTTATTTTATAACAAATTAAATTATTTTTTAGAGAGTGATTTTTTTATTAAGGGGCGGTTGTTTTTAGCTTTAATTATTTATTAAAATTTAAATATATTAAATACCCTTAATTTTATTTTGTTATAATAATTTTGAATTAATCCTTTTTTTTATTAAGAAAGGACGTCATGAGGCAAGAACAATTATCAACACAAAGCACTTAGGAGCATGCTGGCGCAGAAACTCCAGCAACCTTCTCTCGCTCAATAGTGGAAATTCTGCGAAAACTTGCAGCATACACAGATTCTGGGATCTCATTTTCGCAACCAAATCAGCATTAGACGTGGTTTATGGAGCAGTTTGATCCCCCTTACCAGAGCATCATTTGTTTGTTTGTTTGTTTTTTAATTAATCTTTCCTAAGTGAATAGATTTTCCACTGACTCGTAAACCAAACTAAATATAAATATATATATATAAAATAAAAGTGGGCTAGGGAAAGGGACAAATCACATCAGAACCAAAAAAATTGTCAATTATCAACCAACCTTTTCTCCTTTTACTTTTCCTCGCTTATTATTATTTTTTTTTGCCTTTCTTTCTCGTTCCCGTGCTCCTCTTGGTTTTGGTAGTTTCTGAAATGTTCAAACAAAAACAAATTCAACCAAAACCAAAATGAATTGAAACGCAGGTCAAGCCAACCCAAATTCCTATAAATCCATCTGATTCCCATTATTCATCATCAACTTCATGCAAATACGAAGAAACGCTGTTTTTCCAGGTTAGACATGTATCTTCTCACCAACATCTTCCTTCCTTTATTTATTTATTTTGTCTTCCGCACTGTTGAGTTCTACTTACTTTCATTCCCAATATTCAACGTTAAAAGAAAATAGATGATACATAAATGGACTCTTTGTTCTACTTTTAAGCTTAATTATATATGTATTATTTAAATATTGAAGAATGGCTCTGACGAATACTGTGAGTCTCCAAAAGACCTTGCTCTTAACGAAGGTTGGTTTTTATGAACAAACAATCATTTATGAAGCAACTTTTTTTTTTTTTTGTATTTTTTCAACTTATATACATTGAAGTTTTAAATTTATAGCTAAATAATTTTTAATTTTTTAAATAAATCAACATCATAGTTTAAATATGGATTAAAGTATAAAAGTTTATTTAAACATAAAAATTTAAAAGAAAAATTTGTTTGAATAAAATGGTAATTGATTTAACTACCTTTTAAAATAAGTTAGCCTAATAAATAAACATAATTTTTTTCCGGGTTTCTGGAAACTGCATTTTAATACTTATATTTTTTTGGTACAATCTTATTGTGTGATTTCACTTTTACAACATCTAAATTCAGATATTAAAATAAATTAAGTTGCAAAATTTAGGTATCAAAAGTGCATAGTAAAAAATATAAAAAAATAATTTAATTATCAAGTTATATAGGTTAAAAATTACATTAACCCATTTTAATTTATATAAAAGACTATACAAGTAATTTAATATATATTTCAATATTTAATATTATAATATTTAATATTATAATTATAAAATAATTATTTTTTATTGAACAATCCTCAACCTATTAGTTGACATTTAGGGTTTTGTATCTTTAAAAATACGAATGAAAAAACTACGTATGAGTGCCGGCATCAAAAAGAATATTTTATTAATCACATCAAGTGGTTTTCCGGGGACTAGGGATATGGGTGCGGGTTATGGAGTGGTCATAATCTCTGGGCACTGTTTTTTTCAAATATTTTTTGAATCTAAGTATTTTTGTAAATATTTAATTATTCTGGATTTGTTTGGTAAAATATAGCCGTATGAGTGAAATGATTGAACCTAGAGGTGGATCCGTTTAGACGAGAATATTAAGTGTAGGCTTTTTTTGTTTTTCTCTTTAAAGAGAAATCTATCAAATTACTTGTACAACTTGAATACTATTCAAAAGATGGAATTGAATTTGTGAAAAACTAATTCATGCATTTTCAATTCAATTTGTAGTTCAATAATATGAAATTTCGACTTAGAGCTGTGCATGTGCTGGATCGGGTTTAGTTTGGATTAGGTTCAACTAGAAATTTAGGCTTTTTGTTAGACTCGGGCTTGGCTTGACCCGAAAAATGTGCCTAAAATTTTGTTCAAGCCCAACTTGGATAAAAATATTAAAACTTGGGCCCTACCCGGCCTGTCAATATTAATTTTTATATTATTTTTATATAACTTTAAAATATATGTAATACATCAAATATACTAAAAATATCAAAATAAATATTTCTCAATAAATTGAAAATAAAATTTAAAAAATATGTATGCTTAAATAACACTAAGATAGATGTAACTTAACAAGCAAATGTCTCTAAAATAATAACAAAATTAACAACTATCTTTAAAATAATAACAAAATTAGCAATAAAATAAATTTTATATAATATCCAAACAATAACAATAAAATTATAACAATGTGGCAATCCATATAGATGTCATACAACAATTAATTAATTTTTTAATTTAAAAATTATTGAAAATTAAAAATTATAGAAATATATTTTTAGTTTAAAAAAATTAATTAACTCTTGATATAATATACACATGGATAAAATTAATATATTAATTTTTACATTTATTTTTGAGGATTTGATAAAAATATAAGTTAAAAAGGATTAAAAAACTAAAATTAATTTTTTTCTAAAATTTAATGACGAAATAAATCATTATGCTAAAAGTTAAGGGGTTGCCACGTGGGTGGCTCTGGCAAGCGGCCGCTAAAATACAAAGAATTTATGTTTGACAGTAAGTTATAAAATTGCATGTTGAACTTTTTTAAAAAACTATAAATAAAATGATAAAATTTTATTTTAATTTTTATAAAAATATAATTTAATTTGTATTTAAAAAACAACTTCACCCTAGAATGAATAATATCGTTATAGGCTAAATATTGATAGTTATACTGATTGATGACTTCAAATCCGATTGATATAGTTATGACACTAACTATTATAATTGGAATTCCGATTGCAATGATTTGGCAATTTAAAAATAGTATTTGTTCGATCATAAGTCTGTTGAGAAGAGATCGTAATGGAGCTATTTCTTTTTAATTATGGTTTATCTATTGTAATAGTTTAGTGTGGTCTTTTTCTACCAAAAAAGAAAAGTGTTTATTCATATTATTATTATTATTATTTAAAAGTATTCATAGATATTATATATTTTATATAAAAATAGACATGTTATATTTTTTATTGAAATATAAGTCTTTATTATGATTTAGTAACGGCCAAATTTGATGAAAAAGCTAATTAAAAAAAAAGGGTCAAATTTGATATTTAAGAAAATAGATTGATTTTAGAGAGAGAGAGTGAAAATGCGTCTTATAGAATGCATTCTTTTGACTCTTTTGATATATTAGCTTTTTTGGTTAGATGATTAAATATTATTGGTTTGGTCAAGTATCAAGTTTAATTCTTCTCTTATTCACATTTATATTTTTATTTCATATTGTTTAAAACTTTGCTTTTATTTTTAATTATTATTTTGATTACATTAGTTTCTCTAGTTAGATAGTTAAATAATAATAATTTTATCTTTAAGTCTCAGGCTTAATTCTTCTTCTTTGTATTTTTATTTTATTTTGTTCCAATTTTTTTAATTTATATTTTTAATTATCAAATATATTTTTTCAAATAAATAAAACAACGCACAAAGTATCAGAAGTATGACATGAGAAAATAACAAGAAGGCTGAAGTGTGAACACATGTGCTTCCCCTAGAATTTTTACAATTTATTTTCCATTGGCCTGAAACTAAACTCAGTATTTGCTTTTTTTTTATTTTGCTAATGTTTGAAAACGTGAATGTGACAGTGTATTGAATTTTATTTGCTATGCATACATTATGTATAAATAATTTACAATTTAATATGATTATATATTTTCTTAAAAAAAGGATGATTATTGTAAAAAATGGATATTTCGATTCTACTTTTTTCACAAGGGATTACACTACATATTTATACACAAAAAAACTTTCTTTTAGAAGACTCTAGGCTAGCAAAGACTACTTATTTTAGACCTGGCAAAGACTCATCGATTTTAGGTGGCAAAGACTACTAGTATGGTGCCTTAAAATAAAATATTCATAGGATAATCTTTAGTGGACAACTCAAACCCGACAACCTAATATTCATTCTTAATTTAAGGAATTCTAACACTCCCCCTCAAATTTGTGGTGTAGATGTTTATCAAGCGCTGACTTGCCAACAAGTTCTTCAAACATATTCTTGTTCGGACCTTTTGTTAACACATCAAACAATCTGTTGTCCGGTAGGTAGATAGGTAACACTCACTTCTCCCGAGTGTATTTTTCTCTTTATGAAATGACGATCTATTTCAACATGTTTAGTACGATCGTGATGCACGCGGATTGTGAGCAATCATCGACAATGACTTAGTTGTCACAAAATAGTTGCATAGAGTTCATTATAAGGAACTTGTAGTTCCTTCATTAGTCTTTGTACCCAAATTCCTTCGCAAAAACCATGTGCTAGTGCTCAAAGTGCCTTCGCGACCTGCTTTGCGTGCTACCACTGCATCGCTTTTTACTCCTCCATGTCACTAAGTTACCCCAAACATAGCTACAATAGCCACTAGTGGAGCGTCTGCCGTGGATAGAGCTTGCCCAGTCAGCATCCGTATAAACCTCCACATTCCTGTTGTCATTCTTCTTGAAGTATAGGCCTTTACCAGGAGTCCCTTTTAAATACCTTAGTATTCGATATGCAGCTTCCAGGTGTTTCTCCCTTGGGGCATGCATATATTGACTTATGACACTCACACTAAAGGCAATGTCGGGACGAGTGTGAGCTAGGTAGATAAGTCTACCTACCAGTCGTTGATATCTCCCCCTGTCAACTTTTTCTCCATCTTGATCAGTACCCAACTTAAGATTACACTCCATGGGAGTTTCAGCTGGTTTGCAACCCATCAATTCAACTTCGGAGAGTAAGTCAAGGACATATTTCCTTTTGGAGATGGAAATACCTCTTTTAGACCTTGCTACCTCCATGCCAAGAAAGTACCGAGATTTCCCAAGTCTTTAAGTTCAAATTCACATTCAGAAATTCTTTCAATCTATCAATTTCTCCGTATCATCATCTCCTATCACGATAATATCGTCTACATGAGCGATGAGAATGCAACATCTTCCTTCCTCGAGTGCTTGTAGAACATGGTGTGATCTGCTGTGCCCTTGACTATCTTGTCTGCTCATCATAGCCTTTGTAAAACAGTGAACCATGCCCTTGAGACTGTTTTTGCTTTGTATAATGACTTTTTTAGCTTACAAACTTTGTCTCTACTTTCTTCAAACCCCGGAGGAAAATCCATGTATACTTCTTCATTTAGCTCCCCATTGAGGAAAGCGTTTTTAACATCCAACTGAGTCAAGTCCATAGGTTTGGGTGAAGCCCTTAGCTACAAGTCTAGCCTTGTATCTATCGATATTTCCATCAGGTTTGAATTTTGTGGTAAAAATCCATTTGCAGCTTTTTTTTTTTTTTCCTTTAGGCAAATCAAAGAACTTCCCAAGTCCCATTATTCTTGAGGCCTCCATCTCTTCCATCACAGCTTGTCTCCATTCATCTCGCTCAAGTGCTTCTTCTATATTTTTTGGATTTTTTACAGAATCAACATTAGTCACAAATGCTTTGTAGGACTTAGATAGATTACCATAGGATACAAACCGAGAAATAGGGTGTTGAGTGCAGCTCCTTGTGCCTTTTCTCATTGCAATTGGAAGATAGATGGATGGTGATAGAGGTGAGACTTGGCCATGATATTTTGAAACGAGTCTTGGAGAGAGATGGGATTGGCATCTTTGCTATATATACATTTGAGGATGCCGATTTCTTCTGGAGTAAACCTGTAGATTAGGCATCTAGTCTTGCTGTTTTTCTTGGTTAGAAGGTAGTCCCGATGTGGTATTAGGATCAGGTAGGATAGTGTTAACTGTTTGGTTTATAGGAGGAAAAACAGTATCAATATTGAGGGTAGTGACAGGATCTTGAGGGGGTATGATAAGAAGGGTATTAAGATTTTCATCTTCATTTAAGGTCTCCCCCTGAAGATGAGAGTTTCCAAAATAGGGTTTATTTTCAAAAAAAGTTACATCCCAAGAGACAAACATTCGGCGTAAAAGTGGGGAGTAACACTTATAGCCCTTTTGGGTGGAAGAGTAACCAATGAATATGCAGTGTGAGCTCGAGGTCAAGTTTTGGTGATCGGGTTGATGATTATGGACAAAGGCTTTGCAACCAAATATTCTGGTTGGAAGGTTAGTAACCTGAAATAAGGGAAAGGATTTTAGAAGGGTATTTAGAGGTGTTTGAAAGTTTAATACTTTTGAGGGCATTCGGTTAATGAGGTGGCAAGCGAAGTAGGACATGACCTCTCTCCCAAAGATATTTAGGGACATTCATAGTGAACATAATGGCTCGAGCCACAGCTAGAAGGTGTCGATTTTTCCTCTCGGGAATTCCATTTTGTTGAGGAGTGTTGGGACAAGAGCTTCGGTGTATAATGCCATGGTCAGAAAGGTAAGAACTTAGGGACACGAGTTAAAGTATTCTCTTCCATTGTCGAGGTGTGGAGGTATGTATGTTGGAGTTGAATTGGGTTCGAACCATAGAGTGAAAGTTTTTAAAAACATTGGGTGTTTCGATTTGTCTTTCAATAGATATACCCAACATACCCTAGTATGATCGTCAATAAAGGTTATAAACCACATGAGCACCATTAATATTTGTCACTCGGCTAGCTCCCCATAAGTCACTGTGAATTAATGAAAAAGGTTTAGATTGGGTATATGGTTTCAGAGGGTATGGCACTCGAGTATGTTTGGATAACTCACAAATTTCACATTTCAAGGAATTTATTCTTTTATTTCTAAATAGCAGCGGAAGAAGCCTTTTTAGATACAAGAGGTTTGGATGTCCTAACCTCTGATTGCCATAGCATAATGTCATCTTCTTTTGAAGTAGATAGAGCCAATCCCCTTTTGTCTTTGTTTTCATTCCAAACATATAAGCCATCCTCAACTTTAGCAATGCCAATCATCTTCCTCGATTTCTGTTCCTGCAGTACACAACCAAGGTCAGAAAATTCAGCAAGCATGTTTCCAATTTTTGTGAGTTTACTTATCGAAAGTAAATTACAAGACAAGTATGGAACATGTAGAACATTATCAAGGGAAAAATTTTCTGCTATTTTTACTTTCCCTACTCCAACCACAGGTGAGTACGAACCATCAGCTATTCGGATTCTTGACTTGTTATGACAAGTGGTGTAGGTTTGAAACAAAGAGAAGTTACCTGTCATGTAGTCCGAGGCTCCCGAATCTAGTAACCAAGGGGTTTGGTTATTAGATTCATGAGCAATATTGAGAGCAGTACCTTGAGTAGCTAGGGTCCCATGTTCGGTAGAAGTACTCAGGATCTTATGGAGATGTGCAAGCTGAGTCTTGGTGAGGCGGACATCAAGTACTTCATCTGCAGCAGTGGAGGATAGCATAGCAGTTTTCTTTTCTCTTTGTTTTTTATCCGGATAACCATGCAGCTTAAAACACCTTTCCTTAGTGTGACCAACATGGTGGCAGTGGCTACATACTGGTCTGTTTGATCTAGGGTCACTTTCAGCACGTGACTTTTGTGTTGGTGGACCTTTGGAGATGAGAGCAGAAACTTCGTGATGGTGTTTTTCGGGAGAGGATCATTGGTTTAGGTTCTCCCATCATGACAAGACGACGTTTTTTCTTCTCGTCTTACTCCAAGCAAACGCTTCACCAATGGTTGGAAGGGTGTTCTACCCAGACTCGCCTCGAACTTCATCTAATTCATTTCTTAGTCCAAATTAGAAATTCATAGAGTCGTTCTTTGTTAAGATGAGTCATGAACTTAGAATGTTCTAAGCCTTCACCCCAATCGCCTCGTAGTACATGTCTAACTCCCGCCACAATATTTTTGATTATTGTAGTAGTGAGTTACCTCTCGAGTCCCTTGTCGAATATCCTTCAGCTTGAGCTTTATCTCAAAAACTTGAGAAGCGTTTCCAAGGTCAGAATAATTTTCACTAACTGCATCCCACATGTCTTTTGCAGTTTTGAAGAGAAGGTAGGTTCGACTTATGTGGCTTTCCATCGAGTTAATCAACCACGCCATAACGATAGAGTTGTTGAGTTCCCAAGTAGCATAAGTCGAATTCGAAGAAAGATGTGGTCGTGGGAGGTTTCCATTAATGTACCCTAGCTTGCCACGACCGCGGATCACCATGAGGACAGATTGAGACCATTGCAGGAAGTTTTTTCCATCTAGACGATGACTAGTGATCATTAGAGAAGAATTGAGGTCACTTTGATTGATCCCTCGATTGCCATTCTGAGATAATTGTGAGATCTCAGTTTCTGACATGGCTACATTGAGGTCACCCATGAAAAAAATCGGAGGAAAGTTTAGGAAGGATTTTTCGAAAAAAAAAGAGGGATCGAATGATTCCTAAGGCTCCGATACCATGTAAAAAATGGATATTTCGATTCTACTTTTTTCACAAGGGATTACACTACATATTTATACACAAAAAAAACTTTCCTTTAGAAGACTCTAGGCTAGCAAAGACTACTTATTTTAGGTAGCAAAGACTATCGATTTTTAGGTGGCAAAGACACTCTCTGTATGGTGCCTTAAAATAAAATATTCATAGGATAATCTTTAGTGGACAACTGAAACCTGACAACCTAATATTCTGTTCTTAATTTAAGGAATTCTAACAATTATATTATTTAAAAATAAAAAAATTGATTTCAAAATCACATATATTCATAAGAATTTCATTTTTCATCATTAAATAGCCTTCACAAATCTATGAATTTGTTGACGAAGGAAAAAAGATACTACAATTTTGAAATCTCATATTCATGTGTTTCACGGTTTAGTGTATTTATAGAAATTGTCTAAATGTATTCTAATTATTTATTTATACATGAATGTAATGATAGATTCGTGATTATATGATTATAACATCTCTCCTACTTGTAATATAAAAATGAGAAAGATAATTATATATTTTTACATTTATATTTTATTAGCAATTTATACTAAATTATCTAGAAAAAAAAATTTAATTATTTGGTGTAGTGATATATTACATTTTTAAAAAGAAAACATAAATTCGAATTTTGTAGATAATATTATAGGGAAATACAGACACATGAAATATACTAAAAACCAAACATCACTTTTTTCCTCTCTACAACACTCCAATCCCACATCAAGGAGCTTTGAGAATCTGTTATAATATGTATAGAGATATTTAAGCGTACGCTAATGAGCCAAATATCATTTATATATTTAAAACTTTGCAGGTAATATGGAGAATGGAGTCAAAGATATACTTGAAAACGATTTCGCTAGCTGTTCTGCTTCCGTAGAGGTCAGTTAGACAAATCATTTATTCCACAACATAGATTCCCGTTTATAATGTCTTCACTTTTTTCCTTGTGATGTAAGGTATGTATCGGATACGCTCATGTTTGAATACATGTATCAAACATAAGTATTTAAGGAAGAAGAAAATAAGCCCTTTTTTCTATATATCCTTATTGATAAATAGAAATACAATTTTTTTTTCTCCAAAATCCCATAATTCCACTGCAAAAGGAAGCTTACATGTTCTTTTCTGTTGCTTCATGAAGGAAGAACCTCAAAGATGTTAGATTCTAACAATATAAAAAGAATTCATGTTTTGGATACCTTCAATTTGACCTAATGTTGTTTTGTGACTAAAGCTACGAACAATGATTGTTCTTTCAAGGATCAAGCTCAACCTTGAAGTAATCATAAACATAGATTGCTTTGCAAATGACATTTTTGTGGATATATTGATGAGACCTTACATTTCTAGCCTGGTTTCCACATTGTATTGGTAAATGATAACTGCATTTTGTTTTGAGACTGCTCGGATAAAAGCCCGAATTTCCTGGAATCTCAGTAGTTTTCATCGTCTATCGTTTCTATCGTAAACTATGAATTATGGTTCCATAGAGAAGCTGCTGGTTAAGCCAGAAAAAGCTTAGTCCCACTGCCTGCAAAATGTTGGATACAAGTTCTTGCCTGATCCCCTACTTCTAAAGCTAAATATTCTTATCACTTTATATTTCTTCAAGATGCTGTAGCTGACTCAAATCTCTTCATGGATCGTTTCTGTTATTATATCCTTTCCAAGCAGATTATTTGCAGTTGCTTTAATGAATAATGCAACGTTGGGTCTTAGCACTGGCATGTTTCTTGGTTTTAAGTTGATGAAATCAACATAGATGCATGCTTACTGACTAATAAACTGCCAATGTCAAAATTCATTTTTAAATGTAGTTGTCTCAACGTGGTCAACATTAACAGATATGATTACACAATTAGGTTGAAGGCACTGAATAAGAACAAAGCATGAGAGAGCAATGAATGATGTATATTGAGCAATTCACTCACTTTCATCCATAAAGTCTCATATTCATGTTTCATGCTTCCTTTTGAACTGGCCATATTTGTTTTGCAAATTTCTAGGTTGATCCGGCGAAACCTGCTTCACTCACATGGCTACGGCAATTGAACAGCATTGGAAAACCCCCTGCTGGTTTTGGCCTAAGTTTTAAAGAGATAATGGATTTGGTATGTCTGTAGCTTCCTAAAATTTACACAGCTAATGTTGTAAGCTGATAAGTAGTCTTCCAGCAGAAGATTAGATTGTTGAGACAAAACCTACTTGATGTTATAGATGCTAATAAGAAAACCTCACTTGGCTGTTTTATTTTCTGGAAGGCACCTATTGGTTTCCGGCTGTGGCGTTACTCGAGAGAAGAAGAAGCAACAGGAAGAGTAATACATCTTATCTTTTAATGTCTAAACCTGTCTTCACTCTTCCGTATATCCTGCTCTTTCAAATGCCTTTCATTTCATGATTTTCTAAGGCAATCACCCCAACATCTTCCTTTCATTTCAGATACCAATATTTGATTTTTTCAGAAAGCACCTTGTTACATGTGATCATGGCGTTCCTTTGGGTGGTATAGGGTATGTTTTCTCTTCTACTATTATTGATGAAGTAAGCCTATGAATTTATGTTGTTTGTTAACCTTGTTATAGAGAAGTTCCTCCAATTTTTGCTCGACAAAAACCAGATTGAACACCTTAGCACTATGTTATGAATCTAACAAATTAAGTTAGTATTACCCAGGTTATGGCAATTTTAATATGTTTTTACTCCCTGGAATGAGTATCATACCAAATATTTTCAGATAAATTGGTCCATCTCATGGATAACGAAAATTTCTCGTTATTTTCGGTCTAAGAGAAAAACATAAAGGTAACCAAATAGCAAATGGATTTCTGTTGAATTCGAATTCTAGGATTTTGGTGAACAAGTTTACTGGTGGTACTGAAACGTTGAACCCCAGACTAGAGAGTTCAATGTTTTTGCTTGGCATGTAAAGGACCAGGACTCAATTTAGGGTTTAGAGCTTAATTCTAGCCTAATTATTCCATTTTCTTGACAAGCAGCAGCTGGTTTTGTAACATATTTGTTCCGTTTGACAAAGATCATACTATGAAGAATGATAAGCAATTATTGGTTAAATAAAGACTACACTGGAAGTATAATTCGATTATGAGTCTTGACAATTTCAATGAAGCCTCGTTTAATCCATAATTCTGCTTATTTAACCTTTCTAGTTCATACAATAAAAATCTCGAGAATGTTCGTACTGTTGCTTTACAAATATCTCTTACATTTTAATGCATCAATTTTAGGGCAGGAAGCATTGGAAGAGGTTACAGAGGTGAGTTTCAACGCTTCAAACTGTTTGGTACAGTATGTGAAGAGGGTCCGATCCTGGCAAATCAGTTCTCTGTAAGTTTTCTTCTCATAGTTTAAAGCCATAGCTGGCTTAATACTTGATCTGATATGGCTACTGTACCCACTAAGAAAAACATAAGATCAAAAGTCAAACCCAAGAACATGAAATGCTCCAAGATCACTTTTCAAAAAAAAAAAAAAAAAAAGAAAAAGAAATGGTCAAGATAAAAATTATTTAAATCCAAAATTATTTGTACCTAAAATGCTCTGACAGTATACCAAATAATTTTCATATATATATATACACCTTTGATATTTCTCTCGATTTACCTGAAAACTTCTGTACTACTTTCTCATCAGGCATTTGTATCGCGTCCGAATGGACGAAAATATTCAACCGTATTATGTGCAAGAAGTCCCGAAGTTACCAAGTAAGCCAGCAATAGTTGATAACCTTGATTCTTTTAATATTTTGAAACTTATATGAGTTAATAGATGCACTCTTGATGAATATAAGAAACCGCACTATCTGCAGAGGAAGTACAGGTTCGGGCGTTGAATCTTGGGACTGGAATTTGAAAGGGGAGAAATGTACATACCATGGTTTGTTTCCAAGGTCATGGACTATTTATGAAGGTATAACAACATCAAACACTGTGGATCAGGGATTTGAATTGTCATTGCGGACTTGTAATTCCCCTTTTTCGTGGTTCTGATCATAACATCACCTGGCAACCGCTATTTAAATCTCTGCTATAGATAGTTCTGTTTTGTTATACCAGTATAGTGGAATCTTATATGGTTTCTTGCAACGCAGGTGAACCTGACCCGGAACTTAGAATCAGTTGTCGTCAAATTTCACCATTTATTCCCCACAACTACAAAGAGAGCAGTTTGCCTGTATCCGTGTTTACATTCACGGTAGGACATAGAAAATGCTGGCTTAGGGATTTCAAGTATAATCACTACCTTTTCATCTACAGTATAGATTGTTATAGTTCTTATTGAATTGTTTTGTGCCTACTTCAGCTCTCTAATACTGGAATAACCTCGGCTGATGTCACCTTGCTTTTCACGTGGGCTGTAAGTTAAATCTTATCCTTCGTTGCTCATTGCTTTGTTCATCATTTCCTCTTGTAATCAACAATTTTGAAGCAATTTCTACGACTTTTTCAGAACTCAGTAGGTGGAATCTCTGGATTTTCTGGTGATCACTTCAACTCAAAGATGAAGTAAGATAGTAACCAGTGGTCTTTAATCAAATTATATTCAGATTAGTTTATTTTATGCTATTCTTCTACTTATATTATAATTCATCCCTTCATCGTACCAAATAATCCTATTCCATTAACAATGTTCTCTTGCTACCAGAATGGAAAATGGGGTTCGTGGAGTACTTTTACACCACAAGTAAGTTTTTTCCTTGCTTTCAGTAATGATCTTGCATATATATGGATCCAAGAGTAAAAGAAAGGTGCAAGCTGAGGAAAAGATTAGAGCAATAAAGAAAAAATCTATGGATGATAAGATACTGGGTGGTGATGAATTAAAAGGAAAATAATGGTTAAGATTTGAATGCAAGTGCTTTGATACCATCATGTTAAATTGGGTAACGAATTATCTTGAAAACTTAACAGGAAACAAAAAGAAAAAAAAAAAAAAAACCATTATTATTTTTAAGTTTGAAGAAATAGTCATACATCACTAATAGGAGGTACATCTTTCACAGAACAGCTAAAGGACAACCTCCACTTACTTTTGCCATTTCTGCAAAAGAAACTAATGAAGTCCATGTCTCAGAGTGCCCTTGCTTTCTCATATCTGGCAATTCTAGAGGAATTAGTGCCAAAGATATGTGGCATGAAATTAAAAAGGTTGGTGATATTCTTCATCTTTATCTCCTTTTTTTTTTTTTTACAATTTTCATTTTTAGGTAAATTAATTCATTGCATTTTCCCATCATTTGTAAGTTGTGTTAGATTGTGACTGTAGCACTCATGCATGAACACCTATGGCTCTTTTTTTTTCATAATCACAGTATTTCTTCTTTTCAGAAATAAAATTGTGCTTGATCTGTTGAGTGAAGTTATAACTAAGGCTTTTAGTAATGGTCGCAACGTGAATTGTAGTTGTTATTTTATGATTTTAGTTTTCTCCACACCTAGTAAACCAGAGAAAAAAAGAAGAAGCTGATCTCTATCATATAATGATTCCTTGATTCCTTTAATTCATTGTTACAGAATGGATCATTTGAAAACCTTGGTTATGAAGAATGTTCACCTTCAGAGCCAGGATCATCCATTGGAGCAGCTGTAGCAGCCTCTGTGACTGTTCCTCCCGGTTCTGATCGTAGAGTCACTTTCTCCCTTGCATGGGACTGTCCAGAAGTCCGATTTGGTGACAAGACATACTACAAGTTAGTTTCATTCTTTTGGGAACTTTTTACATCTAATTTGTGACTGTTATACTACTGAGAGCTAATCAAATTCTCTCTCTAATAACAGGCGCTATTCAAAATATTATGGCACTTTAGGCGATGCAGCAGGAAATATTGCAAGTGATGCTATTTTTGGTATGTTTACATGATCTAGCTTGACTAAATGTTTCTTAGGGATAAGGTTCATTTTACCACACTACTTAACCCTGATGGATCATATTTACTTGCCATCTTTGAACGGCTGCAATTTTACTACTATTAATTTTAATTAAGCTCAAAGATGGTCAAAATATGATGGCAAAAGAACATTCATGTTCGTAAATAAAGAAATGTTTTACAGAATATTCTAACTTTTACCTTTTTTTAATCAAATTAGAAACTATAGTGGCAAAATAGCTCCCATTCGATGTAGCTTAGGCAACTTAAAAGATATCTACAAAGAACTTGTTTTGATCTTTTACTCATGCACAAACTAGCCTGGAAAATTTCTGAAACACTATTTATATGTGGTAGCTAAAAGTCTTTGAATCTTTTCCCGGAAAGTTATAAGTATTCTATAAAGGTAACATGTTGACTTATCTTCATCTTTGTGATAGTAAATTTGTTTAATTTGGTACCAGACAGTGTCTGCGGTCTGAATGGCAGACATATACTTGTATATTAAGAACAGAAACGCTAGTACAAAAATAAAATAACCATGGAAATAGTTTTATTTGGAACATGTCATTGGGTGAAATAGAAAAATTGCTAACTAGGTGAATATTTGTGTTTTGATAATTTTGAACCTAGATCATTCCACCTGGGAATCGCAGATAGAATCATGGCAAAGACCAATTCTTGAAGACAAAAGGCTTCCTGAGTGGTAAGATTAAATGAATTTTGTGCTCCGGAAATATGTGATCATCCAACTTGTTGAACAAGTTCTAAAAGCAAGAAAAAATTCCCAGGTACCCTGTCACTCTTTTCAATGAGCTCTACTACCTTAATGCAGGGGGGACGATATGGACAGGTATTTATATGGAGCTTAATAGATATATTTAACCTGAGTATTGAAGGCTAATTTTTACTTTCTACAGATGGATCAGCTCCAATGCAAAGTTTAGCATCCTTGGGAGAGAGAAAGTTTTCTCTTGACAAGTCCAGATCACATCTGGATAATGCAATTAACACTGCAAATCATAAAAATATAGCTATTGAAATCCTAGAAAGGATGACATCTACACTTGAGAAGGCACATATTCCTCTGACATCAAATTCTGCTTTAGGATCCCAGTTGCTTCAGGATGGAGAAGAAAACATTGGTCAGTTCCTCTATCTTGAAGGGAGCGAGTACCTCATGTTTAACACTTATGATGTTCATTTCTACTCATCTTTTGCACTGCTCATGCTATTCCCAAAGCTTGAACTGAGCTTCCAGAGAGACTTTGCAGCAGCAGTTATGATGCATGATCCAAGCAAGATGGAAATTATGTATGATGGAAAGTGGGTTCCAAGAAAGATTCTTGGTGCCGTTCCACACGATATTGGGCTTAATGACCCTTGGTTTGAAGTAAATGCTTATAATCTATTTAATACAGATAATTGGAAAGATTTGAATCCCAAGTTTGTTCTCCAAATACATAGGGATATTGTTGCTACAGGAGACAAAAGTTTTGCACAGGCTGTTTGGCCTTCAGTGTATACTGCAATGGCTTTTATGGATCAATTTGATAAAGACAGGGATGAGATGATTGAGAACGAAGGGTTCCCTGATCAAACTTACGATGCATGGCCTGTTGATGGTGTGAGTGCATACAGTGGTGGGCTATGGGTGGCAGCCCTCCAAGCTACTGCATCTATTGCTCATCAAGTAGGTGATGATGAAGCTGCTGCCTATTTTCATACCAAGTATCAAAAGGCAAAATCTGTATACGCAACATTGTGGAATGGATCCTACTTCAACTATGACAACACGGCAAATAGTTCCAGCAGGTGTATTCTAGCTGATCAATTGGCTGGACAATGGTGAGCACATAGTTACTCTCCCCCACTCCACCCCTCAACTTGCATTAAAATGCTGCATATACGGAAAAGAATTTGACATATTAGTACTTACATTTGATAATTATGTTCATGCTTTCAATCATTCCCCTTGCGCTAGTTCAAGTGCCATTAGACAACATATCAGTAATTAGTATAATACCATTATGTTTACCTCTGAAAACACAAATTGCAGTTTCTACGATCTGAATATGTTAGAAGAGCCTTTATAACAACTGTTTCTTTTCTTTCCCAGGCCCTGTCCATACCCTACTCACTGGTCTGTTTATGTTTGAGATTAATTATTTATGGAAGTAAAGTAGTTATTAATAGCTCATTCATATCTTTATCTTGCATTTCCAGAACTTTCTACTTCTTTAGCTGATCAAGTTAACCTTTATGCACTCCTAGGATTACTTTCATAACTTATAAATCACATATGAGAAGTATTTTAACTAGGACTACTTCGTGTAGATGATTTTGGAGTTGAGCCTGGATTATATCCTTGAAAGCCTGCTGTGCATCTCTGGTTCCCATGCTTCCTTCTAATGGAAACTATAAACAGAATAGATCTTTAAGTAGCACGACTTTACTATAATAGATTATCTTTTCCGTATCAAATTTACTACAGTTGAACTGGAACCTTCCTTTTATGTTCAGAAAAATCATAAAAGTCGTATACTCATATTACTCTAACTACTTCTAGTAAAGAAATGCAATAGGATTCGTGGATCTTATCCCATTTTTTGGTTGAAGGTTGAGCTAGTTTAAGTGCAGTTATATCAGTCCTTCAGTTACCACCTGGTTATGTAGTCCATTGGGAGCAATTTAATGTTGAAATACTAGTCAGACATGTCTCTTCTTTAACCTTGGAATGTCTGTTGAACGACATCATGCATTATGTGAAATGTAATAAATCTGTCTTCTCCAGAAGCATCTATGCAATTCCTTTTTGAACTTGTACACCAAAACTTTCGAAGATGCAATATTCCAATTCCTGAAAACTTTGTCTGGTTTCAAGTTGCGTTAGTCGCGTTTTGTTTGGGTTTTGCCCTGTTATTGTAATTCACCAAAAAATAAAAAAAGCTTTGCATGATTCGGGAAGTTGGACTTCCTTTCAAGTTTGATGCAAATTCGGATTCTAATGTCCTTATGAATACAATAATCACATTACTTTTTGAATAATAAGTACCACCATGCTACCTATTCTACGTAAGGACTCTTTATCTGTTTAAGCCATTCAAATGTGGACTAAATTGAGTGATGATATAGGTATACTGGAGCAAGTGGTCTCATGCCAATTGCTGATGATGACAAAGTGAGAACTGCACTTCAAAAGATATATGATTTCAATGTCTTAAAGGTGAAAGGAGGTATGCTTGGTGCGGTAAATGGGATGCTTCCGGATGGAAGAGTTGATATGACAGGTATGCAATCAAGGGAAATTTGGGCTGGAGTTACATATGCTCTTGCAGCTACGATGATTCAGGAGGGGATGGTGGAAACGGCATTTAAAACAGCAGCTGGTGCCCATGAAGCTGCTTGGTCACAGCAGGGTCTCGGGTAAGTTTCTATTCTTTCAAGTTTCGAATATCAATCTTGTGAGGTGAAGGCACTTGGATTCGCTTCTGAAAAACAGGAAGTTCCTTTTTCCAATAATCCCAAGGAGCACCATGGTATTGTGAAAACATAACAGATGAGATGAGATAATAGAACAGCCTTATTTTGGCTGTACTTATGTGTGCGAGTGTCAGATATGTTCACGTGTCCAACATGATAAAAGAAAACATAGGTTCCAATACTAGGAAAATCCAGCCAAGTGTCTCTCCCATTTGGAAGTTTGATTAAATTAAATTAATGATTTGTGCTGTGTTTTGTTTTACAGATACTCTTTCCAGACTCCAGAAGCGTGGAATACAGATGAAGAATATAGATCCCTGTGTTACATGCGACCATTAGCTATATGGGCAATGCAATGGGCACTGACAAACCCAAAACTCTCCACAGAGGAGACCAAACATCCATATGGAGAGATTGATGAGTGTTTATACCAAAAACAACATCTAGCATTTTCAAAAGTGGCTCACCTCTTAAAGCTGCCTAACAAGGAGGAAACTTCTAAAACCTTCCTACAGTCTCTTGTTCAGTTCATTTGCAGAAGACTTCCAATTTGATTTCTTTTACACACTATTTAACAATATAGATTGCTGAAAGTAAATACGCTTAAAAGAATAGAGTGTAAGATAGTTGGATTGATTCGTTGAATATTGCTCGATTTACCATAGATTAAATATTAAACAACTAAAGAATAATCCTTTATTGAGAGAACTGAATAAGAACACTTTTGTTGTTAGTGTTGCTGGATTTTTCTATTTATCCCATTACAGGTTTTCTGTTTATCTTGTATGCCCATTGAAGTTTAAACCCACATGCAAGTGCCTTTTGGAAGTTTGGAACACTCCACATTCTGATTGTGAGACTTCTTTTTTTTTTTTAAAGTAGTTAATGAAATCTTGGCTAAATAATAAGGTTAAAATTCTAAAAACTTTTAGAGATATCATATTTGAATAAATTCCACCCGTAAATATTTAACACTTGACATAATTAAGTAAAAATAAAAGTTGCTGTTTTTTTTTTCTTTCAAATCTTTATTATGAAAGTTATAATTAGGTTTTATTTATTAAATATTTACCTTACAAAATCCTTTCATAAAATTCCACCGAGTCCAAGTCTAACTTCATATACTTGAATCATAAATTACAAACCTCATTGTTCTCATGATGCGGCTTTAGAAAATGGATATAAATACGGATAGAAAAATAATAAATAAATTAAAAAAAATTATAAACATTTCAAAATATATAATATTACAAATTTTATAATAATATTGTTTTTAAAAAATATTATTAAATGTGATGTCAACAAAGTCTGTTTTTTAGCACGAGTGTTTTTGTTTCTCTGTCTACTTAGTAGCACGTTTTTGTTAGGGTTTTACAGTCGGCTAGGGTTTTATTTTTTATTTTTGGAAGAATTGGTTGTTGTTATTGTGTGTGAGTAATGGAGGAGCGTTTGGCTAATCTCAATATTGCGGATGAGGAGGAAGATCTAGTGGAAGCGGTAGAGGATGATGCCATATTTGGTGAGGATTATAGTTTGTGTTTGGTAGAGCTAGTTATAGTGTTGTTCAATTTCTATCATCGAGGAATATTTTGGCAGATTTGTGACATCTATTGTGAGGGGTGTCCATTATAGAAATTGGTGAAAAACAAATCTTGTTTCGTTTTTATAGCGAGATTGATCTAAAACAGGTAGTGGATGGAATGCCATGGTTCTTTAATAGGCATCTCATTGTGTTCCATAAGTTGGCAAAGGGTGAGGATAAGAATCAAGTTCCTCTTTTTTTATGCATTTTTTTAGGTGCAGGTGCATAATTTGCCGGTTGGATTTATGACTGAAGGGATGGCACAAGAGTTTGGGAATTTTGTTGGGCAATTCTTAAAATATGATGTTGTATTGATAACGAAGGGGGTAAGGAAGTTCATGCGAATTAGGCTAGATGTCCGTCTCTCGCTAAAGAGGAAGAAATGTGTTGTTTTTGAGCAAAATAAATTCACATATGCATTCATTTAGTATGAAAAGTTATCATTATTTTGTTTCTTATGTGGAAGGTTGGGGCATGGGGAAGGTTTTTGCCCAATAAGGTTATCGTTGGGGGGTTAGAAGGTTGGATCTGTCCTTGCAGGCTACTCCAAGGAAGGCGGTGTCGGTGATAAGCAAGTGGTTAAAGACTCCGAGGATGGTAATTGGATAAGGATGGAGATGGATGGGGATAAAATAGAGAAGAATTTTGGTGATGATCAAACTAATCTAATTTATTAGATAGGGGAAAAGGTCTTGAGGGTTATCCGATTAAGGAAGGATGAATTGTTCGATATGATAGAAGAGTTATGGGTAATGGGCTATTAGGTGGGGTAGGCCATATTGAGGAAAGGGGAATAGGCCCAGAATTGGAAGATAGGCATATTGAGTTTATAGATGGGAAGAAGAGGTAGCGTATACAAGCTGAGGAGTTTAGGTTTCGGATGGTAACATGTCTTTAAACTCAAAAATGGGGAATGGAATATCGACGACCCCTATTAAGCAGGCCAACCGGACGCAATGACAATCATCAGTTGGAATGTCTGTGGTTTGGGGCAATTGTGGACTGTCCAATGTCTCAAGAATAAATTGAGACAAGTTAAGCCTCAATTACTGTTTCTTATAGAAACAAAGGTTAGTGGTAGACATATAGAGCAAGTAAGGAGGAATTGTGAGTTTGAGTATGGAATTGATGTGGATGCTAAATGGATAAGAGGAGGATTATCTTTAGGGTGGAAGGATGTGATGTATATTTCTCTAAAAAGCTTTTCGAAGTCACATATAGATGTATAGGTGGATAAATGGGATGGTAGGGTAGTGTGGAGATTTACGAGTTTTTATGGTTCTCCTATAGAGCAAGCTAGAAAAGACTCATGGGATTTATTAAGGCATTTGAAGCGTAGTTTTTTGTCGTGGCTGGTTTCGGGTTTCTCTGGTCAATGGTTTATGTGGAAAAGTGGAAGATTGCCTAAAAATAATATAAGGGAGAGGTTAAATAGGGGTTGCTAATCCAGGGTGGTGAGATTTTTTTTCGGGGCATTCGGTGACTCATCTTTCACATAGTTTTTCAGATCATTGCTCGGTGGCTGTCGATACGAGAGGAGATGAGGGACTTCTAGTCAAGTCGGGTCAGAGACAATTTCATTTTAATGCCAATTGGATTCTGGAAGAGGGTTTCGAGGATCATTTAAAATGATGTTAGGAGTCAAATAATAGGGAAATTCCAGTGAAGCTTGAGGAGTTGGGAGTGGGTTTGAGTAGGTGAGCAAAAAATTCTAAAGCTTTTCGGGATTGTAGGAAAGTTAATTTAAATTCTAGACTTTATGAGCTGAACGGAGAATATTAAGCGACGAGGTTTTGACTGAGATTTTCGAGGTGAAATTGGCGTTGAATTTAGAAGTTGACAGGGAGGAAATATTCTGGGAGCAGAGGGCAAGAGTTAGCTGGCTTCGGATGGGAGGTCGTAACACATTGTTCTTCCATAGTTTTGGTTCTAGCCAAAAAAAAAGAAATATGGTTAAGGGTTTGTAGAATGGAATTGGGGGATGGATCAGTGGGCTAAATAAGATAGTTGATATAGCAACGGGTTATTTCAAAGATTTATTTACGTTAAGGGCGGTCAGAAGATGTGATCAGTTACTTACTAAGATCCAACCATGTGTTACTGAAAGTCTAAATGAGGAGTTAATGGTTAAGTTTAAGGCGGAAGGTTAAAGATACGGCTCTTCTTAAGGCGTCTGGTAAGGATGGCTTTCCAGCGCTTTTCATTTAGAAGTATTAGAAATGTGGTTGGGATGAGGTCACTAAGTTTTGCTTGGATGTGCTAAATGGTTGATGAAATTTAAAGGATGTGAATTGCACAAATATTGTGCTTATTCCTAAGGTGACTACGTTGAAAGCTATGGGCCAGTTTAGACCTATTAGTATTTGTAACGTGATTTACAAATTTATCTCGAAGGTGATTGTTAATAGGTTTTGAAGGGTTCTTAGTTTCTGTATCGATGAAATACAAGGGGCATTTGTGCCTAGGAGGCAAATTACTGACAATATATTTGTGGCTTATGAGATTCTGCATTCGTTTAAAAAGAGAAAAGGGGGTTCGATTGGTTCTTTTGCTTTAAAGCTTGACATGAGCAAGGCATATGATAGAGTTGAATAAAACTTCTTAGAAAAGAAAATGGGGTAACTAGGTTTTTGTGATGCATAGATTTCACTTGTAATGAGGCGTATCACTAGCGTGTCATATTTGGTGATGCTATATGGGATTTAGGGGGAAGAGTTTCGGCCTACACGAGGGTTGAGACAAGGGGACCCTTTGAGTGCATATTTGTTTATCATTTGTGCTGAAGGGCTTTCAAAGTTAATTAATATAGCTCGGAGGGAAGGCATGATTGGTGGGGCTAGGATGGGAAGAAGTGGTGTATCAGTTACACATATTTTTTGCTGATGACATTGTTTTGTTTGGCGAGGCCTCGATTGAATGTGCTAACATCATGAAAGAAGTGGTGACTGAGTATGAAGAGGTGTCGGGGCAGTTAGTTAATTTTGATAAATCCCTTATTTATGTTAGTGGAAATGTGGTTCATGAGGTTCATGAATAAGTAGAGAGGGTATTGGGGGTGCAGATTTCAAATAAAGCGGAGAGGTACCTTGGTTTGCCAATAATGGTGAGGCGTAGGAAAAAGCATGCTTTTGTAAAAAAATTAAAGAGAGATTTGTCAAGAAGATGGATAATTGGAGTGTGTGATGTTTATCTTAGGCGGGAAAGACGGTGTCCATAAAGTCAATTTTACAAGCTACCCCAATTTATGCGATGCAATGTTTCATGATGCTTGTTACATTATGTCGCGATTTGGAAAATATGATGTGTAAATTTTTGTGGCGTAATACAAAAACCAATAAAGGTATACATTAGTGTAAATGGAGTGATATGTGTACTCCCAAAGCGAAGGGAGGGTTTGGTTTTAAGGAACTTTCTAAGTTTAATATAGCCTTGTTAGTGAAGCAGGGATGGGAACTTATTACGCAGTTTGATAGTTTGTTTGCACGAGTAATGAAGGCTAAATATTTCCTGTGAGGGGATTTTATGAGTGCATGCTTGGGTTTTTACCCTTCGTATACCTAGCAGAGTATTTGAGGAGCCCGACGGCTTCTAGAGGAGGGAGCAGATTGGAGAACTAGAGATGGCTCAGCTGTAAATATCTAGAATGACGCCTAGTTGCTGAGACCTGGAGATGGTAGAGTACATTTTCAGAATATGGATATTAGATATATTGTTGTTTCTGATCTAATAGGCAAGGAAACGATTACCTGAAAGCGAGATGTTATCCGAAATTTATTTAGTGAAGAGCAGTTGGGAGGAATTTTATTGATTCCACTGGTGAGCCATGTATAGAAGGATGTAGTGATTTGGATGGGGGATAATATAGGGGAATACATAGCCAAGAATGGGTATAAATGGCTCATTACAGGGAAAGATTTTGTGCTGGGAGGTAATTATACATTGCGATCTGCGAATCTATCTAATTTTTATACAAGATTGTGGAATCTTAATATTCCCAACAAATTCGTATTCATCTATGGAAGGTAGCTAATGTATTTGTCCCTACATTATGTACACTCAAATCTCATAAGCTTGTTGTGAACATGCTTTTTTCGGTCTGTAAAATGAAGGAGGAGACGGTGAACCATTTGTTTCGGGATTGCATCTTTCGAAGCAAGTCCTGCGAGAAATAGAGGTGGTTTTCTCGACCACCAACATGGAAAGCAATTGGAAGCAATTGTTAGCAGTCAAATTTGTAAATAGCAGCAGGAGAATGTGCAGAAACATAGCCATTTCTTTTGGGCTATATGGTATAATCGCAATAGGATTTATCTTGAAGGGATAAGGAAGCGGGTGCAAGAAATAATGGGGTTTATAAGTGCATACTTTTCAGAAGCCAAAATATGATGGTTGGGGACCATCAATGGATGATGTTATTAAGATTAATTTTGATGCCTCTTATAATCAACAACCATGCAAATCAAGTTCGGGTATAATAACGCGTAATAAGGAGGGAATGGTGATGGCGTTGTGTATTTACCCGTGAGAGAATATTCTAGATTCGACTATGGCTGAGGCAAGAGCGTGTTTGCAGGTGGTTACTGTTGCAAAAGAAATGGGTTTTCGAGATGTTTGTGTTGAGGGAGACGTGCTGACGGTAATCCGAAAGCTAAATTTTGTAGAAGAGGATAGATCGAGTATAAGTAGTCTGATAAAAGAAATTAAGGGAAGGGCACCCAAGTTTAGAAGTCTGCAGTTTAGATTCGTACTGAGGGAGGTAAATGCAACAGAACATGGGTTGGCGATGGAAGGAAGGAAGTACAAATACCATATTTATTGGATGAAGGAAGTCCGGTGTGAGTTGGAAGGGCTTGTTAATTGAGATAGGAGAGGAATTGGGGGGTGAATAGATGCGATGATTAAGTTCGGACTCGGTTGCGATTGGTAGTCCATCGAACTCGATGGCTTAAAGAGAGGCTGAGATACAGTACGACGGTACCTGATTTAATTTGTTGGGATGGCTGCCTAAGGCTTAGTTTGGATGAGTGGTGTATTTACCTCCGGTGAGGCTAAAAACAGCGGTGGCAATGAGATTAGTTACTGTAACAGTGAGATTGGACACTGTAGCAGTGAGATTAGAAACAACTGTGAAATATGTGTTTGGATTCAAACGCAGCTGTAGCGGTGAGGTGAGAATATAAAATGACTATTAAGGACATTTGATTAGAATTGATATATAATAGAAGTTTTTAAATTATTTTACTTATATAAAATTATTAAAGTATGTGAATTTATAAATTTATTTAATAAAATATTAAAATGTATCTTCCAATATTTTATTATAAATATTTTAATGAATTATATAATCAATTTAAATTATTTATTAGATAAAATAAAAATTATTTTTAATTTTTTATAGTTAAATATTCTTTTATAACAATGATAAATATTATTTTTGCAAATAGTAACATTATACTTGGATCAAATTTTGAAGTATCTAAACGAATGATTTTAATAAAAAATATATAATAACATACATAACAAGTTTCATTATTACTAGAAATTAGGTTATGATACAAAATTATTTTTACAATTATTGATTCATTAAACTATTTGCAATGGTTTCCCTTAATATTGCAATTTCAAGTCACTTTCACTGTTAGAAGAACTCGATTCACCTCTATCAAAATGGCCTGAAGAGATTGGCACGTCGGGTATATTCTCGATGACTATTGCAAGACCAAACGACGGAATATATAAGAAAATGAAAGGAATTTGGTAAGTCCATTTTACATGTTCTCTGTAGAAGTCTATGACAAGAAATTAATGAAAAATACCTTCAAAAATCAGATTATTGCAAATGAAAGTCATATGAAGTTAATACTCATGAAAGGTTTTTTTGTCAAATATCATATAAAGCAACAATTTTGCTTAATCTCCAGTTACTTCCAAGATCCAACCAAAGAATAACATTTTTTCTTTTAAAGTATAAAACAACATAAAGGAACCAACTATAGAGGAGTGTATTTTTATTCTATTAATGTGAAATTACAGTACTCAAATGGCATTAGAGTCAAAGCCGAGAATTCTAGGCAGCTATGTAGCTCAACTCTTCATTTTGCATGAATACGAGTGTAGGATATGAATCTCCAAATACATGAAAAACTTATGTCAAAATTAACTAAAGGAGAAATTTTAAGGTCAGACGAGAACAATGGTGAACTATTTGTACCTAAAACAACGTAATAAGGCTTGTTATTTTTATTTTTATTTTGGAAAAAGGGA
Organism: Gossypium bickii; assembly: GCA_025503065.1. NCBI lineage: Eukaryota > Viridiplantae > Streptophyta > Magnoliopsida > Malvales > Malvaceae > Gossypium > Gossypium bickii. Next base: position 106,497,048 of record CP106709.1, read on the forward strand.
AAAACCACAATGTCCAAAACAAAATGCAGAGGATATACCACCAGCCCAGAAAATAAAAAGAGATGTAATAAAATTTACCACATAAACATAAATTAAAGACCCAACTTGGAAGGTATTAATAATGGGATGAAGAGCAAAAGAGAGCTTCCCCTGCAGTGGGTGGCAGATCTGCAGGAGCAAGAATCGTAGAAGAGGGTGAAAGAAAACAAATGCAAACAGCGGGGGGAAAGTGATTAAAGAGCAAAAGGGCGTGGCTCAAGGAAAAGGCGCATGAAAAAGAGAGAAATATACAGAGATATACATATACGTAGAGAAAGAGAGAGAGTATAAGCAATATCAGATGGCTCACTACGTACCTGCTGAACTTGGAAAGAATAAACAGAAAAGGGTGAAAGGAACAATGACAAAAAGGAAAATAAATAGTAATCACCCTCTTCATTAAATTGTTTCTTGAGCTCGTTAGCAGGTAGAAGAGTCTGTGAAGCATCTAACATCTGCAAAGCAATGATAAATTGATGAATATCTATCATAGAAAAAATCCAGAAATCACATCAAACATAAGGTGTTTTTTTTATTTTTCTGGTAAAGAAAACCCACAACTCAAGAGAATCGCAGTGTGTTTAACAGTATATCAAAAGGAGATACATCCTCTTGAATAAAGAATGAATGCTAATAAGTCATACTCTGATCACACTATCTAAATGAATGTTGTTATGCATATGGTTCTTCAAGTGGATACAATTATTCAAATGAATGTGGTTCCGTAGATGATCACTAATGTTACCATTTGCATCCTTGAGTATCCCATCACTAACACCCCTGGTCATGATCAAAGCATCAATGTGTACCACTGTGGAATCTCTTTTGACTTAAACAAACATACCAAAACATATAGCATTTTCATTAAATCTCCCTCTCCAAATCTCAAATTTCTCACATCCCACTGTAACTTGAAGCTCTCACAGTCATTTCCTCAAAAACAAAGCATTCATTTTCAAGGACCAGAGCCTCATAACTTGAAATTTTCCAGTCAACCACAACAAGCCCTTTAAGTTAGCCGTCATCATGTACTCAAAGACATAAACCTACACAAGTATTAAGCTAAAAGTAAGCAAAGAAAATACCTTAAAAAAACCAAGCAAGCTTAACTCCATGAGAAGCAAGAAGAGCGCTTTGGACCAAAAGTTTTCAACTTCAACGCATGAGATTAAAGGCACAAAAACAAACTTTTGAAACATGCAAAATAAAAAAGGCAAAGAAACCCACAAGTTCAAAATTCATGGCTTTAGATTCCTCAAAGTTAAAGCTTTTTGGAAAAGGAAAAAAAAAAGGAGAGGTGGAAATTAAAAATCCATGATTTTCAACGTCCTAAAAAAAGAGAAAAATGGGCAAAGAGGATGAAGAAGAATAAAGAAAAGGAATAAAAAGAGGGTGTTTTCAACTGCATTCACCTGTTAAATCCCAAAAAGAAAAAATGAACCGTTGCCATCATTAAGAACCTCCCATAGATCTCTCTCAACTTTTTTTTTCTATCTTTTTTCTTTTGAATCTCTATCACTGTTTTGTCACCCCCCCATATGCATAAGCACAGATCATACTTGATTGCAAAACATAAATTTGATTGCAAAATAGAAGATCATAAGAGAAACCAAACAAAGCAAAGATGCCAATTATATGATGAAAATGCAGGTTTTTTTTATTTCTAAGCATAGAACCCAATCTTTTTAAGGAAAAAAATGTATGAAAGTCCTCCAGGAGCACAAGTACAGGATAAGTTAAAGGTTTAAGCTTCAACTATCCAAATTAACCAAAAGAAACAGAATAATAACAGAACAAATAAAAATGCTCAAGGGTAGAACAAATTAAGTAATGCAACAAGACAGATGAGGGACATAAGTCATGTCATCCAAGAATTAAAGGACCCTTGGCAGCAACTTAATTTGTGACTAGAACTAACCATGCAGGCTTGAAAGATCCAGAGTTGCATCAGGCTTCATGCTCCAAAACAGTATTGCATCACCCATCTTTGGTCTCACAGAAAGTCCTCCCTTTCCACATTCAGATAATTCATTCCACCAAGGCACAGCACTAATGTTCCCCTTTGCTGAAGGAAACACTGTCTCTCCTCCTCCTTCAACATCTGAGCTGTAAAATGGTTAAAGAAAGTAGAAAAAGAGCAAATGAGAACTTCCACACAATGCACTAGGATAATAAAACACAGGAAAGGTATGTTATATGTTCATGGTACTTACAGGTACATAAGGACAGTAGATATGCGCTGGTCCCCGTTCGTAGTATTGACCTCATCCTTGAAGTAGTCATAGTGAGGCTCATATTTTTGGCCAACTTCATCGTGAAGAACTTGAAGTCCTTCCCCATGCTTTGCATATTATTGCGTTGCCATGACTAACTTCACTACCATGGATAGCATAAACAAAGAAACTGATCTAAAGCAGATCCTAAGGAAGAAATTACACTAGTAAAGGCATTAAAAACAATTGAGTGTGACTGATAAATTCGGATAGATTCAGATCCTAGTACAGACCGACTGGTATGAAGGTAAAATCCACAATCCTTTTCTCAATGCTCTTAATAATCTTATCACGTCCTCTAGGTAGAAATGTTCCAGAACTTGTACGTACCCTGCACGCAAACATCCATGACATCTAATATAATAGAAGATTTAAAGAAGAAACAAAAACAAAACTATATATGAAATCATAGTAATAATTACATACCTACTATCTTCACTCTTGCCGGTTTTACTATCAACAACTTTTGACTTCTTCATATGAGGCTTGGCAAGGTCAATCAGGTATTCACATTCCTCCATGGACTGCCAATTTTTTTACAACTAGAAGTTAGTTTAGGATTAGCTAAATGATACATGTTAAAAGTATGAACTTTATCTGCCTTGAAGTTAGTTTAGGATTAGCTAAATGATACATGTTAAAAGTATGAACTTTATCTGCCTTCCCTTTCACCTTGGATTAAATCATCTTATAACATAGGGATCCGTCCGCCAAATTACTAAGAATATTTAAGATACATTTCTCTATACATAATTCTCATTGCATTTTCAGTTTCAAGTACTAGAATACAAGAAGTGTCACTAAGCTTGAAATTTGAAATAAAATATCTCAAAAGGCTAATAGCTTACAATAAAAAAAATTAAAATTAAAAAGATTGCTTGCTTCACTAGTAGTTTCAATTGCAATACTGTTTCGGTTAGAGTTGGATATAAAATTAAAGAGGAACGAAGAAAATAAGTGAAATATTCATCCAAAAATCTTGAGAAACTGACCATGAAATTATGGTAGATAAAAGCTCTAGGCTCCCAAGAGATGGCTTCAACCCACTGCTCTCCTCTGTCTTTATCAACATAACTTCTGGCAATTCAAAAAAAAATGGCTTCAAAACAACCGTGGTTATTATCAGATCGCCTTCCAACACAACCAAAATTTAAAGAAAAAAAACTAACATGTCGACGACGTTATGCACAATGGAGCTCAAATCGTTGGGCTTAGGAGAATTTCGGGAGTCCCCGCTAGGAATGTAAAAGATTCCGAGGCCCAAAAGAATCAAAATGAGGAAGGTAAAGATGACCAGCATGGCTAGAAACATGATTGAGGATGAGGATTTCCGAGGCAGAAGGATGGAAGACCTGGGCTTTGCCATTAGTGCTGAAAACTGGGGAGATCGAGACCTGGAATTGCTTCGACTGGGTGTTTAATAACTGAATCCAGTGGCGAGTTATGTCTTTAACATTCTATAGGTTCCTCCCCTTATACTGATTTCCCACCACCCTACCTCCGTTACATCCCAAAACCAAAAAGAATCAGAAGCGGTGGCACCCCCGTACAAAATTCTGAAATCTACCTCAGATTGCAGTCTCCCTAGTTCTAAAATGCAGGAGCAACCAAAAGGCAATGTAGCTTTGGGCAGCGGCAAGATTACTCCTCACACAGCATGCAGCCATAGTTCCCTTTGCATATGGAAAGTATGGGTATTTTTGTCTGTGAAAAATACCTACTGCCCCAATTGCCTTCAACTGCTGCTAAATTCTCCAGTCCCGTTTCAGCACACCAGTGAGTTTGAAACTAATTTTTACTGCACTGAAATGCTAAACCAATCAGCAGTGCAGTGAGATTGGTAGCCTAATCTCACCACAGTGGAGGAAAACGGGCATCCAAAGGATTTCATTGATGCAAGAGAGGTAATGACAGTCTCTTGGAGATAAAAATGGGGTTTCAGACTTGGGTTTTTTCTTTTACTAGGTTTAGTTGTTTTATTTCTTTAGTTGCTAGTTATCTTTTGTTTTTTGATTGTTTTTTTTTATGTGGTCTCCAAGGCGTCATTTGGTTGGCCTTTGTTTGATGGGCAAGTGTATGGTCAGACGAAGAGTAAGGGTCTGTAACCGTTTGCATTTTCTCCAAGTAATTAATGGCATTAGTTGGCATTTTCAAAGAAAATATTATTAAAAATAAAATAAAAGAATTTACTAGATTTTGATTTTTTAAAAAAAACAGATTTAAAATACTATGAAAAAAACCAAAAACAAAAAGAAAACAGACATAATATTTCTTTTTTTTTTTTGTTTGTAATGGATGTGTTGTCTACAATGGTTTCTGCTGAATGAGAACAACTATTGAAGTGTTTTAGGTTAAATAGGTTTTGTCGTCACATTTGTTTTATTTTATTGCAAATGATTCAATATTTTTTCTAAGGTTGTTGTTGAGAATTGTAAAAAGTTTTTGAGGATGATTGAGTAGTTTGCTAGGGCTTTTGGATAGAAGATGAATTTACAAAAGTCGACTTTGGTGTTTAATGTTAATATTCAGTTGAGTGAGAGGGAGGAGATAGGAAATGTTATTAGTATTTCAGTGGTCCCTACTTATAGTATGTCGTGTATCAAATTTTCTAAGAACAATATTAGATCTGGTGTCCTTAATGTAGTATATTCATTTGTAAACTTGTAATTTTTTTGAACAAATTAGTTTATAAAACACTTCATGGATTACATTAATATACTTTGTACAATTGTCCTTATATGGTTTTTGCATGCAAAGAAAAATAGAAACAAATATTAACTCATTGGTTATCTAATGTTTAAACTAATACTTAGTGATGTTACGTGGTTAGATTGTAATACGAAAATATAACTTACAATAGTAGACAAACATAAACATTCCTTAGTCTAATTGGAAATGAGCAAACCTATTAAAAGACTAATATATCGTCTATCAAGTCCAATTGGGGAGATGTTTTGTCTTAGGCATCGGAACAGATGACTTCTAGAAGATAGAGACATAGATGTGACTGCCTAAACTAACAATACATCGAACTGGACCCAAGAAGAATAGATCATGAACCAATTTATGGATTTATTCACTTGTGACATTCAAAGTGTGACATACCTTAATCTTGAATAGATGACGGATTATGTATGTGTGACTCGTATATTTTGATGTAAATAAAAGCCTGAGTTCAAATAGATAAGGAACTGAAAGTTGGTGTGTAGGGTATACAACTTTTGTAGTATGTAGCATCATTCACAACAATGGAATTCATAGTATGAGAAATGGGTTAAATGATATTCTCTCATTGGCATTGCATGGTTGATGAAAAGTAAACGTGGCCACGGGTCATTTGTTTTTGTGATAAATGACTTGATAACTATTTGATAGTAATTGACTTTTTATGAAGGAAGATCTAATGATTACCATGAGATAAAATAGGATCATATTGGAAGAACAAATTTATCCTAAAGAGATTAAGGATATCCTATGAGGGTAACACACTTATGACAAAGTCATTAGACGAGTACTGATCAAGATGCTTTCATAATGGTATGTCACTGGGGAGAGCTCAGTCACGATACTATAGTGGAATGAATTCATGACTAAATGAGTTTATAATTAATAGGAGAAAAGCTGGAACTTAATTACAAATCATTTGATCCCTAATTGGATATGTCCAATTGGTCTCTCCGCTAGCTCGTTGAAACTAGAAATGAATTGCATGTTGAACCAAATGAACAGAAATGGTAAAAATAGATAAATGAGAAACATTTGGAAATGAAAGTGATTTTCTCCAAAATGAAAATGAAAATGATTTTTGAATTAAATGAAGTTTGAAAATGGAAAAAAAAAAACATTTAGCCATAGTAAATCCATTGAATGTAGAAATATTAAATATATTTTCTCATAGATTATTTTATGGTAAAGTCACCATGATTTTAATTGAATTATAATTGGGTTGAGAAATTTATTTAATTGAAAAATCAATTAATGAAATTAATTTAAGATGTTTATTTTGGGAAATAGAAAAAAATATCGAGTTGGATCAAATTATAAAGTACTGGATTAAAAGTTCAAGAAGTAATTGTACTTGGATCTGATATGGGAGAGGCCAAAAATCCCTTCATGTTTAAAGAGAGGGATGACAAACCCAAGTTTGTTTAACTAGGGTTGTCGTCCCCTATACATTTTGTTTGACTAGGTGTAACATCCCAAACCCGGCCTAGACGTTATGGCCGAATCTGGCGGTGCCACATAGAAGGGATTTTGCAAACGTCTAACTTGATAAAAACCTCAAAACTCATAAACCCTTTATTACTTTCGTTACATTCAAAACATGTTTTCAATTAGTCCACTTGCCTTAAAACATATCATTTTAGCGGAAGCTTATTTTGAATAAAATCATTCGTGTCTAGAAAACATTACAATATTTATAAAACCTTTGTTTTTGGCAAAATCTGAGTTATGACACATTTAGCAAATTTTAAAATCATAGAATTTCAGTCTATCCCAAATTGAAACAATACAGTCCATAATGTCTGAATTACATAAAATAAAACCCAGATTAAACCAGAACATAAAAATTAAATCGTAGTCATAACCATTTCAATTATGTGGTTACCGAGAGGCTCCGCTGTACCGATCCACCTAACTCTGTGGATTACCTTTACAGAATAAACAGAAAGGAGTGAGTTCATGTAAACTCAGTGTGTAAACCCACAGAATTAAGCATGCACACAAACAGCAAACTCAGAATTAGGCAGATACAGATTCGAGCCTAAGCCTATCACAGATATAGATGCATATTAGGGCCTAAGCCCATTTCAGATACAGATGCATATATACAGATCAGAATCAGAATTCAGATATCCTACCTCCATCCTCTACACACCATCTCCAACCATCCCTACACATCATGTGGAGTTTAAAACACCCACCCAGCCCTACACACCATGTTGTACCGATGCGGCACATGTCAGATATAATGCAGCCACGCTGCTAGATAATAGACATAATCTGCCTTTTAGAACACTTCCTCCAAAAATATATATCATCCCACCCCAATAATAGTAACAGGTCATACATACAGAATTAACAGATAATCATGCTTTTATTAACAGATAACAGACGTCGTACGGATCAGTAATCAGACATACTCAATATTAACATGCTTAGTATAGAACATCAGTCAATTAGATCAAACAGTTTAGGGTTTAGTTAGCCCTTACCGTCCCTACAGTAGGTCCACAATTGTTTGGGACAACCCGTGCAACCCTAGGGAAAAATTTAGATAAATGGGCCCACACGCTTGTGTGGCCCACACACCCAGATTGGCCTAGCCGTGTGGATCACACGGCCTGGCCTAGTTATCACACGCCCGTGTGGCGTGCCTGTGTGGGTCTATGCGCCCGTGTGGCCCATACACCCAATTCAGTCTAGCCCGTGTGGCCTACACGGCCACATTCCAGCCATCACACGGCTGTGCCTTGCGCACGGCCTGGCCTTTGTCGATCACATGGCCGCGTTTTCGGACACGGCCTACCACACGATCGACCATACTCTCATGTGGCATCGATAGTTTGCAATTTCAGCTTTCGTCGAATTCTATTTTTCTGTGTTTCGGGTGTACACCTGGTTTGTTTTCGTAGCTAACGTAATCCCGAGACCACCCAAACCTATAACCAGAGTACCCAACATCGATTTAGCAATTGATTAACAAATTTCGACATAGCGAACTTACAGAAACTCGACTTACCACCGACGAACAACCTCCTTTAACACCGCTGAAACAACCAAGGGATGAAATTCACTGCTCAAGGCCCTCTCCTACACCAGCAACTAATGAATAAGGAGAATCAAATCTCAGTTCTCTTGTGATTTGATTCCGATGAAAAAGAAAAGAACTTACCGAACCTGCACGAGTGCAATTCTCACCGCAAAGGAAAGATGGATTAGAAAAATGAAAGAAAACGAAAGGAGAGGGGAAGTTTAAGGGAAATTTCGGTAGAATGGTGAAGTAGAACGTCAGAAAGAATTTCACAAAAGGGAGAAAAAAAACCCACCAAGAGATAATGACAACCCCCAAATCCCTTAGAATTCTCCCTAATATTCCACTACTCAACCTCCTCAGAATTCCTGTTTGACCGAAACTCTCTCAGTCAAACGATCAAAAATAACTCCCACGCTCGTGGAGGGATTCGAACACAGAACCTCCATACAACACACAGACTCCCTTACCACTCAAACTAGTAGGCTCATTCTGATATGGTTTTACAAATAATTTAATATAAGCCTATTGAACAGAGATATGGCTTAAATCCAAAAAATACCTAAAATTAGCCAAAAGCAAGGCTTGAACTTGGAACCTCCCCCACACGCCTAGAACACTTCACTACTGAAGCAGATACACAATTGTGTCAAATCTTCACAAAAGCATAAATAAAAATTTTGGGGCATTACAACTCTACCCCCTAAAAGAAATTTCGACCTCGAAATTTACCTGATCAGAATAGATGAGGATACTGCTGACACATTGAGTCCTCAGGCTCCCACATGGCTTCCTCAGTGCTATGATTCCGACAGAGAACCTTCACTAACAAAATGGATTTCCTCCTCAAAACCTTAACATCTCGATCTAGGATCTGAACCGGCTCATCCTCAAAGGTCAAGTCCGACCTAACCTCGATCTCCTAAACTAAGATGACATGGGATGGATCAGAACGGTATCGCCTCAATATCGAGACGTGAAAGACATCGTGTATACAGTCTAGCTTAGGGGGTAGTCTAATTTGGTATAGTCCAATAAACTTAGGGCTCAGCTTGCCCTTCCGACCGAACCTCAGAACTTTCTTCTACGGAAAGACCTTAAGAAACACAAAGTCCCCCACAGAATACTCAATCTCATGTATCTTCAGATCTACATAAGACTTTTATTTGTCAGAATCCGCTTTTTAGTCAATCTCGAATCAGTCGAACCTTATCCTGAGTTTCAGAAACCAACTCCGGACCCAAAACTTGTCGTTCTCCCAACTCAGTCTAATACAACGGAGTACGACACTTACGACCATACAGAGCCTCGTAAGGTGCCATCTGAATACTTGCTTGGAAACTGTTATTGTAGGCGAACTCAACTAGAGGCAAATAATCCTCCCAACTGCCTTAGAAATCGATCACATAGATTCTAAGCATATCCTCCAGTATCTGAATCACGCTATCAGATTGACCATCGGTCTGAGGATGGAACGTAGTACTAAAGTCCAATCTCAAACCCAGAGCCTCGTGTAATTTTTTTCCAGGGGAAATAAAGATATCTGTCGGATATAATCGACACTGGAACTCCATGCAGTCTGACTATCTCGGAGATATACAGCTTCGCCAACTTCTGAAGAGAAAAGTCCGTCCGAATCAGAAAGAAGTGACTAGATTTGGTCAATCGATCCACGATGACCCAAACAGAATCCTTCTTTGTGGGTGTCAAGGGCAACCCACTAACAAAGTTCAGCATCACTCGCTCCCACTTCCAAAGCGGAAACTTAAGCGGCTGCAACAAACTCGATGGCAACTGATGCTCAGCCTTAACCTGCTGACAAGTCAAACAACGAGCAACGAAATCGGTAACTTCACGCTTCAAACCCGACCACTAGTAATGTAACACCCCTTACCCGTATCCGACGCTGGAATACAGTACGAGGCATTACCAGATTTATTCACAAGTAAACATTTAAAATCAAGATATGAATTTGCACTCAATTTAAAACTTTTCAAAAACATACATATTATCCATATTACGAGCCTTCGAGGCCGAAAACATGTATCGGAAGTAGTTCGAGACTAAACCAAGAACTTCAAAAACTTTTTAAAAAACTTAGGAAAATTTTCATGTAAAAGGGGTCACACGCCCATGTAGGTTCAGGACACGCTCGTGCTTCAGGCCGTGTTAAAATTAGGGTGCACTTTGTTTAAGATGTAATCATCAAATTGAGGTCACACGGCCAAGTCACACGCCCGTGTGCTTAGGCTGTATGATCAATTAAATTTTTATAATTTTTCATAAAATAGGTGTAGATTTCACACGGCTATGGCACACGCCCATGTTCTAGGCCGTGCTGTCCACACGGCTGAGACGCACGCCCGTGTCTCTGACCGTATATCAAATTTTGAGCATTCTGTTTCAAATTTTTAAGGTACAGGGGACACATGGTTTCAATACACCCCTATGAGGCAGGCACAGCCTAGACACACGCTCGTGTAGACGAAAATTGGCCATTTTAGACCATTTTTTCTCACCCATACACCATTAACTTGTATTTAACACTTTCATGTACCAATATAGTTCAACCTAATCAACCAAATCTAGACCAAAACATATATCATTTGCATATATTCTAACATATTCATCACACTAAGTTATAATACATATTTTATCATTCAAGTCATACCATTTCTATTCAATCTATATCATTTTCAATAAACTCCTATACATGCCATATAAATCAAAAGATGATTAACAAAAGCTATGTGAAAAAATCTGGATAGTGTGATCCTTCGTGCTGATCCGATCCTTCGTCTCTATGTTAATCTACAAGAACATTAAACACACAAATATAAGCTTATGAAAGCTTAACAAGCTCATAGGCATAGAAAATAATTCTTACCGAACATCTTATAACAATCATACAATATATAATTTCACTAATCCATCCCGTCAATCACAAAATCAATGATAAAATTCACTTGATTGAGCTCAATATCAATAATTAATCGATTTCAATCTCTTGGGTCCATTTATCGCTTACTTTTCTTATTCAAAGTAAGGAATGGTTCGGAATTGAGTACTTCGTTTTCGCAATGCCATAGTATAACTATGGTCTTGCATATAGTCACATATCACACACCGAAGCCATAGCCCAGCTATGGTCTTACACGGAAATCACATATCACACCGATGCCATATCTCAGATATGGTCTTATACAGAAATCACATATCACATATTGCCATGGTCCAACCATGGTCTTTTCCGTCAATGCGTATTAGTCACTGAACGAAAGTACTTAATTCGATGTTCCACTAAATTAGAACTTTTATTCAAACATTCATACTTTCACAATTATCTCAGTTTAATAACATTCATATACAATAACATACCATAGCATTCATGAAATTTTATTATAACAATTCATTAATTTAGCCATATGAACTTACCTGGGCTAATTTGCAAAAGTCGTAGAAATTCAGGAACTATTCTAGCAATTTTTCCTTTCCACGATTTGCTTCGGGTTCTTGATATAGAGCAAAATTATGAAAAACCAGCTTGGAGGAACTCTTCTATGGCGTTTTTGGCTGTCAATTTTGAAGAAAATGTCTAGATTTCTCTTTTAATTGATATTTTATTTGTTTAATTTTGTAAAATTTACAATTTTGCCCTCATTTCACCTAATTTCATATTTTTTTCTTGTTTATGCCGCCTCAGCCATTCCCTTTAGGCTAATTTGCCTTTTTAATCCTTCCTCATTTGATACTTAAGCTATTTAATCATTTTAGCAAAATTTGCACCTTTTACAATTTAATCCTTTTTAATTAATTAACTATCAAAACGTTAATATTTCCTAACGAAACTTTAATACTAACTCAACAACACTCCATAAATATTTCTAAAAATATTTATGGCTCGGTTTATGAATTTGAGGTCTCGATACCTCATTCTTGACTTATTTGACCTAATAATTTCTTTTAATTCACAAAATTCCCTAATTCGAATATATTTCTAAATTCACACTTGACTCATAATTATTAATTACTAAATTTTCAAACTTACTTGTCGGATTTAGTGATCTCGAATCACTAATTCCCGACACCACTAAAATTTAGGATGCTGCAACTCACCCCATTTAGAAAATTTGGTCCTTGAAATTTCGTCTCTAAGAATAAATTCGGATACTGTGCTCTCATTAACTCTTCTATTTCCTAAGTTGCCTCCTCTGACCCATGACGATGCCACAACACTTTAACTAATGGTATACGTTCATTCTGTAGTTCTTTAATTTCCCGAGTTAGAATTTTCACTGGTTCCTCTGAATAAGTCATATCTGGTTGGAGCTCTATCTCAGTATGAGGAATCACGTGTGGTGGATCTGATCTGTACTGTCTCAACATAGATACATGAAACACATTATGAATCTTCTCAAGTTCTGGAGGCAAGGTTAATTTATAAGCTACCGGACCGATTCTTTTAATGATTTCATACGGCCCGATAAATCGTGGACTAAGTTTTCCCTTTTTGCCAAACCGTAAAATTTTCTTCCATGGTGAAACTTTCAAGAGCACATAATCGCCCATATTGAACTCTATATCTCTTCTTTTTAAATCTGCGTATGATTTCTAACGATTAGAAGCAGCTTTCAAACTATCCCGAATTATTCAAACTTTTTCTTCAGTTTCCCGAATCAAATCAACTCCCACTAACTTTGATTCACTCAATTCAGTCCAATATTAGGGAGTGTTACACATTCTTCCATAAAGAGCTTCAAACGGTGCCATTTTGATACTAGTTTGATAACTATTATTATAAGCAAATTCAAGTAAAGGTAAATACCTTTCCCAGCTACCACTGAACTCGAGTATACAATACCTTAACATATCTTCTAATATCTGAATCACACGTTCTGATTGCCCATTTGTCTGAGGATGAAAAGTTGTGCTATAATTTAACTTAGTGCCCAAAGCTTCTTGCAACTTACCCCAAAATCTCGAGGTAAACCTTGGATTTCGATCCGAGATGATAGATGTTGGCACTCCATGTAATCTCACTATTTCTGTCACATATAATTCTGCTAACTTTTCAAGTGGAAAATCTATTCTAACTGAAATAAAATGTGCTGACTTAGTCAATTGATCAACAATCACCCAGATTGAATCTTTCTTTCTCGGAGTTATAGGTAATCCGGATACAAAATCCATTATAACATGTTCCCACTTCCATCCGGAATCATAATGGGCTTCATCAACCCTGTAGGTACCTGATTCTCAGCTTTCACCTATTGAAAAATCAGACACTTCACCACAAACTCACAAATTTCCTGTTTCATACTGGGTCACCAATACATTTTCTTCAAATCAGAGTACATCTTCGTGCTACCGAGATGAATAGCGTACACACTATTATGAGCTTTAGACAAAATATCATTTTTCAGAGTTGAGTCATTTAAAACACAAATTCTATTACGATAGTATAACATACCGCTATCATCAATAGAATACTCTGAACTTAACTTGTCTTGAACCATCTGTCGTTTCAACACCAATTTCAAATCCTCATCTTGCAACTCCCGAATCCATTGAAAGAGTACAGGTTTTACTTTTAATTCTGCTAACAAGAATCGTTTTCATTAACAGACAATTGCGCATTCAACGCCCGAAGAGTAAACAATGACGATTTTCGACTGAGTGCATCTGCCACTACATTTGCTTTCCCTGGATGGTAGTCAATAATAAGATCATAATCTTTCAGTAACTCTAGCCATCGTCTCTGTCTTAAACTCAACTCCTTTTATGACATTAAATACTTTAGACTCTTATGGTCTGTATACACATAACATTTCTCACCGTATAGGTAGTGTCTCCAAAATTTTAAAGCAAAAAAAAATAGCAGCTTGCTCAAGATCATGTGTAGGGTAGTTTCTTTCATGTGGTTTCAACTGTAGAGAAACATATGCTACAACTTTTCCTGACTGTATCAGTACACAGCCTAAACCATTCAGAGACGCATCACTATATACCACATATGGTACGCCTGATTCAGGCTAAGTCAACACTGGGGCCTCTGTCAACATTTTCTTCAATTGATCAAAACTTTGTTGGCACTCATCGGACCAAACAAATTCAACGTTCATCTGTAGTAATTGAGTCATCGGTGAAGCAATCATTGAAAAGTCTTTAACAAATTGGTGGTAATAACTTGCTAAACCTAGAAAACTTAGCACTTCTGTAACATTCTTCGGAGTTTTTCAATTAACCACTGCTGACACTTTACTCGAATCCACACGAATTCTTTCGACTGACACGATATGACCCAAAAACTCAACCTCATGGAGCCAAAATTCACAATTGCTAAATTTTGCATACAATTGTTTCTCTCTCAAAATTTGTAGCACAATTCTCAAGTGTTGAGCATGCTCATATTCAGTCTTTGAATAAATTAATGTATCATTAATAAACACAACCATAAATCTATCCAAATAAGGTTGAAAAATTCGATTCATTAAATCTATAAAAGCAGCAGGAGCATTTGTCAAACCAAATGGCATTATCAAAAATTCATAATGACCATACTGGGTTTGGAAGGCAGTTTTCGGCACATCACACTCTTTTACTTTCAACTAATAATACCTTGATCGGAGATCTATCTTTGAAAACATCGCAGCACCTTTCAATTGATCGAATAAATCATCAATCCGGGGCAAAGGGTATTTGTTCTTAATAGTGACTTTATTCAATTGTCTATAATCTATACATAATCTCAAAGAACAATCCTTCTTTTTCACAAATAACACTTGTGTGCCCCAAGGTGACATACTCGATCGGACAAACCCTTTGTCTAATAGTTCCTGTAACTGTGCCTTCAACTATTTTAATTCAGCTGGGGTCATTCTGTACGGTGTCACTGAAATAGGAGCTGTTCCTGGTACCACATCAATCACAAACTCAACTTCACGATATGGTGGCAACCCTGGTAATTCTTTAGGAAATAAATCAACAAACTCATTAACAACTGGTAACTGCTCCATCTTCGATTTAAAATCTCAGGTGTCGATAATATAAGCTAGAAACGCTTCATTACCTTTCCGTATCTACTTTTGAGCAGAAAAGGCTGAAATTACCCTAACAACACCTTTTCTATTTCCAAACTTAGCTGAAATTACTTCCCCTATCTGACATTTTAAATCCATCCACTTTTCTCTATAGTTCACTATTGCATCATGTTTGGTCAACCAATCCATTCCAAGAATAACATCAAATTCTCGAAAAGGTAACAACATCAAATCAATAGAGAATTCACATCCTTGTGTTCTCAGTGGACAGTTTCGGCATATTAAATTAACTCATACACTTTGTCCTAATGAATTAGTGACTTGCACATTATAATTAGTGGATTCAATAAACAAATTATTTTCTGATACTAACATAGTGCAAATATATGAATGGGTAGACCCAGGGTCTATCAATGCATACACAGTAACATCATAAAGATAGAAAGTACCAGCAATTACGTCTGGGGCTGTCGCTTCTTCTCTTGCTCGAATGGTATATGTACGAGCAGGTGCTCTAGCCTCTGACTGACCCGCAGAATCATTTGTACCCAAACGAGTAACTCATTTAGTACTGTTCTGGCCTGAACATCTACTTCTTTGCGAAATAGTCATTTTTTTCTCTTTCTGCTCTTCTTCTTCTCTTTGTAGTTGAGGACAATTTAGAATAAAATGATTGGTAGACCTGTATTTATAGCAAGCTCTTATCTTACGCCTACATTCACCGAGGTGATTTCTCCCTCAATATTGGCACTTAGGCCTAAAAGTGTTTTGAACACTACCCGTACTAGTATCAGGTCTGTTAGATGTTCTGAAATTAAATTGTCCTGCTCTACTCTTGCTGTATCTTTCCGACGCTGAAGTAGCTCGACTGAAGTCATCTCTGGATTTCTTCACTGGCAGAGGTGAAAAGGATTTGAATGATCTTCTCTTGTAAGATTCTTTGTTCTTTCTATCTCGTTGCATCTTTCTGTTATACACCTCTTTTAGTTTTTGTCCACGATCCGATAGGACAACGAATTCCCATATCTCAGTGTCCTCTATCATCATTTTGATCTCATCATTTAACCCTTATTCAAACCGTATACACATTTCTTCTTCAGTAGGTACTATTTCTCAGGCATATTTGCTGAGATAAACAAATTCTCTTTCATATTCAGCCACTGACTTGTTTCCCTGTCTTAAATCGAGAAATTCTCTTTTCTTCTTATCCAGATATCTTTTACCCACATATTTCATTTTGAACTCATTCTGGAAAAATTCCCAAGTGATTTTCTCAGCCGATACCACGACTTCAATTTTTTCCCACCAATTATAAGCTTCTTCTTTTAATAATGACACAACACATCTCAAATAATCATCTGGTGGACATGCCATTTGTTTAAAAACCCTCATTATACTTTGCAACCAATACTTTGCTTTGATGGTGTCATCATCTGTTCTTCCTCGAAATTCTTTAGCCCCATGTTTTCTAAGCTTTTTTAACGGGGAACGCTTATTGGATTCAGTTGTTAGAGGAGGTGAATGTGCAACATGAGGCTCTACTGATGGTACCGTAGGGGGAGGATGTTGCTGAGCTTGAGTTCTTCCTTACATTAAATCAGTAAACCACTGATTCATCACTCCATATATCATATTTTTAAGATCTTGTTCTTGAATCCGAGATATTGGGACATTACTGCTTATCCCATATTCAAATGTCTGCACTCTACTATTAGCTTCATCATGTTCAGCATGTTCAGATCTATTTGACATCATTTCAATCTATAAGAAAAACAAGGATTAGATCGGGTTATACACATCACACTATCACAGATTTATATGGCATGTATTTCTAATCACTTTACACATCACGCTTGTTCCAAGAATCGGCTAAATCGAAACTCTGATACCACTAAATGTAACACCCCTTACCTGTATTCGACGCCGGAATAGAGTATGAGGCATTATCAGATTAATTCACAAGCTAACATTCAAAATCGAGACATGAATTTCCACTCAATTTAAAACTTTTCAAAAACATACATATTGTCCCTATTACGAGCCTTCGAGCCCAAAACATGCATCGAAAGTGGTTTGGGACTAAACCGAGAACTTCAAAAACTTTTTGAAAAACTTAAAAAAAATTCATGTAAAAGGGGTCACACGCCCGTATAGGTTCGGGACACGCCCGTGTGACCCGAAGACAGGCCTGTGCTTCAGGCTGTGTTCAAATTAGGGTGCATTCTGTTTATGACATCATCATCAAATTGAGGTCAACGGCCGAGTCACACACTCGTGTGCTTAGGCCGTGTGATCAATTAAATTTTTATAATTTTTCATAAAATAGGTGTAGACTTCACACGGCCATGGCACACGCCTATGTTCCAGGCCGTGCTGTCCACACGGTTGAGACACACGCCCGTGTCTCTGACCGTGTGTCAAATTTCGAGCATTCTGTTTCATATTTTTAAGGTGCAGAGGACACACAGTTTCAATACACGCCCATGAGGACGAAAATTGGCCATTTTAGACCATTTTTCTCACCCATACACCATTAACCTGCATTTAACACTTTCATATACCAATATAGTTCAACCTAATCAACCAAATCCAGACTAAAACATATATATATATTCTAACATAGTCATCATACTAGGTTATAATACATATTTTATTATTCAAGTCATACCATTTCTATTCAATCTATATCATTTTTACTAAACTCCTATACATGCCATATAAATCAAAAGATGATTAACAAAAGCTACCGAAAAAAATCTGGATAGTGTGATCCTTCGTGCTGATCCGATCCTCCGTATCTATGTTAATCTACAAGAACATTAAACACACAAATATAAGCTTATGAAAGCTTAGCAAGCTCATAGGCATAGAAAATAATTCTAACCGAACATCTTATAACAATCATACAATATATAATTTCACTAATCCATCCCGTCAATCACAAAATCAATGATAAAATTCACTTGATTGAGCTCAATATCAATAATTAATCGATTTCAATCTCTTGGGTCCATTTATCGCTTACTTTTCTTATTCAAAGTAAGGAACAGTTCGAAATTGAGTACTTCGTTCATAGTCACATATCACACACCGAAGCCATAGCCCAGCTATGGTCTTACACGGAAATCACATATCACACCGATGCCATATCCCAAATATGGTCTTATACAGAAATCACATATCACATATTGCCATGGTCCAACCATGGTCTTTTCCGTTAATGCGTTTTAGTCACTGAACGAAAGTACTTAATCCGATGTTCCACTAAATTAGAACTTTTATTCAAACATTCATACTTTCACAATTATCTCAGTTTAATAACATTCATATACAATAACATACCCTAGCATTCATGAAATTTTATTATAACAATTCATTAATTTAGCCATATGAACTTACCTGGGCTAATTTGCAAAAGTCGTAGAAATTCAGGGACTATTCTAGTAATTTTTCCTTTCTACGATTTGCTTCGGGTTCTTGATATAGAGCAAAATTATGAAAAACCAGCTTGGAGGAACTCTTCTATGGCGTTTTTGGTTGTCAATTTTGAAGAAAATGTCTAGATTTCTTTTTTAATTGATATTTTATTTGTTTAATTTTGCAAAATTTATAATTTTGCCCTTATTTCACCTAATTTCATATTTTTTTCTTGCTTATGCTGCCTCAACCATTCCCTTAGGCTAATTTGCCTTTTTAATCCTCCCTTATTTGATACTTAAGCTATTTAATCATTTTAGCAAATTTTGCACCTTTTACAATTTAGTCCTTTTTAATTAATTAACTATAAAAACGTTAATATTTCTTAACGAAACTTTAATACTAACTAAATAACACTCCATAAATATTT
The DNA here is from genome assembly GCA_025503065.1 of Gossypium bickii. Taxonomy (NCBI): domain Eukaryota; kingdom Viridiplantae; phylum Streptophyta; class Magnoliopsida; order Malvales; family Malvaceae; genus Gossypium; species Gossypium bickii. The sequence goes on from CP106709.1 coordinate 106,516,002, forward strand.
TTAATATTTATGGCTCAGTTTATGAATTCGGGGTCTCGATATCTTGACTCACTTGACCTAATAATTTCTTTTAAATTCCCTAATTCAAATATATTTCTAAATTCACACTTGACTCAAAATTATTAATTGCTAAATTTTCAAACTTACTTGTCGAATTTAGTGATCTCGAATTACTATTTCTTGACACCACTGAAATTTAGGCTGTTACAGGTACAACTCACGAAGGTCGCGGTATATCTTATTACCGCCAGGATGTATAGCATAGGGGCTACTATGCGCTTCCCTCAGAATAGATTGCCTCAGATCCTCATCGTTTGGTACACAAATCCGACCACGAAAATAGAGTACCCGTCATTATTCAGCCCAAAATTTGAAGTGCTGCCACTCTCAACCTGACGGAACTGTAAACTTAGAGACTCATCCCCTAACTACTTATCTCGAATCTGCTCAATCCAAGTCGGCTTAACTTACAACTTGGCCAACAGACTCCCATCATCAAATAGAGTAAGGCAAGCAAACATCGCCCTCAAATCAAACATCACTCTTTGGCTTAGAGCGTCGGCCACCACATTGACCTTACTAGGATGATACTCGATGGTTCAGTCGTAGTCTTTGAGCAACACAATCCATCGATGCTGTCTAAGATTCAACTCCTTCTGAGTGATGAGGTACTTAAGACTCTTGTGATCGGTGTAGATGGTACACCTCTCACCATATAGATAATGCCTCTAAATTTTCAGTGCAAAGACCACAGCAGCAAACTCGAGATCATGCATCGGATAGTTTCCCTCGTGTGTTTTAAGCTGACGGGATGAATAAGCCACAACCTTACCATCCTGCATCAGAACACATCCCAAACCGACATACGACGCATCACTGTATACTACAAACTCCTTTTCAGATTCAGGCTGTATCAGAACAAGAGCTTGAGTTAGAATAGACTTGAGCTTCTCAAAGCTCTCTTGCTGTGTATTAGTCCAAACAAATGACACACCCTTACGCATAAGCTTTGTCAATGGAGTTGCAATCAAAGAACACCTCTCGACAAATTGATGATAATATCCCACCAAACCCAGAAAACTGTGGATTTCAGACACATTCTTTGGCTATTTCCAATCCAACACAGCCTCAATCTTTTGAGGGTCAACACGAATCCCCTCAACAGAAACCACATGCCCCAGATCAGTTACTTCACGAAGCTAGAACTCAAACTTGCTTAACTTAGCGTAAAGTTTCTTCTGACGCTGAATTTGAAGCACAACTCCAAGATGCTCATCATGCTCATCCTCGGTCTTAGAGTGTACCAGAATGTCATCGATGAAGACCATGATGAACTGATCCAGATAGTGCTGAAATACTCGATTCATCAAATCTATGAACACGGCCGGTGCATTCGTCAACTCGAAAGGTATAACTAGGAACTCGTAATTACTATCTTATGTACATCAGCCTCATTAACCCTCAATTGATAGTACCCAGAACAAAGATCTATCTTTGAGAACACTGAAACCCCTTTGAAATTGAACAAATAAGTCGTCGATCCTAGGAAGCAAATTCTAATTCTTAACGGTCAGCTTGTTCAACTGCTGGTAATTGATACACATCCTCGTGATCCCATCCTTCTTCTTAACGAACAGAATTGGTGCTCCCTATGGAGACACGCTAGGACGAATGAAACCATGGTCCAACAACTCTTACAGTTGAGCCTTAAGCTCTGTAAGCTTTTTCGGTGCCATATGGTAGGGAGTGATGGACACCAGAGCTGTACTTGGAAGAAGCTCGATCCCAAACTCAACGTCTCAGTTCAGAGGCAATCCCGGTAACTCCTTAAGAAAGACATCCAGAAAATCCCTCACAGTTTTGATATCCCTAACAGAAGAGTCTTCAGAACCAAAAACACTTACATAGGCCAAGTACGCTTTACATCCTTTCCGGACCAATTTCTCAGCTACTAGAGCGGAGATCACATGCGACAGATAGTCTCGACGCTCACTGATAATAACCAACCCCACATCATCCTTGGTCCTCAGAACGACCATCTTGGATGCACAGTCCAAACTAACTCGGTGCTCCACCAACCAGTCCATACCCAGAATAAGATCGAACTGTAACAACCCGATTTTGGGGCTAGTCGGGATAGTGGTTTCGGGACTACTAATATGAGGTTGAATAAAATTATTTGAATATTATTTTATTTGTTATAGCATGATTATAAAGATGCATGAAAATTTTGGTGCTTTAATTTTAACGATTGTATGCTTAATTGCGAAAAAGGACTAAATCGCATAAAGTGCGAAAGTTTCATTTTACAAGCTAGAGGTGTCTAATAGCTATGAAATATTAAGTTTGAGGTCCTTAATGTGAAATTAGGCCAATGAGAGGGTTTTGTCCGGCCATAGGGACAAGGGAGACAAGAGCATTAAATTGGTCAAAAAATTTGGTGATATTAGGTGACTAAATGAATAAAATAAGACTAAATAAAGAAGATATCATCTTTTACTGTTCCCATTTCTTCTTCCACTAAAAATTGATTTGAAAATAGAGGTTTTTGGAGCTCAAACTTTCAGCCAGGCTATTCTCTTGCAAGTAAGTGATCTTAGAGGTATTTCTTGATAATTTTTGTACTTTTGGAACCCCTAAAGCTTAAGCTAGCTAATGAGGGGACTATTTTGCAAAATGGTTGAAAGTTTAGGGACTTTCCATGTGAGTGCTTGTGTTTTTTCTGAGTTTTTAGGGAAGAAAATGAATTGTGGTTGTTAAATAAACAACTTTTGTGAAAGACGTTACCATGAAAACACCTAAAAAGGGCCTATTTGTAAAAGTTATAAATTGAGTAGTAAATGCATGAAATGATTGGCATTGTGAATGGTTATGAGAGTAGTAAATGTTCAAATAGGCTTGTTTAATGAGAAAATATGATGAAAAATGATTTATGAGCCTAGGGGCAAAATCGTAATTTTGCTAAAGTTTAAGGGCAAAACGATCATTTTTGCGTAAGTAGAAATTTTGAAGTGTCATGATTTATGTAATGATGTAAATTTTATTATTTTAGATCAAGATGAACGCGGAAACAACCTTGACCGGGGAAAAGGCAAGGTTACAGATTAAGCCGTAAATTAGCATATTTTGCATCGAGGTAAGTTTATATGTAAATGATACATATTGAATACATATGTTGTTACCTATTGATGCATTGTATGGATGTAAATACTTATGGGTGAGATTGCTTGAAAATGATAGAAAATGAGTAATTCTCGAATGAACCTCGGAATAGAAATGGGATACGGTCAACTGTCTGTAATTATATAATTGTTGGTGGGTTGTGTGCGATACCACCTTGTTATCTATTCACGATGGGCTGTGTGTGATACCATCGTTTATATTATCATTTTGTGGGCTATGTGCAATACCACTGTAATTATCATTGTTGGTGGGCTATGTGCGATACCATTGTATTATTGTTTAATGGTGGGCTGTGTGCGATACCACCCTATTATTGTTTAATGGTGGGCTGTGTTCGAAACCATCAGATACTTTGTATCATTCTGAAGGGTTCATCGAGAAACTTGTTTAAGTAAATATTTCATGTGGCTTTGTGGTGATAAGTGAAGGGCATAAGTACAAATAAATGTGGGCAATATGTATGATATATGGTTGGGATGTGGTAAGAGTTGAGATGAGTAAGCATGAGTATGAAAATGTTAATTTTTTTTACATAGTATGTAATGTTTATGATTGATTAGCATATGGTATGATGCTTATTGTTTACATGTGGACTTACTAAGCTTGAAGCTTACTCCCTTTCTTTTCCCTTATTTTATAGTGTCAAAGAGGCAGCTCGGGATACGAAGATAATCAGAAGATCACCCACACTATCAGCTCATCTTGGTATAGTTAGTCTTAGCATTTTGTGTATGGCATGTATAGGGGCTAGACTTAGTTGAATGTCATCTTGTTTTGGCCATGTGTGTTGGCTCATTCTAAGATGAACTCTTTTGTATAAGGCCATAGTTGGTGGCTCTTTCTCATTAATCTATGAAAATATGGGGTTATTCATGATTGTGCAAGTAGCATATTGATTCACTTGGTTTATTTATGCATGAATGGATTGATGGTTGAATGTGATTTATACTTGTATGAGTTGGGGTGATAGAAAAAGCTTGGTAAATAGCCTTGTTCTTGTCCACACAGATAAACACACAGGCGTGTGTCTAGGCCGTGTGTGACACACGGTCAACCTCATGGGCGTGTGGCTAGGTCGTGTGTCCCCTTACATGCTAGGTTTATAAGTCAGTATGCTCTGTAGTAAACACACGGGCAGAGACGTGGCTATGTGTCTCAGCCGTGTGGAAGGTATAGCCATGGACATGGGCGTGTGCCCAGGCCGTGTGAAGTCTGCACTTGAAATTAGGAATTTAATTTGCCACACGGTTGAAGGACATGGGCGTGTGCCTAGGTCGTGTGACATTTATAGGATGATGACGTCAGAAACAGAATGCCAAGGTTTTGGCACACGGGCTAAGACACGGGCGTGTCGAGGCCGTGCGAGGGACACGGGAGTGTCGAGGTTGTGTGAGGGACACGAGCCAGGGATACAAGCTTGTGTCTGGCCATGTGAAAACCCCTGTAGTTTCGAATTGAGAAATAATTATACACAGGTGTGGAACACGGGCATGCGATATGCCATACGGGCTTGTCCCTTCTTCCACGCGGGCGTGTAGACTGTTTAATGAAAATTTTTCTCAGACTTTTAGAGATCTCTTAAACAGTTCGATTTGATCTCGAACTATTCTTAAAATATGATTTAAACCTCGTAGGCTTGTTTAAGTGGTGATAGTAAAAGTTTTAAATTTGGAGAGAAAGTCAAGTCTCAGAATTGTATGATTGATTGCGTATAAGCCTAGTAATGTCTTGTACCCTATTTCGACGTTGAATACGGGTAAAGGGTGTTACACGAACTTCCCAAACAAAAGCTCCATCAAATTAGCCAGAAATATCTCCCCTTGCACCTCTAACGGGACATCCTCATACAGTTTACTAACCTGAATAGACTGCCCCAACGGGCTTATCATAGTAACATCACTAGAAGTACTCTCAACCGATAACCCTAGATTTTCAGAAACAGAACAGGCTATATAGGAATGAGTAGATCTTATATTTATCAAAGCAAGGTATGGTACATCAAAAATAAGGAACGTACCAGTGATGACATTAGTAGCATCTTTGTCCTCACGACGACGTGCATCATAAACCAAAGTAAGCTGCCTCGCTTTGGTTTGACTAGCACCTTTGCCCAGTGCTCTCCACCCTCGGCCAATACCATTACCACCCGTGGCCTGACCACGGCCCCTAGGTGGCTGCGGAACTACTTTCTGTGGCTACGCAGGACCCGATGCCGGAGCTTGCACCTAATCCACCCTTAATAGACACTCCCGAATGCAGTGCTCAAGGGACCCACATCTCAAACATACCCGAATACTCCTCCAACACTCACCCAGATGGCGTCTACCAGAACCACTGCACGGTTGCAACCCAGTAGGAGCAACAAAAGAAACAGGGCCCCCACTCTAACTGGCCCAGTAGATCTAACCCTTTTCTTAGGCCTCTGCACAGAACCCGAGGGCTCTGAATCTTTCTTGTTCTTGCCTCTCTCACGGTCTCTGTTCTGGCGCTTTGCGCGCTTAACATCTTCAGCTATCTTAGCTTTTTCCACCAGTACAACAAACTCTCGCTCCCTCTGTGGAGCAATCTCATATTATCCCTTAGTCCATCCTCAAAGTGAATATACCTCTCATATTTTGATGCCACCATACCTCAAGCATAGCAACTCAATCTCAGAAATTCGGCCTCATACTCGGCCACAGATCGGTCACCTTACGTGAGGTTCAGAAACTCAAGCCTGCGCGAGCATCAACGTAGCTGGCTCCCACATATTTACTCTGAAATGTAGTCTTAAAGAACTCTCAAGTCAAACAGTCAGGCTGAGTGCCCTCCTTAACGGTCAACCACCACTGGTATGCCTTATCGTGAAGCAAAGAGGCTGCACCCTTCAATTTCTGCTCAGAGGTACAGTCCAAGTCATCCATGATCCTCTATGTGGCTTCTAACCAGTACTCAGCCACATTAGGGTCTACTCGTGTTACACCCCTAAATAACTCAGCTCCGTTAGACCGGAGTCGCTCAGTTACCAACCCTCGGCCTCCAGATCAAGGATTAGGCCCAGCAACCCTCTCCAATATCCTCAGCATGGCTTGGGACAGTGCGTCGGCCCCAGCCGGTCGACTCTGAGACCCAGTCTCTGTAGCAGGTGATACATGTGTCTCACTCATGTCCAGATTTGGCATGCTGCCCAGAGATGAGGATTCAGTTTTTAGCCCTTTACGGCCTCTACCTCAGCCTCGAGTACTACGTCCACGGATACCTCATATGCTCATTGTGGCTTAAAAGTTTTATCTACATTAAAAATTTTATGCATTAGTTTCGATATTTATTAACAAACGTTTTATACATAAAGTATCAGAAGTTCAGAGTTGTTTTGGGGAGTTTTACTCTCAATTAGTTTCACTACAGTTTCAGAGTGTACTAACTATAGTGTTTTCAAGTAAACTATCAATATTGTTTTTAGAATTTTCTATCAGAAGTTAGAAATACTTACAGGATTGGCGTCGGAGACTGGGTGTACCACATATTAAATCAGAGTGTTTAAAATCAATTGAAAACCAATTCTTTAAAAACAAAATTTGAAACCCAAAATCCACAGTCGAGTTTTGCAACTTGGCTCTGATACCACTAAATATAACACCCCAAACCTAGCCTAGACGTTATGGCAGAATCTGGCGATGCCACATGGAAGGAATTTTGCAAACGTCTAACTTGATAAAAACCTCAAAACTCATAAACCCTTTATTACTTTTGTTACATTCAAAACATGTTTTCAATTAGCCCTCTTGCCTTAAAACATATCATTTTACCTGAAGCTTATTTTAAATAAAATCGTTAGTGTTTAGAAAACAATACAATATTTGTAAAACCTTTTGCTTTTGGTAAAATTCGAGTTATAACACATTTAGCAAATTTTAAAATCATAAAATTTTAGTCTATCTCGAATTGGAACAATACGGTCTATAAAGTCTGAATTACATAAAATAAAACCCAAATTAAATGAGAACAGAAAAATTAAATCGTAGTCATAACCAGTTCGATCATGTGGTTACCAAGAGGTTCCACTGCAGCGATCCGCCTAACTCTGTGGATTACTTGTACAGAATAAACAGAAAATGGTGAGTTCACGTAAACTCAGTGTGTAACCCCACAGAATTAAGCATGCACACAAATAGATAACTTAGAATCAGGCAGATACAGATTTGGGCCTAAGCCCATCACAGATACAGATGCATATTAGGGCCTAAGCCCATTTCAGATACAGATGCATATATACAGATCAGAATCAAAATTTAGATATTCTACCTCCATCCTCTACACACCATCTCCGACCATCCTTATACACCATGTGGGGTTTAAAACACCCACCCAGCCTTACACACCATGTTGTGCCGATACGGCACATATCAGATATAATGTAGCCATGCTGCCAGATAACAGACATAATCTGCCTTTCAGAACACTTCCTCCAAAAATATATATCATCCCACCCCAATAACAGTAACAGATCATATATACAGAATTAACATATAATCATGCTTTTATTAATAGATAATAGGCAGTCGTACGGATCCGTAATCAGACATACTCAATGTTAACGTGCTTAATATAGAACATCGGTCAATCAGATGATATAGTTTAGGGTTTAGTTAGCCCTTACCGTCCCTACAGTAGGTCCATAATCGTTTGGGACGACCCGTGCAACCCTAAGGAAAATAAATTAGCCCACATGCCCGTGTGGGCCTACACGCCCAGATTGGCCTAGCTCGTGTGGATCACACGGCCTGGCCCAGTTATCACACGCTTGTGTGGCCCACACGCTCAATTCGGTCTAGCCCGTGTGGTCCAGCCATTACACAGTCGTGTCTTGGGCATGGCCTGGCCTTCGTCAATCACACGACCGTATTGTCACACACGGCCTATCACACGGGGCAACCACACGCCCGTATGGCATCGACAGTTTGCAATTTCAGCTTTCACTGAATTTTGTTTTCTACGTTTCGGGTACACACTTAGTTCATTTTCGCGGCAAACGTAATTCTGAGACCACCAGAACCTATAACCAGAGTACCCAACATCGGTTTAGCAATTGATTAACAAATTTTGACACAAGGAAATTACAAAAACTCGACTTACCACTGATGAACAACATCCTTTAACACTGTTGAAACAACCAAGGGACGAAATTCACTGCTCAAGGCCCTCTCCTACACCAGCAACTGTAGAAAAAGGAGAATCAAATACCAGTTCTCTTCTTATTTGATTTCGACGAAAAAGAAAAGAACTTACTGAACCCACACGAGTGCAATTCCCGCTACAAAAAGAAAGATGGATTAGAAAAATGAAAGAAAACAAAAAAGAAAGGGGAAGTTTAGGGGAAATTTTGGAAGAATGGTGAAGTAGAACATCAGAAAGAATTTTGTAAAAGGGAGAAAAAAAACAACCCACCAAGAGATAATGGAAACCCCTAAATCCCTTAGAAATCTCCCACTATCCCACTACTCAACCTCCTTAGAATCCCTGTTTCACCGAAACTCTCTCTCAGTCAAACGAGCAAAAATGACTCCCACAATTGCGCAGGGATTCAAAACAGAACCTCCACAAAACACACAGACTCCCTTACCACTCAAACCAGCAGGCTCATTCTGATATGGTTTTACAAATAATTTAATTTAAGCCCATTGAACAGAGATAGGGCTTAAATCCAATAATACCCAAAAGCAAGGCTTGAACTTGGAACCTCCCACATACACCCTGAACACTTAACCACTGAAGGAGATACACAATTGTGTCAAAGCTTCACAAAAGCAGAAATAAAAAAATTTAGGGTGTTACACTAGGAATATGTTTTTCTATTTGTAATAGACTTCTACAATTCAATTAGGTTTTCACCTATTATCCATATAAATAAATGACACTGGTAAGGCTAAATAATAGGTTTTGAGATATTGTTATTTTGCCCAAAATGGTGAGAGTTTATTTCTATAAATATAAATTTTATTTTTCGAAATAATAATTATACCAGTTTTTATTGAGAGAATGATATAGAGTTGAACGTGGAAGAGAATCGTAGGTTTGTCCAGATCGTAGATTTGGCTTAAAGCTCTAGATGATTGAAAAGAAACCTTGACTTTGACACAATTTGAAACACAAACAAATCCAAGTTAGAACCAAGAATTTAAAAATTAAAGAAAGCAATTAAAATAGATAAATAAGATAGAAAAAAATTAAATAAATCAAAGATTTGAATAATTAAACAGGAACAAAATAGAATAAAGAAGAAAATAAAGAAGATAGATGAAAAAGATAGAAAGTGATGTGTAGAAGTCCTAAGGAGCCTTGGAAACAAAATGGATCTACAACCCTTTCAAACGACTCTAATTTTCCTTCTAAGAAAGAGAACTTAGCAAGAAAAAGCTTGAAGATGATCTCCATAATATGAAAAGATTGTTAAAACTCTTCTAAAAGAAAACTCAAGAGAAATTCTTTAAAAAAAAAAACTCAAAGAGAATTTTACTTTAAGTGAATAATAAATTATTTTTTATTGAATTGTGTACAATGAAGAGACCTTTATAGAGGCTAACTAAGTAAATTTAAATAAAGTCCTTAAATATACTAAAACTCTACTTAACCTAAGCAAGAAGTAGTTATAAACTAAACATATTTACCAAAACTCCTAAATAACTTAAAATACTTAAAAATTATTCAAAATTCAGAATAAACAAATTATAAAATAATAAAACTTAATTAATAAAATATTAAGCTCATATATAATAAAAATTAAGCATAAAAATCGAACCAAATATGATTTAAACTCGAATTAAAAACCCCAAACTCGTAATTTCCATCCTATCCAAAAATTCTGCTTGTGCAGTGTTTGTAACAGTCCGGTTTAGACCCTAGTTGGAATAGTGGTTTCGGAACCACAAATCCGAGTCAGAAATTTTTTTTAATATTATTTTCTGTGTCTACATTATATGATTAAGCATGTGTGAAAGTTTTGTGATTTAATTTATCTGCTTGGGTGTTTAATTTGATAAAAAGATCTAATTGTGAAAGATGCAAAATTTGTATGCTTTATGAAAAGACATCTATTTGACATGACTTTATAAATATGAGGTCCTTATAATGCAATTGGACCATTTGGATTATGGATTGACATTAATGCCATATGTTACTGGAAATTTAATGTTTATAATAAATGTTAATTTAGTAATTTGGAAATTACATGTAATTAAATAAAACAAAAGGCTAAAATAAGCCATACATTTGTGTTCATCTTGTCGAATTGAGAAGCAAAAATAGGGTTCTTAAGCTTTCAAATATTCGGCACACACTTTGGCCAAATCAATGTATGTTTTGGTTTCGGTTTTTGATATTTTTTACGTTTTTGAGATCGTTGCTATGAAAACTACAAAACCCATGCTTAAATTTTGTGAATTGATGATGATTTTGAAATGTGCCATTTATGAATTCATGAGCTTTTTGATGTTTGGTGATGAAATATGAAATATATGTGTTAGATTAACATAATTTGTCTTTGGATTTTTGATGAATTTGAGTAATTTGGACTAAATTGTGAAAATAATATTTTGAGGGACTAAAGTGTGAAATAAATGAAATGTATGGACTTATATGAGCATGGGTAACATTTGGACTAAGCATGATGTGTGCAAATTTTGTGTATTTTCTGATTTTATGAAATAGGGACTAAAATATCAAAATGTGAAAATATGGGTGCAAAATTGTAAATTGCCCTAAATATGTGTTTTTGGATTGAATTGAATAATTTGGTGAATAAATGGATTAAATTTGAATATGTATAGATCAAGAACCGAAGAAAATGATTTAGACCGCGGAAAGTCAAAAGTGATCGAATAGTCAAATCCGTCTGTTTATTCGAATCTGAGGTAAGTCGATATCTAATTGGTGTATTTATGCATCTATGAAATTTGGATTGCGATGATTTTGTTTGAGATGATTTGTATATGAAATACGAGGAAGTATCGACAAGGTGTTAAAGTTTGAAAAGTCCCGTACGAACCTAGGAATAGATAGGATTTTATATGTCATGACATATGTTTCTGATATGTGATATTGTGTAAGACCACATCTGGGACGTTGGCATCGATTTGAGATTTACGTGTAAGACCATGTCTGGGACATTGGCATCGTATTGATTCGTGTAAGACCCTATCTGGGACAGTCGCATCGATATTTGGTTACATGTAAGACCACGTCTGGGACGTTGGCATTGTACGACTATTCCGAGTATTCTGAATATCCTATTTGATTTCGAATGGTTCAACGGGTAATTCCGAGAAAATGGAAAGGCTATGTGAAATGTATAAACAAATCAGGTACGTTTGAAATGTACATTATGTATGTGTATGGAAGGTAAGTATATATACAAACTTACCCAAGTGAGTTATGTGCATAGATTGTGGATAAAAAATGTGATATATGTATGAAAAAGTTATGATTTAATGTTGTGTATGGAGATGAGTTGGCTAGTAAGAAATGGCTAAACAAATGAGCCAAGAATGAATTAAGAATTTGCAATTGTTATATACATGAATGATTTTGTGTTTAATATGATACTAAATGTTTTTATGATAAGTTTATTTGTATATGGCTTACTAAGCTTTTGAAAGCTTACTTTGTGTGTGTGTGTGTGTGTGTTTGCTACGAGAGGCTCGGGGATCTTCGTTGATCGTCATCACACTATCCAATCACATTTTGGTACATTATGATCATGTAAATATTAAGTATGACATGTATAGGCTAGTCACTTTGAATTATGTTTGAGATATGTATATAGCCATGTGATATGGCTAGATAAATGGTTGTGATATGAATGAGTAGTCATATTATATGATGCTTTGTTTGGAATGGTTTAATGACTAATGAAATGGTCAAAGTAAAGGTAAGCTTATTGATGCAAAGTTGGTATATTATTGATGAGAAGATGTTATATTGTAGTGGTAAGTTGTGGATGATTTATGTTTAGAAATGCTTGTGAATAAGTTGAGCTAAATGGCATATAAGTTGGTATGTTTGAAATGTACTTGAATGAGTTGAAAAGATAACCATTTGATATGTTTTTGGTTGCCAATTGTGTTTGGAATAATGCTTGTATGTGCTTGTAGGAATGACCCAAAGTGTGGGTGGCATTTTGGCCTTGCAAATGGCCTATAATTGCCCACATGGTAGAGCACACGGGCGTGTGGCTCGACCGTTTCCTTCGTGGTTGTATTTCAAAAACAAGTCAGACTCGACCACGGATGAGGCACACGGGCGTGTCCACGGCCGTGTGAACAAGTCAGTATGTATGCCCTGTTTTGACACGGCTTAGACACATGGGCGTGTTTGAGGTCGTGGGAGGCACACGGCCTGCCCACACGGGCGTGTGACCTCTGTAACCTTGAAAATTTTTTAAATTTTCAAAAATTTCTGTATGTGTTCAGTTTAGTCTCGGTCCCTTTATAAAGCATGTATAAGGTCTCGTAGACCTAAAATGGTCACTTTGATTTGACTCGTTGAATTATGTTATGAAATGTCCGTAAAAGGTTTTGTTTTGTTCGGTAATGCCTTTAACCCTAGACTGGCGATGGTTACGGGTTAGGGGTGTTACATTTGATTGGTATCAGAGCTATGGTTTAGTCGATTCTCAGACTAATGTAGCGTGTGAGAGTCTATCTATACATGCCATATATATGAAATGTGATAGTGTGATGAATCCTGACGTGTAAAATGTGTTTTTCGTATAGTAATGGATCCCGAAAGGGCTGTAGCTGACGATGTTAAAAGTAATGCACCTGCTCCCGCTCAAGGGACGGTGTAACACCTCTTACCTGTATTCGACGCTGGAATAGGGTACGAGGCATTACCAGAACAGATACAATTGTAAACGTATTTAACCGAGTCATAAAATTTCATCATCACAAACATATAACTTGAATAATACTAACCAACATCAATGGCCTTATACAAAATGAACTACTAAATATTAAAGGCCAACATTTTAGGCCAAACCAATTATGACACATACAAATGACTATGTAACGTCCCTAACCCGAATCCGTCACCGGAATAGAGTTACGGAGCATTACCGAAGTTACAAATTTATTTATCAGACATTTTATTTCATCTAGCATTCATATTTGGAATCAATCAAAATCAAACATATTGTCCCTTAAACATATTTATTTTTCTCGACATGTCTTACTTTAATTTATTACTCGTCTCAGCATACTTAATTTCCTTGTATCAACGTATCAAAAATAATCACATATTTACATGTCATGATAAATATCATTCTCTTGTCGTTTCTTCATAAACATAAATTAGTTAATTCATTATATCAATATTTCAAGTATCATCAACTCATATTTTCTTATATCACATAATTAGGTTACACGAACTTACCTGGCTAAATTGCAGAAATACCAAGATTTAAGGGCATTTTGATAATTTTCTATTTTCATCAATTTTTCAACCGATCTTAATCTAAAGTAATAATTTCATTCAATTTATTAATTTAGACAATAAAATAATTCATTTCACTCAATTTGATCATTTTTGATATTTTTACAAAATTACCCCTAAAGTTTTACTTTTATTCAATTTAGTCCCTGACTCTAAAACATGCAAATTATCCATTTAACATAAATCCATACTAGCTGGTTATTCATATACATATTTTCCCTCCTCCTCTTCTCCATACCACATCCTTAGTATAAATAACACACTTGTAAGTAACATTATCTATAATTTTCACTATTTACTTATATGGATATTCAAGCTGTCCATCTGTGTCACAGTCGCTAAATTATTTTTATCTTGAGCTACAGAACTCCAAATTAAGATCTACTAATTTTACCTGAAACTAAACTCACATATATTCTTACCATAAAATTTTCATAATTTTTGGTTTAGCCAATAAGTATAGTTTATTCTTTAAATTCACCCATATTTTGCTGTCTAAAAGTTTCGACCCTTCTTCACTAAAAATTAATTATCTCCTCATACAGGATTCTGATGATGTTTTTGTTTCTTTATATTGAAAATAGACTCATTTAGGATTTTAAAAATATAAATTTAAGCCTATGATTATTTTTATCCAATTTTTGATGATTTTCCAAAGTCAGAACAGGGGAACCCGAAATCATTCTGACCTTGTCTCACAAAACATATTATATCTCATGATTTACAATTCCATTACTTACACTATTTATTCTATAAGAAACTAGGCTAAATAATATTTAATTCCATATTTTATTCATCCTCTAATTTGATTTCTACAATTTTTGGTGATTTTTCAAAGTTAACCTACTGCTGTTGTCCAAAACTGTTTTAGTGCAAAGTATTGATTACTAAGTTTATAACACCTTTATTTCCTTTCTCTACAAATTTCCCATAACTTTCTCTTATTTTCCTTCACTAACATATGAAGAACACAAAACCTTATATAAGAAAACTCTACATTAACATCATTTCCATGCTTTTTCAACAATATCAAACTTAGAAATATATTGAAATCTTAATGTTCTTACCTTGTCTTATTGATTTCAATCTTTGACTTGATTTTCTCTCTCCTCCATCTTCTATTTCTTGAATCTAACTTGATATTCTTGCACCCCATAATTCATTGTCATCTTCTTCTCTTGATGGCTATGGAAATTCTGTTGAATTCTAAGTGAAAATGGTGAATTTTTGGTGGAAGGACCTAATTGTAAAGAAAACAAAACTTTCTTTCTTTCTCTCTTCACAAACATTGGATGCATGGGAAGGGTGGTAGATGGTGTGTTGTTGCTTTTTTTTTTCTTCCCCCCCCACATATATATATACTAAATAAAATATTAAAATAATAATAAATATCTTATTAAAATATTAATAAAGTAATATTTATCTAATTAATTAATTTAAAATATCATCAACATAATCATTACATTCTAGAACTCTCTCTCTTACTAATTGACCATTTTCCCCTTCACGATCTTTTAGAATTCCATCATTGAGTCATCACTTAATTTGGAAAAATTACAATTTAGTCCCTCATAATTCTTCACCTATTCAATTTGGTCCTAATTCGTCCATTTTTCTTAGTTTCTAGATTGTTCCACCCCTAAAATATTTCACTATTGGTCCTTCAACTTTTTCATATTTACACTTTAACCTTCAAATTTTGAGTATTTACACTTGGGCAACAAAACTTTTCTCACTTTTATAATTTAGTCCTTTCTTGAATTAATAATGTAATATATCATGATATACTTCTCAATGTTGACATAATCCAAAATTTCCCTTTTTGTCACTTTATTTCCTTACTTAACTATATCAAGGATAATATCTTACTTTCTTATTGTAGTAATTTTCGGGGTATTACAGACGATGCCATCCAATTCGAGACTGGCTACTAACGGTCAAGAGGGAGAGGCTAAACAAGCCTTCTTCCAAATGATGAATGAGTGGTTCACTCAGTACATAAGAACTAATCCGGCTGTTTCACACCTTCACCCTCGCCTACTCCTCCTCAGACTTCTGTTGTACCTCCGGTTATGAACTTGAATCTGTTGAATAAACCTCCAGTCGACAAAATCCGTAAGTATAAGGATGAAAAGTTCAGGGCCACTAGTGATGAGGATGCCGAGAAAGCTGAGTTTTGGCTCGAGAATACAATTCGAGTATTTGATGAAATGTTGGTGACTCCTGAAGAATGCATAAAATGTGTTGTTTCTTTGCTATGAGACGCAGCTTATCAATGGTAGAAGACCTTGATTTCTGTTGTTCCAAAAGAACGAGTTACATGGGATTTCTTTCAGTCTGAGTTCCGAAAAAAATACATTAGTCAGAGATTTATTGATCAGAAACGAAAAGAATTCCTGGAATTGAAACAGGGTTGCATGTCTGTCACCGAGTATGAATGAGAGTTCGTTAGATTAAGCCAATATGCTTAAGAATGTGTTTTGACTGAAGCGATAATGTGTAAGAGGTTTGAAGATGGC
Organism: Gossypium bickii; assembly: GCA_025503065.1. Classification (NCBI taxonomy): domain Eukaryota; kingdom Viridiplantae; phylum Streptophyta; class Magnoliopsida; order Malvales; family Malvaceae; genus Gossypium; species Gossypium bickii. The sequence continues at coordinate 106,532,171 of CP106709.1, forward strand.
CTTAATGAAAATATCTGTTTGTTAGTCGGAATTCTGGAATTAAAAGAGTTTGTTGTGCTTGTTGATCGAGTGTGCAAAGCTGAACACTTGGGAAAAATAAAAGAAAAGCTGAGTCTAAAGCTAGAGATGTGAGAATGAGATTTCTGAGTAAAACATTTCAGTCTGCTTCAAAGAAATTCAAATATGAACAAAGCTGTTCAAAGGTTAATGTGGGACATTCGAATAGAGATCGAGCTAGATCACAGTCAAATTCCAAAGCTCCAGCTACTTCGATGGCTAGTGTGGGAAATGTCCGATCCGAATGACTTGAATGTAAGCATTATGGTAAAAGACATTCGGGAAGTTGTAGGTTGAATGATCGAGCCTGTTTTAGATGTGGATCGTTAGACCATTTCATCCGAGATTGCTCAGAGTCTGTTGAACAAGAGATTGTACAGAATTCGAGATCTGATAAAGTTTCAGCTAGAGGTAGACCTTCTCAAAATACAAGGAATGTCAGTAGTAGTCAAAGAGATATGAAAGACACAGTTGCGAGATCTGAAGTTAGAGTACCTACCAGAGCTTATGCCATCCGAGCCCATGAGGAAGCTTCATCTCCAGATGTTATAACGGGTGTATTTACTCTTTATGATACTTCTGTGATTGCATTGATAGACCTAAGATCTACTCATTCGTATATATGCATGAACTTAGTATCCAGTGAGACTTTGCGTGTAGAGTCTACTGAATTTGTTAGTAGAGTATCGAACCTCTTAGGTAAAAGTGTCTTGGTTGACAAAGTATGCAAGAACTGTCCGTTGATGTTTCGAGATGTTTGTTTTCCGACTGATCTGATGTTATTACCTTTGATGAATTTGATATAATTTTGGGTATGGACTGGTTAAAATTGCATGATACTGTTGTGAATTGCAAAAGGAAGACTATTGATTTAAGATGTCAGAATGGTGAAATAGTTCGTATTGAGTCTAATGATTTGAATGGATTACCGACTGTGATATCAGTGATGAAAGCTCAGAGTTATGTGAAAAAGGGTTATGAAGCTTAGTTTGCCTACGTAAGTGATTCGAAAGTGACTGAAAAGAAAGTAGAATCAGTACCAGTTGTTTGTGAATTCCTTGACATGTTTCCTAAAGAACTACCGGGATTACCTCCGATACGCGAAGTTGAATTTGGTATTGATTTGTTACCGGGAACAACTCCTATTTGAATAGTTCCGTATAGAATGGCACCAAAAGAACTGAAAGAGTTAAAGTCATAGTTGCAAGAGTTAACTGACAGAGGATTCGCAAGACCGAGTTTCTCACCTTGGGGTGCTCCTGTTCTATTTGTGAAAAAGAAAGATGACACGATAAAAATGTGCATTGATTACCGTCAGTTGAATTAAGTGACTATCAAGAATAAATATCCTCTACAAGAATTGATGATTTGTTTGATTAGTTAAAAAGGAGCAACTGTGTTTTCAAAAATAAATCTGAGATCAGGGTATTATCAGTTGCGAACAAAAGATTTAGACATTCCGAAAACTACTTTCAGAATGAGGTACGGGCATTACGAGTTCTTAGTTATGCCTTTCGGACTAACAAGTGCTCCTGCTGTTTTTATGGATCTGATGAATATAATTTTCAGACCGTATTTAGATCGATTTGTTGTTGTATTCATTGACGACATTTTGATTTATTTACGTGATGAAACTGAGCATGCCGAGCATCTGAGAATTGTGCTACAAACTCTACGAGATAAGCAATTGTATGCAAAATTCAGTAAATGTGAATTCTGGTTGCGAGAAGTTGGTTTTCTGGGACATTTTGTATCGGCCTTTGGAATACAAGTTGATCCGAGCAAGATTTCTGCTATTCTGGAATGGAAGCCTCCAAAGAATGTGTCTGTAGTTCGCAGTTTTCTGGGACTTGTTGGTTGTTATCGAAGGTTTGTAAAAGGCTTTTCGATGATAATTACTCCATTGACTAGATTGCTTTAGAAAGATGTGAAATTTGAATGGTCCGATAAATGTCAGAAAAGCTTTAATCAGTTGAAAGCCCTTTTGACTGAAGCTCCAGTTTTGGTACAACCAGAATCGGGTAAAGAATTCGTGATATATAGTGCTGCATCATTAAATGGGCTGGGATGTGTTTTGATGCAGGAAGGCAAAGTTATAGCTTATGCCTCGAGACAATTAAAGCAGCATGAAAAGAACTATCGGACACACGATCTTGAGCTAGATGCGATTGTGTTCGCATTAAAGATTTGACGTCATTATCTCTTCGGTGAGAAATGTCAGGTATTTTCGGATCATAAAAGTTTGAAATATTTGATGACCCAGAAAGACTTGAATCTGCGACAGAGAAGATGGTTAGAGCTTTTGAAGACTACGAGCTTGTGATAGACTATCATCCGGGTAAGGCAAATGTTGTTGCTGATGCACTAAGTCGGAAATCATTATTTGCATTACGTGCGATAACTGCTCATTTAGACTTGTCTGATGATGGTTCAGTTTTAGCTGAATTGAAAGCGAAACCGTTGTTTTTACATGTAACACCCCATACCCGGTCCATGCGTTATGAGCGGATTTGGCATGTCACACGAGCAAAACATGTTAAATCCTTTTTATTCGTACTAAAATAGGTATTGATTTGTTAAAATCAAGAAAACAAGTTTGATTTGAAATATTTGATAAAATTTCTACTAACCTCAAAGATTTGATTGATAAATCGATAAATTTGAGCTAATGATCTTACAAAACCGTGACTTTTGAAAATAGCGTTAATAGTTCGAGAGAAAGTATCCGTGTTAAAAATATTTGTAAAAGTTTATTTTGAAAATTTATTTGTTATTCGATTTTGGAAACCATTATTTAAGTTTTCAGAAAATTCCCTTTTTAAACAATTTAAGAAAAATAATAAAAACATCCCAACCATAAAGCAAAATAAAAATAGTCCAGAGGCCTTATTACAACATTTAACCCAAAATAGTAAAGTAATAAAATAAACGAGAAAGAAGTCTAAAGTCCAAATAAAACATTTCTGAAGTATGGCCTCCCTCGAGTCATCCATAGCCCAAGTCCATATCATCAAGCGTTACCTACAAGGGTTAAGAGAAAGGGGGTGAGTTACAAGAACTCAGTGTGTAACCCACTTACCGTTGTCCACTGGGCCAAAATCTCATTAAGCAATTATTTGGGCCAAAGCCTGTTTACAATAATATAAATGTATCGTATATATAATATGCATATGATATGCAATTCCCAAACCAAACCTAGTTTTCCATCCGCTACACACCACCCGTACCAACCAACACACCTGTGGGTGATCTTTAGTCAACCCACCCCGCCAACACACCAAACGTAGGCATTAAGCCATTTATATCAAATTTGTGGACAAGCCACCAGATTAACAGAATTTACATAGCATTGCCATTTTTCAGATTTGTGGCAGAGCCACCAGATTTATGTAGTAGAGCTACTAGAACTTCTCTTCATCATTATCCCATCCCATGCAAAACATGTATATAATGCATAACAATTCACAACAATGTATTCAGATATTTCTTACAAAATTTATCGCCCATTATAACAATTTATCAAAATTGGCCCATTAAGCAAATATCAATTGGCCCACATAATCATATATCAATTTGGCCCACATAGTAAATATATCGGATTGGCCCACATAGCAAATATATCGATTTGGCCCACATAGTAAAATATCAGATTGGCCCATTAATCAATATGTCCATTTGGCCCATAAGCAATTTCGTATTTCGGCCCTTTAGGGGCATTTCCATAATTCGGCCCGTAAGGGCAATTTCGTAATTCGGCAATTTACCCACTAAGGGTAATTCGGTAATTTCGCAATCCAAACTTAACTACTAATTTGGGCATAACAATTTAAAACTGTCCATCTGCGTTGTACTGACTAAATTGACTATAACTTGAGTTAAAAAACTCAAAATCTAAATCCGTAAATTTTCCTTGAAACTAGACTCATATATATTCTTACTAAAATTTTTCCAGAATTTTTGGCTAAACCATTTAGTACAGTTTATTCCTTAAAGTTTCCCTTGTTTCACAGTCCAATGATTCTGACCTCTCTTACCTTAATTTCAAATATCTCACTGTACAGTTTTCATATATTGCTCCCACTTGTTTCTAATGTCCATACATATAAATTATAACCCATAATTCACTTTGTACAATTTTATATGATTTTTCCAAAACAGATCAGAGAACCACGAAGTCAATCAGAACCAGTCTCACTAAAATTAATATATCTCAAAATATAAAAATTCTTTTCCTTATCCGTTTCTTCCATATTATAGTAGATACAGTAAGCTTTAATTCGATATCTTATTCTCTTTCTAATTCTCTTTCTCCTATTTTTCTTGATTTTTCAAAAACACACCATTGCTTCTAATCGAAACTATTTTATTGCAAAATACGATTACCACTACGATCATACGCACGCCCGAGTGATCACGGATGCCAGTTTTCGGTTTTCTTCAGTATTTTGACCGATTCATAGAATATTTCATACAAACTTTTAGAGAAGTGTGAGATTACACACCATTTCAAATATGTATTCGGAAGGTACGGGATTACACACCTGATTTCGATTTCCTAACGAACCACTCGTCGATGACCTAGAACAATACCAACCAAAAGTTAGTCTCGGATTTCCAAAAGATTTCGTATCACTTACACTTGAATCACTTACCAATAATTTCCGAGTGACCAATGATTTGGTAGATTGAGCAATCTAACCCCTATAAATAATATCAGTTAATCATCACCATCTTATCGAATAAAGAATGATTTATAGAATCCTTGAATAACACTTACCTTAAAGATTTTAGAACCGACTTCTAGCGATGATATGATGACTTCGGAAAAAATCCAAGTTTCGGCCTTCCACTATATCTCGATGGATCAAGGAATAAGTGATAGTTCGAATGAGAAAGAAAGAAAGAATGATGAAAAGGGTTTGGTTATGAAGGAAATGAACAATGATATTCGGCTATGGAGGGTATGGATTTTGAGAAGAAAAGAAAGGGTTGTAAACTTTTGTAAAAAGGAATAGAAAGATGAAAAAGGTGTATTTTTGGGGTTTTGGTTCTTCCAAGGAATAAAGAGTGAACAATTTTGTCTCAATGGTTTTGGTGCATTTGGCAATCAAGAAGAAAGAAGAAGAATTTGCTTATAATCAACTTAAAGTTTTGGCTATCAAGGAAGATGGACAAAAGGTGAATATGTGACCAATCCAAAGAGAAGAAAAATGCACTATTATGCTAGAAGATTTCGGCAAAGAGAATAGCAAATTGGGAGAAGATGACACTAAAGTTGCAAATGAGATTTTTGACTCAAAAACAATACCAAGACCCTACCAAATGCCAAAGTAAAATTTCAGCCACCTATTTACCCCCAAAACCGTCCACATGCATTACCATAAGGGTCAAAATTTTGCCAACCATACTTTCCATAGCATTCTCTATGAAATAAGCCACTTGTTCCCCTTATATGCCTTGTTCAATTGATTCCTTTCCCCAACCTCAACTTTTCCTTATTTCTTAGCCACCTTACCAAAAATAAAGAAGTCAAACTTGCCATATATACCTCTTGGTCGACACTTAAGGAAAGAGTGCAAAAATATTAGTCAAAATTTGCACACAAAGTGTTTCGAACCTCTTCCTTCAAGGTACTACATGTGGCACCTTATCCTTCTTACCAATAGCTCAATTATGCAAGCAATTTACTCACTTATTTCCATAACCCTTGATGCCACTTACTATCTCTCCTTAATAGGCTTAAACACAAAATTTTACTAAGGCCCAACTTGAACCCGGAACTTCATAGAACCCCGTAATTTTCTAAAATCACCTTCTTAATAAGTCCAACTTGAATTAATGTCGTTCTCTTGTTCTCAAATTTTTAAACACTCCTACGCCCAAGGCCCATTGGGCCCAATCCTACTAGGCCCAATTTCGGGATGTTACATTACAACAATATGTGATGCTCAGAAAGATGACAATGAAATGCTAGCGAAACGAGCTCAGTGTGATTTGAACTCCGATTCTGAATTTAGGGTCCGTTTGTTTACATGTAAGAGGTTTTACGGAAAATGTTTTCTGCATTTTCCTGTATTTGTTTCACAGAAAATAGTTTGGTCAACGGAAAATGACTTACAGGTCAAGGTAAAATAAGCTCTTTTTCCTGTAAAATGACTTACTATTTTGTAAAGCGTAAGTTATATTCCGGAAAAGAGCTCATCTATAGATAATTTTATTTTTATATAAAAATTCACTTAAATCAAGCTTAATATTATTATATTGATAATAATTTTTATTTTTATTTTTTAAAATATATTTTTTAATATTATTAAACATACATATTTAATTATTTATATTTAGTCATATAATAAATTATTAATATAATAAATATAATTTATTATTTTAATAAATTATTTAATATTTCAATTTTATTCTAATAATAAATTTTAAAAATAATAATTTTAAATAATATTATTCACATATTATTGAAAATATTCAATATTAATATTTTAATAATAAATATTTATTACAATTATAAATATATTAATAATAATTTTTTTGTAGTATAAAGGTTAAAATATGTCATAAGTCTATGTACATTTCACAGATTTGTAATTTAGTCTTTGTACTTTTATTTTTAAGAATTTAGTCCCTTTACTTTTCAAATTTGAAAATCAAGTCCAATTGTTGACATCGTTAATTTTTTTTTTGTCAATTTTGTTGATGTCACTTTTTTAAATAAAAAATACTCACTTAGTAGTCATGTAATTAAAAAATGACATTGTAATGAATCTAAATTTAACATAATATTTTTAATATATGCAAAAACAATGTAAAATATAAATTTATAGATAAAAATAAATTCAATTAAACAATGAAAAAATAAGAAAATCTCAAATGTATGTTTATTTAATTGAAAACAACTTTTATGAAATATTTTTGAGAAATCTACCAAACAACAGAAAATATTTTACACAGATTCCTCCAAACACCAGAAAATATTAGCTTTTCCAGAAAAGTAAATCATTTTCCAGAAATCATTCTTCGGAAGTCATTTTCAGTGAAACAAACGAAGCCTTAGAGTTGATGATAATGATTGTTTGTGTAACAGCCCAATTTATACTCTAGTCGGAACAGTGGTTTTGGGACTACAAATCCGAGCTCGTAAAAATATTTTAATATTATTTTTGGTGTTGATTATATGTGCTATAGCATGTCTGAAAATTCTGTGTGATAATTTGATCGTTTGTGTGTCGAATTAAGAGAAAGGACTTAATCGCTTATAGCGTAAAAGCTATGTGTTGAATTATAAGTACCTAAGTGTTGATGTCTTTATATTGTGGAGGCCTTATGAAGCAAGTATGCCAATATTTAGATGGTGGATGAATATGGTCAGGAATGACCTTGTATGATATGCTTTATGTATTTTATGTTAAAGGTTAATTTTGTACTTTAATAATTATGTTTAATATGTTATAATAAAACATGGAAAATGGTCATTGTTATCATCTTTACTCCACCGAAAATTGAGAGTGACAGAAGGGTTTTAAGCTTTGAAAATTTCAGCTATTGTTCATCTTGATTTAAGGTATGTTTGAGCTCGGTTTTTGTTAATTTCTACGTTTTCGTAATCGTTGCTTCGTGCTCTAGCTAACCCATGTTAAAATTTTGTGAATTGATGATGTTTTTATGATGAGATATTGATGAATGCTTGAGCTATGTGCGAGTTGATAGTAAAATATGAAAACTTGATGTTGGATTAACATAATTTGGATTGAGATTTTTGGTGAAATTGTTTATTTTGGGCTTAATTGAGAAAATGAGAAATTGAAGGGTTAAATTGTGAAATAAATGAAATGTGTGGATTTGTATAAGCATAAGAAGAATTCGGCTAAGCACATGTATATTGAAATTTTGTGTATTTGATAATTTTGTGAAATAGGGACTAAAGTGTCGAAATGTGAAAATGTGAGGGCTATTTTGTAAAATGCCCTAAATGTGTGTATGTGGATTAAAATGAATGATTTGGTAATTGAATGGACTGAATTTGAATGTGTATAGACCAAGAGAGAAGAGGTTCGGATCGAGATCGAGGTAAAGATAAAGTGCTCGATTAATCGATCGTATCTATAGTCGACGTCCGAGGTAAGTTAATAAAATACATGTTATTAAGATATGTTCTTGTATTATGAAATGAATGTGTATATGTGTATGAAATTGAGATACTATGTGCAAGATTTAGTTAAGGGCACTAAGTGTGCGATATTGAAATCGGAATAGAAATGAATCGCACTGTGTGTGCGATGTTTTGAAGCTTCGGCTTATAGTATTGGCACTGTATGTGCGACGCCGAGACAAGTCGGTTAAAAGAATAGGACAAATATGCTACGATTATGTATACAGCACTGAGTGTACGATCAGATTGAATGAAAATTAAAGGATGATTGGCAAGTAATATTGAGCATTGAATAGCTTGGAGGTTTAATAACTATGTGTAGCTAAGGTACGTACTGAACCTTTGTGGTTGATGAGTTTAAACAAGCTATGATTGAGTGAAGGAGTATTTTAGCTATGGATGAGAGGGCATGAATATGAGATATTAGATCTATGTGATTGTTTATAATATACATTGGATTGATTTGATAAGATAATTGTATTATATGTTGAACTTACTAAGCTTTGGAAAGCTTACTGTGTGATTTCTTTCTCTGCTTTGCAGTGTCAGTAGAGCTAGCTCGGATCAGGGGATCACCAGCATCTCAGTCACACTATCGGCAATCTATTTTGGGGTATTTTGGAAAGATGTACATAGTTAAAATATGGCATGTATAGGCTGGTCATTTGAATTATGTTTGAGATTTGTAATAGCCATGAGTTGTGGCTAGATATGTGTTAGTTTAAGTATGAATGACTTTGGTATATATATATGATGCATCTTTTGGTATGGATTGTGAGTTGAGAAATTGACTTATGAATGGTAACTTTGTGTTGGTAAAATGCTAGTATGAATTGGTAAATTTTTGAAAGGAATGATGTTTAGTAATGAATGAATTATGCTTGTGATGATATGAGTTTTAGCTTTTGAAATTGACATGGTTGGAATTGGTATTAATGCATGAATTGAATGACTATTTTGGTATGTTTTTGGTGGTTATATGTGCATGAGATGTCTTGGTAAATATGGCTTGTAGGTTTGACCCTTATGGGTGGCATTTTGGCCTTGTAAATGGCCTATAATGTCACACGGTTGTGGCACACGGCGTGCCTAAAGACCGTGGGTGAATTGGCAGAATGTAGCCTAGTAGTACACGGCCTCAACACGGGGGTGTCAGCTAGCTGTGGTGTACAAGTCAGTAGCTAGCTAAGAGTACACGGCCATGGCATACGGGCGTGTTTGGTGGCCGTGGTGGGGAAGTCAGTATATGGCCTAGTGGCACACGGCCATGGCATACGGGCGTGCCTAGTGACCGTGTTGGTATAGTCAGTATATGGGTACGGAAGGACACACGGGGGTGTCTAGAAGCCATGGAGGGCACACGGCCTCCTTCCACGGGCGTGTATCCCCTGAATTTTAGAAAAGTTTTAACTTTTCATGAAATTTTGCATGTGTTTTAGTTTAGTTCCGGCCCTATCTTTAGCATTTGAAATCGGTCTCATAGACCTTGATAAGGGACAACATGATTGTAAATGAATGTTGTTGAAGATGATTGACTTTGTGTCGTAAATTTTAAATGTTAAATGTTCTGATTGATAGGTAATACTTCTTAACCCTATTCCGGCGATAGTTTCGGGTTAGGGGTTTTACAGTTTGAGATTTTGAGATCGGATTTGTGTTTCAAGAAATCCAGAGTTGATCCAGTCAATATTGAATGAAGAACATAACAGTCGCCTATCTGTTCATCCAGAAAGTGCAAAAATGTACCATGATTTGAAACAACACTATTGGTGGTCTGGTATGAAAAGAGATATGTAACATCCTCAAAAGGGCCTATGCATTTTCAGTTTAATTGTAAGAAATAACAAGTCTTAAGCATAATGAATAAATTTTTGATATTTTTGGATACGCAGAAATGCACGAAAATGAATGGAAATGAACATTTTTGGCAACCTGAAAATGCATTAGGACAGGAACATTTTAGGAAACCTAGAAAGGTAAGGAAATGGTTCAAAAATGGAAAGTACACATTTTTGGAAACCTGAACATTTTGGAAACTAAACATTTTTGGAAACCTGAACATTTTGGAAACTGAACATTTTTGGAAACCTGAACATTTTGGAAACTGAACATTTTAGGAAACCTGAACATTTTTGGAAACTTGGAATGTAAGAAAAATGGCAAGTTACAGAGCCGATCGAAAATTTTAAGAAACTTAGAAATGACCCCGAAATGATGAGTTTTAAAGTTTAAAATAGGAAATAAAGGCAAGAGGGCCTTAAAAGAAAAAGTTGGTAGAATTTGACACACAAACGGGCTAGGAAAAGTGGCCTGAAGATGGCACTTAGGGCCTATGGAAATGGCGCCATGTGCAAGAGGCATGGGCCTGAGTTCGAGTCACTTGGGAAGCAAATAAAATAAGTTTTATTTTTGCTTCTAGAGACACCAAGGTGGACGGCACAAGCATTCTAGAATGGGGTGTTTTATTTCCATTAATATTGCTTAATTAAGTGATAAATAAAAGCTTTTAATTTGGATTATTTGGAAGAGATAATAAGGATTTTCTCTAGTTTATTTGAAATAAAATAGATGATGGAAGAGTGGTGGGGCCAAGTCTAGGACTCTTGGCTTGTTAAATTTGGCTAAAGAGGAGAGTTTAAGGATTTTTTCTCATCTCTTCCAAGTGTGCCGAAATTTTCATAGTTCTCTCTCTCACGAAATTTCTTTAAGCAAAATCCCTTTCTCTTCTTCTATTTTCTTCTCCGATTCTTCTGTCAAAGCCGAATCCTTGTTGATTCTAAGTAAAGGAGCAATCAACCACAACATCAAAAGGGTTTCCACCATTATTAAATAGAAGGATCAAGGATCTAAGGTAAGAGGTATGAATATTTGGTTAAAGGTTATGATTCATATTTTCAAAGTTAGATTTAATCTAACACAAAGTTATAGGAATTTTGACAAGCATATAAAGGAATCCTCTTCAGATTTGGAATTTGTAAGGTAAGTGATATTCGGCCAAGGCTTTTTTTTTTTTTTTTTTTATATTTAGGATTATTTCCCATTATTTCAAAAGCCGAAAACTAACATGGTTACATGACTAGTGTTAGCCGATTTCAAGGAAAAAGAATACTAGCAAATTTTTGGGACTTGATCATCTAATTCGGCAACAAGGTTAGTAATACAAATCCTACTAGGATTTGGTTTTCAAACCAAATAAGGTTATTAATGTGTCTTTTATAATGGCCGAATATAGGCAACAACAGATCTAAACTATAGATCGGGATTTTCGAGATCTCAAGGAGCCTATTAAGCAAATCAGGTGTGTACTCACACTAACTTTCAATATGTTATGGCAATAATTATGTTTTAATATATGAATGTGTATAAGAATGAGAATGTGGCTAAGTACCACAAATGTGGCAAAAGTACCAGTGCACGTATTCCTACTTTTGATAGGATTATGAATGTGTTATATTCTCAAAAGTGACATAAATGTGAATTTAAGTATGATATGAATGATATGTAATAATTGGGGCATTTGGGATATATGTGAAGGGAGAAAGTGAAGGTGATGACTATGGTCTCACCAACGAAGGTGCTGACTTCGGTCTCACCAACGAATTATGGTGACTACGGTCACATTATTGAATATGGTAACCGGTTACAATATTCGAATATAGTGTCTAAAGACACAACGTAAGTGTGGCGATGAGCACGCCGATCGTAATGGATCGCTTCGATGGTGTGTAGCGGATGGAGGGTCGACTTAGTAGTCCCCACGGTGTACAAAGTTGGTACGGGTGGTGTGTAGCGGATGGACAAATAGGCTTGGGTTTGGGTTGCATCATTCTTTATTTTGTATGAACATGAAATTGATATGACTTGTATGCTCGATTTGTTGAAAATTAGTATCTGTGTACACATTGAGTCTGTGTGGACTCACCCCGTTGGGGAATTATTTTTCAGTGATGAGCGGTAATGGACCGGCCGGCAGGAGCTAAAGGTGGCCATGCATCACTTGAAGAATTTATTTAGAAATTTGGACTTTATATAATTTTAGTACTTTAAATTTTATTTTGGGTTTGAATGATGTAATAAGGCCATAAGGCCCAGTTGGATTTTCTTTATTTCATTTATTTTTATTTGATTATGATACAATTTATTTTTGATTAAAGTTAAGTAAATTTATTTCTTTTAAAATAATAAACCCTAAAATTATTTTGTCACCTTATTTAAGTTGGATTTTCAAAATTTATTAAATGGGTTCCAATTTGAGCCCAACCCAAAACAATGTTTTCTAAAATTTACAATTTTTCTCTAAGTAACCAAGAATTTGAAAACCGGTTTACTTAAGGAACATACCAGATCCGGTTCGGGCTCGTGGGCGGGTGTGGGGTGTTTGATTTGATATCGAGCTGTGTTTTAAACTTCTACCCGTGGGCTAAGGCCCAAAACGTTTTTAATTCGAGCCCAAATGATTTTCTTTGAAATTAAGCAGGTTTTCTGGCATGGCACCTAAGTCTCCGACCCGCAGTCCACCAGGTAAGTACCCCTAACTCTATGTGTGATTATGTGATTTATATAGGGGTAGAAAAGGCATGGAACGTAGAATAGTGTGATAGGAATTTGAACCCTAGGATTAGACTACTCAAACACATGAAACTCATAAGACTTAATGAACTTAACAAACCTATGGCTAAGTCATTGAGCTAGGGTGTGGTAACCTCTGTGCGCATGTCTAGGATTGGATCCGGAAGAGCCTGGTATTTAAGCAGTCCTAGTGACTCACCTCCTCTTCGCAGTATCCCACCAGTGCGTAGCCTCGGCTCACCCTAACTCAGGCTCGGTGGTGTGGCAACCTCATGACGCATGTCTCAGGAATGGTTTCGATGGGAGCTTGGTATTTAAGCGGTCCGTGTGACTCACCTCCTCTCCATTCGAATCCTGCCTGGTGCGTAGCTTTGGTTCACCCGACCAAAGAGGGCTAGGACATAGGCTAAACATAATGACTAAAACCCGAAAAGGAACTAGCCATTTTAAAAAAAAAAAAAAAAGAGAACAAAACAACAAACCCTAGATTTCAAAACTCTTAAAATTACTTCACTAAATTTTGAAAACCATCTTTACAAAATTTTTTTAGAAAAATTTCTAATTTGTGAAAATTACAAAAATGCCCTTAGTGGCAAAATTACCAAAATGCCCTAGATCCACAAAATGTCAAACTTTTCAATGGTTTTGTCAAAACTCCATTATTTTATAATGTTCATAAACCCTAATGTGCAAACCATCAAAAATGCCCTGATTTTGGAAAAAAGTTACAAAATTGCCCTAACTGACAAAATTACCAAAATGACCCTGATTTCTAAAATTTTTGCAACATCACCGTTTTGGAAAATAAAAGTCTCAAAAAGAACCCTCAAAGTTTTACAACTCCTAAAATATCCCTGATTTGTTAGTTTTTACAAATTTACCCTGGGCCATAAAAATTTAGAAATACCCACGAGGCCAAAAATTTCCAAAATACCCTCAGATTTGAAATTTTTCCAAAATTACCAGGACTTTAAAATTACCAAAATACTTTCGACAAAATCACCGAGGAATTTTTTATTTTGGAAAATTACTTAAATTGCCTCTGCAGACAAAATTACGAAAATACCCCTGGGTAGTGGAAAAACAACAACGATGAAAATTACAACATTTTTCTGAATGAACGAAAGTTCATAATTGTTTGATGGATGGATGAATGAATGAAATACCGTGTGCTGTATGAATACGAAAGAACCACTCTTAAATTCTTCTTCATAAAACATCTTCGGGTAATAAGTGAAACAAGAATACTAATTCATAAAACTTCTTAATCGGATCTCGACGATAGAAAATGAGCTCTAGAGGACGTGGTCGCCGTGGAAGAGGTAGAGGAAGAATGAGATCGTGTCGTAACCCGTTAGATCGGGTCGGGGTTCGACAATGAGATACCACCGCCACCACCACCACCCCACCGCAATGTTGAAAGAAGCGAGCTCGGACGGAGGAAGATGTCGTGTCGCCTACCGTGTGCTGCGAGTTTTGGAATTGGTGGTCTGTGCAGAGGAAATTCAGAAACCGTAAGTTCAGGCTCGAACGGCCCGAGCTAATGGAGCCGAGATGTTTCGTGGAGTGTTCTGGAGTAGCACCCAAGATACTGGTGAGCATTGGTTGGAAGCAACGGAGCGCATCATGGATGAGCTCGACTTGACCCCGAGGAGAAGTTGAAAGGATGGTGGCACCGTTACGCGATGAAGCGTATCGATGGTGGTTAATATTCGGGATGGTGCTACTAGTGCAGATTTGACACGTAATATGTTAAAGAAGCACTTCGAAAAAGTATGTGGGAACCGGTATACGGATGAACAAAGAAAGGCTTTTTCGGGATTGGTACAAGGAAGTAAGTCCGTCGCAAAATATGAGGGGAATTTCGAGGTTGAGCCGTTATGCTCGAGTGTAGTGGTAATCGAGCATGAACGCTGTGTCCGCTTTTGAGGACGGGTGAGGGACGATCCGAGATCGTTGATAGCACCGCATCGGGAGCGGGAATTCTCTCGCTTTGGTGGAAAAGGCCAAGGTGGCCGAGGAATCAAGGATGCTACCAAGCGGTGTGGATAGGAATAAGCCCAAAAGAGGTTTTGGGCCATCCGAAAAAGGGTTATAAGAGGCACAGAGTTGTGGCCCACAGAATCAACAAGTGCCGGGTACGGCCGCGATGAAGACGCCTTGTGAGCATTGTGGAAAGAAGCACTTGGGAGAGTGTTGGAAAAAGACGGGACGATGTCTCAAATGTGGGTCCAAGGAACATATGCTTAAGGATTGCCCCAAGCTACTAGATGAGAGCCAACCGGCAGCACAGAATACTAATCAGGCTGGTAGAGGCGGACAGCAGCCTCAAAGGGGTCGTGGGTCGGCCAACAGAGGTAGTGGCAGAGGCCGTGGAGCCTAGGGCCGAGGTGCTGCTAATGCCGAAGCAAGGCAACCGGGTTTGGTTTATGCGGTTCGCCGGAGGGAAGATGGAGACGCGCCGGATGTTATAACCGGTACGTTCTTTATTCATGACAAACCCTATTTTGCTCTGATTGATGTGGGCTCTACCCATTCATATGTTGCATGTAGTGTAGTGGAAACACTAGGCCTAGACTCTGAACTCTCTGATAAGCAGATAACTGTAGTAAGCCCATTAGGCCAAACCGTAGTAATAGATAAGATTTTTCGGAATGTACCCCACAGAGATTCAGGGAATAAACTTTCTGGTGATTTAATGGAGTTACCCTTCGGAGAATTTGAGCTTATACTTGGAATGGATTGGCTAGTAGAGCATCGAGCCGTGTTGGATTGTGCGGCTAAACGTATGGAACTAAGGACCCCGGAGGATGAAGTAGTAGTGATGATCGGCGAAAGGAGGAACTACTTGTCTAACATAGTTTCAACACTAAAGGCTGAGAAAATGGTTAAGAAAGGGTGTAGGGCGTTCCTGGCCTTCGTAAGTGCGTTAGGTGGAAAGGATGAAGGTGTCAATGGAGTTAGAACCGTAAGAGATTTTGAAGATGTATTTCTGGAGGAATTACCAGGAATACCCCCAGATAGGGAGGTGGAATTTGGAATTGATTTGCTACCAGGAATAGCTCCTGTGTCAATCGCTCCATATCGAATGGCGTCAAAGGAATTAGTGGAGCTCAAGGCTCAAATCCAAGAATTGTTGGATCGTGGGTTTATTCGACCTAGTGTGTCTCCATGGGGAGCACCGGTCCTATTTGTGAAGAAAAAGGACGGAACTATGTGTATGTGCATAGATTATGGTCAGTTGAATAAGCTGACCATCAAGAACAAGTATCCTTTGCCAAGGATAGACGACTTGTTCGATCAGCTAAAAGGGGCAGCTGTGTTCTCGAAGATAGACTTAAGGTCGGGATATCGCCAGTTGAAGGTGAAGGAGGTTGACATCCATAAGACCGCTTTTAGGACAAGATATGGCCATTTTGAGTTTGTAGTGGTGCCGTTTGGTTTAACGAACGCTCCAGCCCCGTTCATGGATATGATGAATCGGGTTTTCCAACCCTACCTGGATCCGTCGTTGTATTCATCGACGATATTTTGGTGTACTCAAAGTCAGAAGAGGAGCATGATGAGCATCTCCGAGTTGTGTTGGAAGTGTTAAGGGAAAAGAAGCTCTATGCCAAATTCAGCAAGTGTGAATTTTGGCTTAAGGAGGTGGCATTCTTAGGACATGTGGTATCCGCAGAAGGAATAAGAGTGGATCCAAGAAAGATCGAAGCAGTGTTGGATTGGAAACCACCTAGGTCTGTGGTGAGATCCAAGTTTCTTAGGCTTGGCGTGCTATTACGTAAGGTTTGTGGAAGGATTCTCGTCAATAGCCGCGCGCTTTGACAAAGTTGCTAAGGAAGGAAGTACCCTTTGAATGGACTAATAAGCGTGAAGAGCTTTGAAAAGCTTAAGAGGGTGTTGACGGAAGCTCCTGTGTTAATTCAGCCGGAGGCAGGCAAGGACTTCGTAGTATATTGTGACGCTTCGCACACAGGGTTAGGCTGTGTGCTAATGCAAGAAGGAAAAGTAGTCGCTTATGCGTCTCGGCAGTTAAGGCCGCATGAGGTTAACTACCCAACTCATGACTTGGAGCTCGCAGTAGTGGTTTTCACCCTTAAGGTTTGGAGGCACTACCTTTATGGAGAAAGGTCAGTTATCTACACAGATCACAAGAGCCTTAAGTACTTGTTGACTCAGAAGGAGTTGAACTTGAGGCAACGAAGGTGGGTGGAGTTGTTGAAAGATTATGATTGTTCGATAGAATACCATCCGGGCAAGGCGAATGTAGTAGCTGATGCCCTAAGTAGGAAGGTTGTGTCAGATTTAAGGGCTTTGTTCGCTCACTTAAGTTTGTATGATGACGGAAGCCTGTTGGCAGAGTTACAAGTCAAGCCCACATGGCTGAAGGAGGTGAAAGAGGGACAGTTGGCGGATAAGGACTTAAGTACTAAGTTACAGCAAGTACAGCAAGGAGGATTAAAGGACTATGGCGTCAATGATGAAGGAGTACTGTGCTACAAGGGAAAGGTTTGTATGCCGAGGGATAAGGAGTTGAGACAAAGGATTCTTCGGGAAGCGCATGGTAGCCCTTATGCTATGCATCCCGGAGGCATCAAGCTGTATAGAGAACTAAGGGAACAATTTTGGTGGTCAGATCTGAAACGAGAGGTGACCGAATTCGTAGGGAAGTGTCTGACGTGTCAGCAAGTTAAGGCTGAACACCAAGTCCCATCGGGATTGCTTCAACCAATTGAGATTCCCCAATGGAAGTGGGAAAGAATTACCATGGACTTCGTTAGTGGGCTTCCCCTTACGCCTACTAAGAAGGACTCGGTATGGGTGATAGTGGACCGTTTGACTAAGTCCACGCACTTTATCCCAGTAAGAATGGATTATACTCTTTAGAAGCTAGCTAAGTTATAATGGCGGAGATCGTGAGGTTACATGGAGTACCAATGTCGATCATCTCCGATAGAGACCCAAGGTTCACGTCTCGATTTTGGAACGCACTTCATCAAGCTTTAGGCACTAAGTTGGACTTCACTACGGCTTTTCATCCACAATCGGACGGGCAGTCTAAACGGGTTATACAAGTGTTAGAGGATATGTTGAGAGGTTGTGTGATAGATTTTCGAGGAAGCTGGGAGGATTACTTGCCTCTAGCTGAGTTCGCCTACAACAACAGCTATCAGGCAAGCATTCGGATGGCACCATACGAAGCATTGTATGGAAGGAAATGTAGAACACCAACTTGTTGGACCGAGTTAGGAGAACGCCGCGTTTTGGGTCCAGAGTTAGTGGCGAAACCGAGGAGAAGGTAGAATTAATTCGCACGCGGTTGAAGGAAGCTTCGATGCAGACGTAAGTCGCACGCAGACCTTAAGCGGAAGGAAATCGAGTTTGAAGTAGGAGACCAAGTATTCTTGAAAGTTTCGCCTTGGAAGAAGGTTATGAGGTTTGGTCGCAAAGGGAAGCTAAGCCCAAGGTTTATAGGGCCTTATCAAGTGCTGAAGCGAGTTGGGCCAGTGGCATACCAATTGGAGTTACCACCAGAGTTGCATCAAATGCACGACGTATTTCATGTATCCATACTACGTCGCTATCGATCGGATCCGTCTCATGTGGTACCTGTTGAGGAAGTGGAGCTAAAGCCAGATCTATCCTACGAGGAGGAGCCGATTCAGATCTTGGAACGTGACGTGAAAATACTACGAAGGAAATCGGTGCCTTTAGTCAAGGTGTTATGGCGCAATCATGGATCGGAAGAAGCTTCGTGGGAGTCAGAGGAGACAATGCGACAACAATACCCTCAATTGTTTAGTTAGGAAATTTCGAGGACGAAATTTTTGTTTAAGGGGGGTAGAACTGTAACATCCTCAAAAGGGCCTATGCATTTTTAGTTTAATTGTAAGAAATAACAAGTCTTAAGCATAATGTATAAATTTTTGATATTTTTGGATACTCAGAAATGCACGAAAATGAATGGAAATGAACATTTTTGGCAACCTGAAAATGCATTAGGACAGGAACATTTTAGGAAACCTAGAAAGGTAAGGAAATGGTTCAAAAATGGAAAGTACACATTTTTGGAAACCCGAACATTTTGAAACCGAACATTTTGGAAACACAACATTTTGAGGCCCTGAACATTTTTGGAAACCTGAACATTTTGGAAACTGAACATTTTAGGAAACCTGAACATTTTTGGAAACTTGGAATGTAAGAAAAATGGCAAGTTACAGAGCCGATCGAAAATTTTAGGAAACTTAGAAATGACCCCGAAATGATGAGTTTTAAAGTTTAAAATAGGAAATAAAGGCAAGAGGGCCTTAAAAGAAAAAGTTGGTAGAATTTGACACACAAACGGGCTAGGAAAAGTGGCCTGAAGATGGCACTTAGGGCCTATGGAAATGGCGCCATGTGCAAGAGGCATGGGCCTGAGTTCGAGTCACTTGGGAAGCAAATAAAATAAGTTTTATTTTTGCTTCTAGAGACACCAAGGTGGACGGCACAAGCATTCTAGAATGGGGTGTTTTATTTCCATTAATATTGCTTAATTAAGTGATAAATAAAAGCTTTTTAATTTGGATTATTTGGAAGAGATAATAAGGATTTTTCTCTAGTTTATTTGAAATAAAATAGATGATGGAAGAGTGGTGGCCAAGTCTAGGACTCTTGGCTTGTTAAATTCCTGCTAAAGAGGGAGAGTTTAAGGATTTTTTTCTCATCTCTTCCAAGTGTGCCGAAATTTTCATAGTTCTCCCCCTCTCTGCCAAAATTTCTTTAAGCAAAATCCCTTTCTCTTCTTCTATTTTCTTCTCCGATTCTTCTGTCAAAGTCGAATCCTTGTTGATTCTAAGTAAAGGAGCAATCAACCACAACATCAAAAGGGTTTCCACCATTATTAAATAGAAGGATCAAGGATCTAAGGTAAGAGGTATGAATATTTGGTTAAAGGTTATGATTCATATTTTCAAAGTTAGATTTAATCTAACACAAAGTTATAGGAATTTTGACAAGCATATAAAGGAATCCTCTTCAGATTTGGAATTTGTAAGGTAAGTGATATTCGGCCAAGGCTTGATTTTTTTTTTATATTTAGGATTATTTCCCATTATTTCAAAAGCCGAAAACTAACATGGTTACATGACTAGTGTTAGCCGATTTCAAGGAAAAAGAATACTAGCAAATTTTTGGGACTTGATCATCTAATTCGGCAACAAGATTAGTAATACAAATCCTACTAGGATTTGGTTTTCAAACCAAATAAGGTTATTAATGTGTCTTTTATAATGGCCGAATATAGGCAACAGCAGATCTAAACTATAGATCGGGATTTTCGAGATCTCAAGGAGCCTATTAAGCAAATCAGGTGTGTACTCACACTAACTTTCAATATGTTATGGCAATAATTATGTTTTAATATATGAATGTGTATAAGAATGAGAATGTGGCTAAGTACCACAAATGTGGCAAAAAAGTGCACGTAT
Organism: Gossypium bickii; assembly: GCA_025503065.1. NCBI lineage: Eukaryota > Viridiplantae > Streptophyta > Magnoliopsida > Malvales > Malvaceae > Gossypium > Gossypium bickii. Next base: position 106,552,427 of record CP106709.1, read on the forward strand.
TCCTACTTTTGATAGGATTATGAATGTGTTATATTCGAAAAGTGACATGAATGTGAATTTAAGTATGATAATGTGAATTTAAGTATGATATGAATGATATGTAATAATTGGGGCATTTGGGATATATGTGAAGGAGAAAGTGAAGGTGATGACTACGGTCTCACCACCGAAGGTGCGCCGACTTTGGTCTCACTAACGAATTATGGTGACTACGGTCACATTATTGAATATGGTAACTTCGGTTACAATATTCGAATATAGTGTCTAAAGACACAACGTAAGTGGGCGATGAGCACGTCGATCGCAAATGATCGCTTTTCGATGGTGTGTAGCGGATGGAGGGTCGACTTAGTAGTCCCCACGGTGTACAAGTTGGTACGGGTGGTGTGTAGCGGATGGACAAATAGGCTTGGGTTTGGGTTGCATCATCCTTTATTTTGTATGAACATGAAATTGATATGACTTGTATGCTCGATTTGTTGAAAATTAGTATGTGTACACATTGAGTCATGGACTCACCCCGTTGGGAATTATTTTTCAGTGTGATGAGCAAGTAATGGACCGGGTTGGCGGGAGCTAAAGGTGGCCATGCATCACTTGAAGAATTTATTTAGAAATTTGGACTTTATATAATTTTAGTACTTTAAATTTTATTTTGGGTTTGAATGATGTAATAAGGCCATAAGGCCCAGTTGGATTTTCTTTATTTCTGTTTATTTTTATTTGATTATGATACAATTTATTTTTGATTAAAGTTAAGTAAATTTATTTCTTTTAAAATAATAAACCCTAAAATTATTTTTTCACCTTATTTAAGTTGGATTTTCAAAATTTATTAAATGGGTTCCAATTTGAGCCCAACCCAAAACAATGTTTTCTAAAATTTACAATTTTTCTCTAAGTAACCAAGAATTTGAAAATCGGTTTACTTAAGGAACATACCAGATCCGGTTCAGGCTCGTGGGCCGGGTGTGGGGTGTTTCAAGATATCTCTGATTTTGTTTCAAAATGTTTAGTCTGTCAGCAAGTTAAAGCTAAACATCAGGTTCCATCTGGTTTGTTGCAACCGATTCTGATTCTGAGTGGAAATAGGATAGAGTGATGATGAACTTTGTTTCTAGATTGCCTTTGACTCCCAGAAAAAAAGATGCAATTTGGGTTGTAGTTGACAGATTGACGAAATCAGCCCATTTTGTTCCGATAAGATTTGATTACTTACTTGATAGATTAGCTGAGCTTTATATTTTTGATATTGTGAGATTGCACGTAGTGCCACTATCTATCGTGTCTGACAGAGATCCGAGACTTACATCACGATTCAGGAAGAAATTGCAAGAATCTTTGGGTACTAAAGTGCATTTTAGTACAGCTTATCACCCACAGACGGATGGTCAATCCTAGCGGATTATTCAGATTCTCGAGGATATGTTGAGATGTTGCATTCTTGAGTTTAATGGTACGTGGGAACAATATTTGCCATTGATTGAACTTGCATATAATAATAGTTTTTAGTCGAGCATCAAAATGGCACCTTATGAGGCTTTGTACGGACACAAATGTCGAACGCCTCTGTATTGGACTGAACTCAGTGGAAGTAAGATACACGGGGTTGATTTGATCAAAGAAACTAAACAGAAAGTGAAAGTGATCCGTGACAGTTTAAAAGCAGCGTTTGATCGTCAGAAATCTTATGCAAACTTGAAACGAAAAGATATTGAATTTGATATCGGTGATAAAGTGTTCTTGAAGGTGTCTCCGTGGAAGAAAGTACTCAGATTCGGACGTAAAGGCAAATTGAGTCCGAGGTTCATCGGACCGTATGAAATTATCGAGCGTATCGGACCTGTAGCATATAGATTGTTGATGCCACCTGAGATGGAAAAGATTCATAATGTATTTCACGTGTCAATGCTTCGTCGATACAGATCCGATCCATCACATGTGATTTCTCTGTCTGAGATTGAAATCCGATCCGATATGACTTATAAGGAGGAACCGATCCGTATTTTAGATCGTGAGGTGAAAGGGTTGAGAAATAAGAAAATCTTGTTAGTAAAAGTGTTATGGCATTGACACGGGAGTGAAGAGGCTATGTGGGAGTCTGAAGATACAATGAGACAACAATATCTGAATTTGTTTAACGATATGATTTTCGGGGACAAAAATCCCTAAGGGGGAGAATTATAACAGTCCGGTTTAGAACCTAGTCGGAATAGTAGTTTTGGGACCACAAATTCGAGTCAAAAAATATTTTAATATTATTTTCTGTGTCTGCATTAAATGATTAAGCATGTGTGAAATTTTTGTGATTTAATTTATCTGTTTGGGTGTGTAATTTGATAAAAAGATCTAATTGTGAAAGATGCAAAATTTGCATGCTTTATGAAAAGATAGCTATTTGCCATGGCTTTATAAATATGAGGTCGTTATAATGCAATTGGACCATTTGAATTATGGATGGACATTAATGCCATATTTTAGTAGAAATTTAATGTTTATAATAAAGGTTAATTTAGTAATTTGGAAATTACATGTAATTAAATAAAATAAAAGTCTAAAATAAGCCATACATTTGTGTTCATCTTGTCAAATTGAGAAACAAAAATAGGGTTCTTAAGCTTTCAAATATTCGGCACACACTTTGGCTAAATCAAGCACTATAGAAAAACAGACTTTTTGCGGCATTTTTTTTGGCCTGAAAGTGCCGCAAAAAACGCCGCTATAGGCAACGCCGCTAAAATTTGCGGCGTTTATTTGAAAAAAAACACCGCTAAAGACTAGGACTTTTAGCGACGCTTCTCTAAAAAACGCCGCTAAAAGTCCTGGTCTTTAGCGGCGCTTCTATTGAAAATGTCGCTAAAAGTCCTGGTATTTAGCGACACTTTTATAGAAAACGCCGCTAAAAGTCCTGGTCTTTAGCGGCGCTTCTATAGAAAACGCTGCTAAAGACCGCTAAAAGTCCTTGTCTTTAGTGGCACTTATGTAGAAAATGCTACTAATTTGGGAAGATTTGCAGCATACATTTTTCACCAATATCCATCCTTCCTGTATAAAATCCAACCAAAAACAACAAATCTAAATGATACAAAATTATACGAAAGATATATGATATAAATTATAAATGAAGTATAATTCAAAAATTTCTTGCAATAATGTTAAAAGTTACAAGAAAATAAATGTCTACGATGGCGGCATTTGCGATTACGGGAACATCTTCATCATAGTCTGAAGCTGTAGCTAGAGTTCATCATACTTTCTGCTCTGCTCTGCTTCCCTCGCTGTTGCCTTTGCTTCCCTCGCTGCCCTCGCTGCTGACTCTGCTTCCCTCACTGTTGCCTCTGCTTTAAGTTGTAGCTGAAGTTCTTCATATTTTCTTTGAACCTCAGCTTCTATCGATGCTGCCTCTGCTTGAAGTTGTATCTGGAGTTCTTCATATTTTCTTTGAACCTCAGCTTCTCGCAATGTTGCCTCTGCTTTAAGTTGAGAAATTTGCTCAACTGTGCTCACTTGCATCTGAGCTATCTGGTCTCTTAACCTCTGAACTTCAGCTTGAGCTTGACTCCCGGAAGGCATGTATTGCTGCGAGCTAGATCCAAAATATTGGTCGGGTTAACACTAGATCCTTGAAATCAAACCCGACCATACCTTTCAGGACCATTCCTTGAAATAAATGTCCTCAAAATTAACAGAGCTATCAGTCGAAGCAATCGTCTCATACTCCGCCTTCTTATCTTTTAGTTTCTCCTAATAAATCAATTAAAGAGTTAAAAACGAAATATATAATAAAAAAGAATGCAACATAACTTAATATTATTTAAAACTACTAAAGACGAATTAAACCATTATAATTAAACATTATAAGTATTTAGAATAAATCAAATTTTATTAAGTAAATATACCATAATTTCTACAGCTTCGGATGTCATCGGAGATCCATCTTTCTTCCTATGCGTAGTGTCAAAAAGCTGAAGGCGTCCAACTTTTTGACCAGACGATGCTTCCTACAATATAGTAGTAAAAATAAATCCATTAATAGGAGAAAGTCATTAATATTTGACAGAATTAATAAATTCATAATTCCTGGGCCTCAGCTACACAAGCAAAACTTCTCGACCCTGTTATGTGCGTGAATTTTTGTTTTTGCCTACTGCTTGTTCCAACTCGCTCACGGTCCTACATAATGAAATTATTGTTACGTATATAGTAAATACTATAAACCAAAATATTTATAAGAGTTTGGAAGTACGTAATACCTCTCCTTTCTTTGAATTCCAGAATCTAACTGCATCTTCCCATTGGTGCCTCAGCATTCCCGACGGGACATTTCGCAATTTTTCTTCGAGGCTTATGTCTTTCTTAAAATAATCTTTTTTCAAAGTGCTTTTATGGTCTCTCCATTTTTTACCCAATGCCTTCTTGATATAGGCATCCGAGACCTGTAAAGCAAATCTCTCCTAAAAAGACAGAAGTTTAGAAAGTAAATATAAATGAAACTTAAACCAAAGTATTATAAATTACATTCACGTTTTGTTATCTTAATATTATCGAGAGCTTGATTCTTGTTGCTATTAGGCATGTGATGCCATGATTCGTAGTTGATGGGCAACATATTGGCATTTCCTGCTATAATACCCAAATAGCCTACTAAAAGTCGAGCTTCTGATCCAACAGGCTCACCATGACTGTTTCTACTTACTTTGACACGCTCGACAGGATTTAAGTCGAATAAATCTTTAAGTAGCGTACGTCCTCGACCTCTGCGCGTCCAACCACTTTCAGCTGGAAAATAATATATTATTATACTGAAATTGAGAAATAGGAGCAATAATAAAAGTCTATACTCAAATAAAATAAACTTAACATTACTTTGAAATTCTGCAGGCTCGTCATCTGTCTCTGGCACATTTGAAGATCCAATAGCTGTCTGCTGTTCACTATTTCCTTCTTCTAAATTTGGAGTATTCTGGACAATACTTAAATTTCGTAATTTTCTTCTACTTATTTTTCCTGCAATACACATAAAATAGTTGAAATTTTAGTAACAAATAACAACAATAATAGTAAATATAAAATAATTAAATTATATAACATGACCAATATTAAAATTATAATATTACATATATTTTAAAAATCGTAAAATCTTACTACATCATAATTCGTAAATATATTAATCCACGTCTTGACGAACCCATTGAAATTGTGTACTAGTACTAGGGATATTTTCATTTAAGTTTTGTTCTGGAAAAGGTAAAGTTTCTGATCTTTCGACGATGTCATCTCTACTTCCATTGCCCATGTCAAATAAGTCTCTAGGGGTGTTTCGGAGTACAATGTACCAACCCTCATCAGTTGGATCTTTCGAGTAAAAAACTTGCTTCACTTGAGAAGAAAATACATACGGCTCATCTATCAATTGTTGTCCAGTGTGAATCAATTGAGAGAAGTTCACCATTGTAAAACCAAATTGATCTTGTTGAATTCCGTGAGTCGTATTAACATCAGCCCAATCACCTCGAAATAAGACAACTTTCCATTTGCTGTAATAATCCAACTCAATTATGTCAGTGAGAAGTCCGTAATACTCCACATTCCCCTTTCCTATTCTATTTGGACCTTGGGAAAGCCATTTAACTTCATCATTTACTTCATTCCGACTCCAAACCTATTGAATCGAAAGTAAATTGAGTAATTATAAATGTTATGAGAAAACATTATTACTTGTCAATGAAAGCTTCAATCGCATACCGTTTGGCTTAACCATTCATGAAATGATTCTGTGAACAACTTATTAATTTCTCATTGTTGTAATCTTCAGGACCATGAACGAGCTCTCAATATTTGTTTGTACTCACTATGTTAAAAAAAGGTTTACTTTGTTAGAAGATAAAAAAAATTATAATCGATGAATATTTATCAAATTCTAGAACTTACTTGCGTAATGGTTTCATTGAATCGTGATGAAAAAGAACATATCGATGTGCTTGGACCCACGATCTATCATCTAATTCTGTAATTTCAACTTTGCCGATTGGTTCTCCAAAACTTTGAAATAAATAAGTTTCGACCAAGTTATGATCTGTGAGCCCAGCATTTCTACTTGGTCTGTTCATTCTTGTTTCAACATCTTCCAAATATCTTGAACAGAAAGTCATACATTCCTCTGCCAAGTAGCCTTCAGCAATTGATCCTTTCGGATAACCCTTATTGCGGCATTAAGACTTCAATTTGGATAGGAACCTAAACACGATATACAACATTATCAAAAGTTGCAACTAAAGGCATTGAGGTGAATGAAGGAATAATTTACAAATAAATTAACACCTTTCTATGGGATACCTCCATCGATAGAAAACGGGTCCACCAAGTATTGCTTCACGAGGGAGATGAATTATCAAGTGCACCATAATAGTGAAGAAAGAAGGCGGGAAGATCTTCTTCAGATTGCATAAAGTTAATGTGGCTCGATCTTGTAGTGTCTCAAGTTCTTGAACATCCAAAACTTTGCCACAAATGCCTTTGATTATATTGGATAGTTCAATTACACAAGACGTCACCTTTTTTGACATACAACACCGCATAGCAACTGGTAGTAAATCTTGCATCAAGATGTGATAGTCATGTGATTTTAAGGCATATAGTCTTCGATCTTTAAGACTCACACATCGAGATATATTTGATGCATACGCATCTGAGACCTTTATATCTTTCAATACCATGCAGAACACTTCTTTCTTCGTATTCGACATTGAAAAAATAGAAGGCGGCAATCGATATTTCTTATTCGAAAGTGCTTGGGGATGAAGCTCACGCCGAATTCCCATATGGACTAAATTAAGTCGACTCTGAAGATTGTCTTTCGATTTTCCATCGACATTCAAAATAGTCCCAATAATGTTCTCGCAGACATTTTTCTCAATGTGCATGACATCAAGATTATGTCGTAAAATGTGATGCTCCCAATAAGGCAACTAAAAAAATACTTCTTTTTTTTTCCACAAGTCCGCCTCATTAGGATCATCCTCTTCATCAGATTCATCATCAGATTCATCCCTTGATCTTCTATTTCTTTGCGTGTTGGGCAGTTGATTCATCTTCCCATAAATGAAATTGATATCTTTCAACGTGAACAAGATTTTAGATCCACCGGTCTAAGAAAGAGCTTCTCTAAACTCTTCAGTACCGTCAAACAGAGTACTTTGAAATCTAAATCTATGGTTTCCCGGTAACCATCGACGATGCCCCATGTAAGAGAACTTCTTCCCATTATATAACCATTGCGAACATATTTGTGCAGCACAAAAAGTACAAGCATAACGTCCCTTGGTACTCCAACCAGATAAATTGGCATAAGCCGGGAAGTCATTAATAGTCCACATCAAAGCTGCACGTAAATTAAAGTTCTCCTTTCTCAGTACATCATATGTCTCAACACCAGCCCATAATTGTTTTAACTCTTCAATAAGTGGCTGCAAATAAATGTCAATATCATTTCTGGGACCTTTCTCTCTAGAGATAATCATAGATAAGATAAATGATGATTGTTTCATGTAAATCCATGGAGGCAAATTGTAAGGAATAAGCACCACAGTCCAAGTACTATACGCAGTGCTCATGGTTTTGTAAGGATTAAATCCATCAGATGCTAGCCCAAGCCTCACACTCCGAGGATCACTTGCAAAGCTTGGAAATTTGGAGTCAAATGATTTCCAAGCTAAAGAATCAGCAGGATGCCTTAACAATCCATCATCGGTTCGTCCATCATGGTGTCACGTCATTGACTCGGCTGTCTTCGACGACATGAAAAGCCTTTGAAGCCTTGGTATTAGCGGAAAATACCGCAAAATCTTAACTGACTTCTTCCTTGACTGCGCATCATTTTCATCCTCATTACCATCTTTTGTATTTCTATTCATCCAACGAGATTGACCGCATACATGACAACACTGTTGGTTTTTCTGGTCGCCTCAATACAACATGCAGTCATTTGGGCAACTATGAATTTTGTTGTACCTAAGGCCCAAATCTTTTATCAGTTTCTTCATGTCTTTGCATGATTGAGGGATTTTCGCAAACGGGAACATTTCTCTTAAAAACTCTAACAGCATTGTCAAAGAGTTTCCGGTCCATCCTCCCAAACATTTTAAGTGAAAAAGACCAATACAGAAAGACATTTTTGAAAATTTTGATCCCTCATAAAGTTCTTCATTCATTTCACCAAGTAACGTGTAGAACTTTGCGGCTTCTTCATTTGGCTGTTCATCAGGTACACTTCTTCCCGTTTCGATGAAAGTATTTCCACCAAAATTATAATCATCGGTTGCACCCAAGTCAAGTAGAAATGATTGCAAACCATCACTGCGCATATTAAATGCATCTCGCAACATACCTTCCATGTCATCTTCTCTAACATTCTGATTGTAAGCACTATGAGGATAACCCAGATTCATCAATGAAGAGGCTCCACTAGATGTGCACTCTCTATGGAAAATCCATTTTTTATACCCTCAAATAAAGCCATCAACAATTAGATGTTCGTAGACAACTTCACGATAATGCCAATTGATATTGCCACACTTTTTACACGGGCAAAGAATCATATTCTCTTGGCTTGCATTTTGAAATGCAAAATTTAGAAAAATTTCTACTCCATTTCGATAGCCATTGCTTACCTTTGACAAATTCATCCAACTCCTATCCATTTCATAATTGTTGAAGTCTAAAGTTGACAATAAATTACGCGGGTACAATAAATTGCGCGGGTAGGTTATGATATGATATATATTTATGTATCATGTAAGTTATGTAAGTTATGAAATTTGATCTTAAAATTATGTAAGTTATCTTAAAATTATGTAAGTTATGAAATTTGATATTTAAATTATGTCAGTTATGTATTATGCAAGTTATGTAAATTATGTAAGTTATGAAATTTGATCTTAAAATTGTGTAAGTTATGAATTATGTAAGTTATGTAAGTTATGTATGTTATGTAAATTATGTAAGTTATGAAATTTGAACTTTAAATTATGTCAGTTATGTATTATGTAAGTTATGTAAATTATGTAAGTTATGAAGTTTGATCTTTAAATTATGTAGGTTACGTATTATGTAAGTTATGTAAATTATGTAAGTTATGAAATTTAAACTTTAAATAATGTAAATTATGTAAATTTGAACTTTAAAATAAATTAAAATATTAAAAAAATTCGTGATTAAAATAAAATAAAATATTAAAATATTATTACTCATTTTTGAGAGAGCTTTAAGATTTGAAAACAAGTGTCTCTCGTACATAAGAAAAACAATGACCATGTAACTGAATTATATACTTAAACATATTTCATTAAATCACTGAAAACTAATTTTCACCCCAAAATCATGTTGCTAATTTATAACTTTGTTAACATTCGGTTCCAAGTTCCAATTGCTGAGAAAATTGAGTTTCCTATTTCTTATTTTTTTTATTTTAAAAAAATTAATTTTGTAATTTTTAGATTTCAAATTAAGTCAAATTATTAAACTGTTAAATTTTGTTTCTTAAATTAGTTGGGTTGATATCTTGATGAAAAAAATGTTATGGTGAAGCTAAAATTAATAAAAGAATTTTAAAAATATTAAAAATTGAATTTGAAAAAGTAGAGTGTTTATTTTTTGAAAATAAAAACTAAAAAAAAATCAAATAGTTTTACATCTACGAATTAATTTACAATATATGTAAAACTTAAACCCATGAAAAGACTTAATATTGGTTTCCACTACCACAATCTCAAAATATTTATGTAAGTTATGTAAGTTTTATGAATTTTAAGCTGTTAAATACCAATTATTCAATTTTATTTAATTCAATTGGGTTACGAATATATATTTTAAAAATATCAATAATTAAAAATCAACATGAATAAAGTAGCGATTATCTAATAAAGCAAAGCATATTATCATGACGTTTTTATCGCATATTATCACTAACAATAATATTTTATATCATGCATATTTTAAAAATTAACATATTGGGTTAAAAATTAACCCAATATCATGCATTATACATAAATCACTAACAAAAATTAATATACTAAAAAGCCATAACTAAGTGCCACAACTAGTTGAAACAATATAAAATGAAACTATATCTTGAAATGATAGAGCAATATATATAATTAAGCATTCAACCTAAAACCAATCGGGAATAAAAGGAAAGGCAATAAAAGAAGGTAGAAAAATTAAGAAACATGAAAATATATAAATTGGAAAGGAAAATTTAACAGCAAATAACCTTGTTAATTTTCAAACAAGCTTTGACGATCTGTGTTATTTGGTGGGGGGTTCGTCTCTCTTTGTTTTCCCTTCAATTTAGGGAGTGGAAAGTAGACACCAGAACCTAACATGCGTATTTGTTGTAATTGAGTTACAATATAAAATTAAAAATTGAGTTACAAGTATTTAACAAGTATTTGTTTTAACATAAATAACATGCGTATTCGATTTACAACTATACTCATATTTATGATATAAAAAAAAGGCAACAATATAAACAGTGAAAACTTACCAACAAATTAACATAGAACAATCTGCATAAGAAACTAAGGTAGAACAATCTGCAGATGAAACTAGGGTAGAACAATCTGCAGAATAAATATGGCCATTTCATTTCCAGGGTTTAAAAAAAGATATACAAATTTGAAGTATAATTAGCTTTACCACAAGCTGAAGCTGACTGACTGGAAGTTGAAGCTGAAGGAAACAAGAAGTTGAAGCTAGAAGAGTCCGAATACTTATATATCCATGTATCTATATCTTCAGAGGTAAAACAATAAAACAAGTCATGTTTCAAAAAAGTAAAAGTACAAACTAAATAGCAATCAAATGTCAAAATTTGACTAATTGTATTGTCAAAAAAAATAAATTTAAATGCTTGTTCGGCTCTGTTCCTAGTCACTCAATCTTTTAAAATACCTATTCAGTGAAATAAGATAATGCAAAATTAAAAAAAATCAATTTTAAATGAAATTTGAAGAATGGATAATTATATGGTGCAGTTACTGATTTAACGATTGAAATAAAGACTCGTTGCTCCTAATTATATGGTTACTATTCACATTATTATAATTTAATAATAATGAGTCTAAAAAGACATCATTATAATATATGCGATTTAACAAGTCATAACAAGTCAATTAATCTATCCATTTGAAATAATTTTGCCTAAAAAGCTTAAAGATAAGAAGCCATAACAAGTCAATTAGTTTCACTGTTTATTGGTGGGGTTCCCTATTTTGAGAATGCCCATCAATCATACACTAATTAATAATATATGCATATCCAAGTTAGAAGCCTCTACGTGTGGATCCAAAGATATCTATGGGGGCCATGTGTCTTCTCTCTTCACTCCACATTATCAACTACAAATGGCTATGCTACTCCCCAATCACTTTATATGTACAATCAAAGAAAATTATACCTATTACCTAATACCAGTGTAAACATATATTATTTTATACATGTATAACTATAAGCCAAAGAGACCTCCCACCTAAAACTTTTGAGTAAAATATAATTTTAATTAACTATAACATGAATCTGCAATCTTTATCAGCTCAAAATGTTTGACAATAAAGCCAACAGCGAAAACAAAACACATTTCTGTTCTTCAACAAAAGTTTGAAGGCGTAATTAAAATTTTCAAAATTCTGTAAGGAGCATAATCAAAATTTTCCACACTCTCGACCTCTTTTGACTCAAATATAATTCAGCACTACTCGTCATCATGTGTGAATGTTAAAGTTGATAAAATATAGCATCTAAATGCCTTCAATAACTTTCCCCTTAATCTCAAATTATATATATTATGTTTTCTACTTTGGGTTTGACATGAAAACATTGTATAGCATTTCAAATCACATTTGGATTTGTCTTAGGCTTAAACTATATGGGCTGTAAATCCAAGTGGATTTCACATCTTTATTGACTTCATCATACCTTTCAGCTAATATTTTAACAACAAATTCAGCTTCCTTTTCACTACATTATTTTAATATAATTACATTATCTTCAATTTTTAATTAAAAACGAAAGAAACAACTATAAAACTGTGAGTTAACTGTTGAACGAACCTTGTGAAAATAATGGTTTTTGGAGAGTTCACAGGCCACCTCTTCGACTCTTTCGATAGCAAACAATCAAGTGTTCTGGCAAGTGGGGGATCTAAGCTAGCCACTCATTTCCCACATGCAGTATACGATCAAAAAGAAAAAGTTAAAACCTCTTATTGTGTTGTTAACATTAATCACGATTAGTTATGAACATATAGAAAAAAAATCAAATTAGAATTCGACAGTAATAGAAATCCATGCCCAGAAGCAAATAAAGTAAATTTGGGGAAGTAATCAAATTGCTAAAAAACAAGAAATAAATACCTGATGGGGAAGTAATCAATTTGGGGGAAGTATTTCGCACCAAAATTGAAGAAGAAATTAGGGATTTCGGGAAATAGAAAAAATGGGGGAACAGACATTCGGCTTAAAGTTTAGTGTAATTAAAATGGATGAAAAAAGAACAATATCTTTTCTGTATAAAAATTAACCCTATTGCGGCATTTTTAAATAAACGCCACTAAATAAAAGCAAAAAACCCAGTCGTTTCCCAAACACTGAACTCAAATTTGTGGCGTTTTGGGCAAAAACGCCACTAATAACATGGACAAAACAGCGACGTTTAAAAAATGTTAAAACATATTTGTGGCATTTTATTGAAAGCGCCACTAATAACAACAAAAAACAGTGCCGTATTTACGGTGATTTTGAAAAGCGCCACTAAAAGCAAAGCACACAACGGCGCCGTTTTGCGAACACTTAAAGAATATTTGCGAAAACGCTGGTAATACTTCACCTATTGCGGCGTTTTTGGTTAAGCGCCACTAATGATACTAACATCGCCACAAAAAACGACACCGTTTTTTATTAAATATCACGACTTTTTGCGGCATTTTTTACATAAACGCCGCTAATGCTTTTCATACCCATAAATATTTAAAAATTCAACAAAATTTAAAAATGCTTATAATTTCTTTAAAATTATATATACGCCAACAATAAAATACAAATATACTAGCACGTGAGTTGTGAAATTAGTGTCATCCAAGATTGAAGTCAAATTGATCCAAAATTAAAACAAAAGTTATAAAATGGAAATATTAATTAATAAAAAAGGAGAGAATAATGCATTTTTAAAAAATAAATACACATTTTTAAAAACAAATACATTAATATATTTTTATATTGAATAAATATAAATATTTATGTATGCAATATATAAATAAAAAATGATGTTAATTATATCAATAATTGGGTTAATATTTGACAAGATCTGGATCAAATTAAAGTTCATGTATACAATTGAACATTATACCATTGTTCATGTATGCTTTTGGGATTTAACCCATTTTGATATATATATTTTTTAAAATAATAATTTATATTTATCTTATTTAGATATATATTCTAAAAAATCTAAAATTAAAACCCTAAACCCTAAACCCTAAACCCTAAACCTTAAACCTTAAACCATAAACCCTAACACCTAAACTCGTAAACCACAAACACCTACCACCAACCACCAAACCTCAAAATCCAACCCCCAATATACAATAAACCTTAAACCATAAATCTAAAATCTCAAACCCCAAATCATAAACCCTAAACCGTAAACCATAAACCGTAAACTGTAAACCGTAAACCGTAAACCCTAAACCCTAAACCATAATCATAAACCATATTTTTGGGAATTCGTGTGGCCAATGTTAGTGTGGTACAAAACATGTATTTTATATTCTTATATTAAATAATATGAGTGTAGTACAAAATGGCATGAATACCAGTAAAAACCAAATGTTCCTCAGTTTTCAAACAGTATCCCAAACCTTAAACCCCAAACCCAGACTATAAATCATAAACCCTTAACCCAAAATAATAAACATTATACAATAAACCCTAAAACTCTAAACCATAGACATTAAATCTTAAACCATAGACAATAAACCCTAAAACTTAAAATACTAAAGATTAAACCCTAAACTCTAATATGATATACCCTAAACACAAAATATTTATTACAAGGTACAATTAAAAGTATTTAAAAAAGAATTTTATTGTTTGCTTAAACCCTAAAATAACTTTATTTTTTGTCATTTTTATCAAAATCCCTAACCCTCAAACCCTAATACCCTAACCCTTAAAACCATAATTAAACACTAAGACTCAGCATATAAAAACTAAACCCCAAACAACAAACTTTAAAACACTAAATCCTAAACCCAATATAACAAACCCTAAATTAACCACAAACTTAAAATACTATATATTAAACCTTAAACTATAAAACCCTTAAATTATAGCCCTTAAACCTTTTAAACCCTAAACCCTAAAATTTTTTAATCAATATTAAGTACTGCTTCCACAATTTTTTATAAACATATATATGCTTTTACATTAATATATATCTATGTATATACATGTACATAAATATCCATATGAAATTTTTAGGGGGGTTTTGGGTTTTAAGGATTATGTTTTTAAGGTTTAAGGGTTTAGAGAAAGTCATATGGCATCGATTTTAACAGCTTCGTAACTTAAATGAAAACTTCTAAATAGTTTAGTTATCAATTTGTAAATTTTCATAATTAAGTAACTAAAATGAAACTTTCTCATAGCTAAGTCAGTTTCAAATATCAAAATAAAATCACATTCAAAACAAAAATAAGAAAAAAAATGAAAATCAAATCGAATCAAATCGAAACGAGTGTCGGTTACCCTAGATGAAAATGGAACTATTGCTCAACCTTTAGCGGCGTTTGGACCAAAAAACGCCACTATTTCTTAGTTTTTAGACGTGTTTGTACTAAAAACACCGTTATTTCTCAGTTTTTAGCGGCGTTTGAACCAAAAACGTCTCTATTTCTCAGTTTTTTTTTCTTGTAGTGAAGGCATGTTTTGGTTTCGATTTTTTATAATTTTTACGTTTTTGAGATCGTTGCTATGAAAACTACAAAACCCATGCTTAAATTTTGTGAATTGATGATGATTTTGAAATATGCCATTCATGAATTCATGAGCTTTGTGATGTTTGGTGATGAAATATGAAATATATTTGTTAGATTAACATACTTTGTCTTTGGATTTTTGATGAATTTGAGTAATTTGGACTAAATTGTGAAAAGAATATTTTGAGGGCCTAAAATGTGAAATAAATGAAATGTATGGACTTATATGAGCATGGGTAACATTAGGCCTAAGCTTGATGTGTGCAAATTGTGTATTTTATGATTTTATGAAATAGGGACTAAAATGTCAAAATGTGAAAATGTGGGGGCTAAATTGTAAAGTACCCTAAATATGTGTTTTTGGATTGAATTGAATAATTTGGTGAATAAATGGATTAACTTTGAATATGTATAGATCAAAAACCAAAGAAAATAGATTTAGACCGCAGAAAGTCGAAAGTGATCGAATAGTCGAATTCGTCTGTTTATCCGAATCCGAGGTAAGTCGATATACAAATAAATGCATTAGAATTGGTTTATTTATGCATCTATGAAATTTGGATTGCGATGATTATGTTCGAGATGATTTGTATATGAAATTTGAGGAAGTATCGACAAGGTGTTAAAGTTTGAAAAGTCCCGTACGAACCTAGGAATAGATAGGATTTTATATGTCATGACATATGTTTCTGATATGTGATATCGTGTAAGACCACGTCTGGGACGTTGGCATCGATTTGAGATTTACGTGTAAGACCATGTCTGGGACAGTGGCATCGATATTTGGTTACATGTAAGACCACGTCTGGAACGTTGGCATTGTACGACTATTCCGAGTATTCTGAGTATCCTATTTGATTCCGAATGGTTCAACAGGTAATTCTGAGAAAACGAAAAGACTATGTGAAATGTATAAACGAATTAGGTACTTTTGAAATGTACATTATGTATGTCTATGGAAGGTAAGTATATATACAAACTTACTTAAGTGAATTATGTGCATAGACTATGGATACAAAATGTGATATATGTATGAAGAAGTTATGATTTAATGTTGTATATGGAGATGAGTTGGCTAGTAAGAAATGGCTAAACAAATGAGCCAAGAATGAATTAAGAATTTGCAATTGTTATATACATGAATGATTTTGTGTTTAATATGATACTAAATGTTTTTATGATAAGTTTATTTGTATATGACTTATTAAGTTTTGAAAGCTTACTTTGTGTGTGTGTGTTTGCTTTGTTTTATAGATCGTTAAAGCTACGAGAGGCTTGGGGATCTTCGTTGATCGTCATCACACTATCCAATCACATTTTGGTACTTTATGATCATGTAAGTATTAAGTATGGCATGTATAGGCTAGTCACTTTGAATTATGTTTGAGATATGTATATAGCTATGTGATATGGCTAGATAAATAGTTGTGATATGAATGAGTAGTCATGTTATATGATGCTTTGTTTGGTATGGTTTAATGACTAATGAAATGGTCAAAGTAAAGGTAAGCTTATTGATGCAAAGTTGGTATATTATTGATGAGAAGATGTCATATTGTATTGGTAAGTTGTAGATGATTTATGTTTAGAAATGCTTCTGAATAAGTTGAGCTAAATGGCATATAAGTTGGTATGTTTGAAATGTACTTGAATGAGTTGAAAAGATAACCATTTGGTATGTTTTTGGTTGCCAATTGTGTTTGGAATAATGCTTGTATGTGCTTGTAGGAATGACCCAAACTGTGGGTGGCATTTTGGCCTTACAAATGGCCTATAATTGCCCACACAGTTGAGCACACGGGCGTGTGCCTCGATCATGTCCTTTGTGGTTGTATTCCAAAAACAAGTTAGACTCGACCACGGGCTGGACACATGGGCATGTGACTGGCCGTGCGGTGCAAGTCAGTAGAGACCACGGATGAGGCACACGAGTGTGTCCACAGTCGTGTGAACAAGTCAGTATGTATGCCCTGTTTTGACACAACTTAGACACACAGGCGTGTCTGAGGCCGTGGGAGGCACACGGCCTACCCACAAGGGCGTGTGACCTCTGTAACTTTGAAAAATTTTTAAATTTCCAAAAATTTCTGTATGTGTTCGGTTTAGTCTCAGTCCCTTTCTAAATTATGTATAAGGTCTTGTAGACCTAATTAAGGGACACTTTGATTTGACTCATTGAATTATATTATGAAATGTCCGTAAATGGTTCCGCTTTGTCCGGTAATGCCTTTAACCCTAGACCGGCGATGGTTACGGGTTAGGGGTGTTACAGTGTTCACTAAAACGTCCATAACTTGAGCTTCTGAACTTGAAATTGAGTGATTCAAAGTGCATTTTGAAGCTAAGATATAGCTCTTAAAACAATCTGCAGACATATAAGCCCATAAATGCTTGGATACCGTCCAAAAATTTTTCACAAGTGTACTAATATTTTTAGCTTGAAAATTGGTAGCTTGGTTGAATTGACTTGAATAAATTTCACTCATTTTGTGCATGTATCATTCCCCCTTTCCTAAAAAAGATTCATCCTCACATACTGTCTTTGATCGAATCTTGGTTTGATTTGCTTGACTTTTGACCTTGTTATTTGGCCTTGAGGTAGTGTAAGCCCATCACATTTATGGGCTTGAAATTGAGCCTTGAGGCTCGCATTAGAGATATTTTGCTTTCAACTAAAAGCAAAGAAAATTATTTATGGTTTTGTTTTTGTTTGAATTATTCAAGTCCACCCTTGAAGCATTTTGTGGTACGAGAATAATGAAGAAGGTCGTTTGGTTGAATGCCAGAAACGATAAGGATTTGTCAAGCCAAAAACACAAGTGCAATTTTGATAAAGGGTTTTTTGCTATAAATATCACAAATCAGCTTACTTTTCAAAATTTTTATTTTCTGTTATGCAAGAAAACTATTTTCGAACCATATTTTTTCCAACATTTATGCAATCAAATTAATATAGACATGGCTAAATTTTGGTGGGGGTTAATGGAAGGAGAAGGAAGAATTCATTGGAAGAGGTGGGAAGTTTTAATTGGTGCAAAGGTGGATGGTGGGTTAGGATTTAAAGGTTTGAAGAAGTTCAATGATGCTATGCTGGCAAAGCAATTTTGGAAAATGTTGCAAAAGCCTAAAATATTATGGGTTAAAGTTCTGAAAGGGTTTTATTTCCTGATTGTATAGCTTTGGAGGCCAATAAAGGTGCAAGGGCTTCTTGGTGTGGGGGTAGTTTATTGAGAGGTAGGGAATTTATTAGAGAAAGAATTCTGTCACAAGTTGGAAATGGGGAAGATATCTCAATATGGCAGGATAATTAGGTTCCAGATTTAAAAGGGAAGCTTTTGACTCCAAATGTTACTGCTAGAACATATTTTCTTGAAAAGGTGGCTGAATGGATTTGTAGAGAGGATGAAAGTTGGAATGTTAATGCTGTGGGAGGTTGGATTGGTGAGGAAGAAAAGCAAGCAATTAGGAAAATTTCTATTAGTTTGGGAGGGGAAAAGACAAGTTGATTTGGAATTATAAAAGGGATGGGCTTTATAGTGTTAAATCAAAGCCATCAGGGTGCTGCTCCTTCTTCCTCTATTTTTGTTTATGTAAAATTGTGGAAAATGTTATGGGGGTTAAATATGCCTAGTAAAGTGAAACTCTTTATCTGGAGATTGTGTAATAATTCTGTGGCTAATAGGGAGAACCTTTACAAAAAAAAAAAAAGATTAAGGTCTCTCATTTGTGTGTTTTGTGTGATAATGAGGTCGAGTTTGTGGAACATATGATGTTGATTTTTGAATGAACAAGAGGTGTCTGGTTTGTTGTGAGGTTGGGATTAAAATCGATAAGGAGAGTAGTTTAAGTTTTGATAGGTGGATTTTGAGTTTGTGGATGCAAAAAGAGGTAAAGGTTGAAGGTAGAATCAAAATTGCTTTAGTTTGTTGGCACACTTGGAAAGCTCATTGCGATATAGTTGTAGGAAAAAATGATTAAATGTGTTTGGTACTATTGAAAGGATTAAGAGAGCTTACCAAGAGGTGGTTGGAATTCTGCCTTCTAAGGTTGGTAGAGAGCATTATGTGGTTGGATCTGAAAGTGTGGAGAGATGTAGTCCTCTTGATACTGGATGGGTGAATGTGAATTCTGATAGTACAGTTTTGAAGAATGGAGGTAAAGGTGTTATGGGTGTGATTATAAGGAATGAGAGGTGATAAATCCCAAAAGTAACATGCTTTAGCTTCATTTTGAATGCATTTTTGTAACATCCTGAATTTTTGGGCCTATGCGTTTAATGGGTGGATATGTTTAATGTGTTAATTTAAGTGTTAGGGGTCCAAATTGGGTTCAGGCTTAGGTAGAGGCCTTGATTAAAATTATCTGATTGGGCATTATAGGGTTTAAAAGGTTCTATGTTTAAAATACCAAAGTGGGCTTGTGGCCCAATCTTAGGAGGTGACGCCACATAAAGGAGTAAGGGGCCCAAATTTAAGTTTCATGGAGCCCAATTCTTTTAATTTAAGTTAGCTAAATTTTGGGCATTAGGATTAGGTGGAGTGGATGGCAACAAGGCTAAAATTTAGGGGTTTTAATGTTTAAAATATGTGGATAATGAGCAGATAAAGGTTATTATTTAGGAATTTATTTTATGTGGACAATAAGCAGATCAAGGCTAAAATTTAGGGATTTTAATGATTAAAATATGTGGATAATATGCTGATAAAGGAGGGAGGAGTTAGAGATAATTAAGTCTCTTTTAGATGAGCTAGTAGATTAAGATAAAGGAGAAAAGATAGGATTTATCTGCAAGGTTAGGTAAGTGCTGAAATTTCTATAAATAGGGGGAATATCTCTTCAATTTCGGCATTTGGGTTTTTCTCTCATTCTTTTCTCTTCTTCTCTGAGCAAAAGCCAAAAACTCCTAAAGTTCCATCTTCTTCTTCATTCTCTGCAAAAGCAGAAACCTCTAAGCCTAATCCCCCATCTTCACCTTGATTCAAAAGCCAAAACTCTTTCTATTCTTTTTCTTCCTAGTCGAAATCTTCAAGTCCCTTCCTTGTTTTCTTTTCTTCTTCTCTTTTCCTGTCAGAAACTGAAACTTTTCACTCAAGTATTTTAAAAGCTAAAGACACATCAGCCTTCTCTTGTTCATACTTTTTCCGGGATTTTCCTAAAAGCCGAAATCCCTAGATTTCATCTCCTGTGATTGCCGAATTGCTTCTGTGGTGGCTACTTGTGCCGAAATCTGAAGGGAACTTTAGTGGAATCAATCGCATAGATCTCTTAGTTATAGATTGGTAGCACTCGAATCGTGTTACTTTTGAGATTTCAAGGTAAGAAGATCTATTAGTTTCAACGTGTAAATTCGGGATTTACTAACCCTTGGCTGAATATAGGAGAAGCCCTATTTTCA
Organism: Gossypium bickii; assembly: GCA_025503065.1. Classification (NCBI taxonomy): domain Eukaryota; kingdom Viridiplantae; phylum Streptophyta; class Magnoliopsida; order Malvales; family Malvaceae; genus Gossypium; species Gossypium bickii. Next base: position 106,572,853 of record CP106709.1, read on the forward strand.
CATCTTTTCGGCTTTTTGAGCAAAGTTGTAGATCGGTCTAGCAAGGGTATCGACATTAATCAGGTGTGTAACTTCTCACACCATTAGATTGAATGCTATTATGTATATATATATAAGTATAAATCTGCTATACTCTGTTAAATGCTGAAATCCCGGCATAACGTTTCAAAACCCGAGAAGGGTAAAGGCTTAATATCATGTTAGTGTTTTCTACCATTCTTCAGTGAATGTTTCTGTTAAAAAGATATGTTTTGCATGTCGATTTCTATGTATGCTCGGGGTTGGGTGATTGATAAAAAGGGGAAGTGATCTGTTCTGGTGGCTTATGCCATTTCAGCCTGGTGACTCTGTCACAACTCTGTTTCACAGTGGCTTTTGCCATTTCACCTGGTGACTCTGTCACAACTTTGTGATGAGCGACATGATGATCGCCATCAATGGCATGTAGCGGTATGGGTTGATTGAAGAAATCCCCAATGGTGTGACTGGCAGGTGAGGGTGGCGTGTAGCGGATGGAAACCTAGGATTGGGTTGGGTTTTTATGTATGTTATCTTTTATATTATGTTCTATATTCTGACCTGTGGGCTAAGGCCCAGTCTGATGGTGCATGAGGGTTGCACACGGAGTCTTGCGACTCACTGTAATATCCTGAAATAGGGGTAAAATTTTTATTAATTATTTTGCATAAGTATGGTCATCATGGTGTTGATTGAGGTATTTTAGGTGCTAGTGATAAGCTAAGGGAGGGCTCGAGCTATAAGAAAATTTTATTTTTAAGTGTTAATTAGGGGGAGCTAGGCTAAGGGGGCTTTAAGAAAAGTTGTTGGGGGTTTATGGCATAAGAAATGCCTTGGTAAAGTGGCTTTCATGTGCCTCTTAAGGGCCTGGATATAACGCCAACAAGGGCCTGGGTTTGAAGCACGGCGGCAGCAAGTGGTGTTTTATTTTTGGGTTTTGGCGTTAAAAAGGAAAGGGCTGAGTTAATGAGGGTTTAAAGGATTTTGTGGGCATTGGTGGACAAGAAAGACGGGTTGGTGGAGCGGCTTAGGGCGCCACTTAAGGGTCTTGGCGAAGGGACTCAAGTTCGAGCCTTGAGGGAAGCGCCTGGTGTGTTTTATTTTTGTTTTGGCGTTAAGGCAAGGGTGAACTAAGGAAGGAGGTCTTAAAAGAATATGTGGCGGGTTTATGTCACAAAGAACGCCTGGGCAGAGTGGCTTGGGGCGTTATGGCGACTGCGGTGATGAGGGTGAGGTTCGATTCATGTGGGCAGCAATGGATGGTTTTATTTTTATTTGTGCCTTTTTGCTTCAGGTGAAGAGTAGTTGGACGACACATGGGACCTTCAAATAGATAAGGATAAGCTTGGTGTTTAGCTTTTGAATTCGGCTGGAAGAGTGGATTATTATTATTTTATTTTGTATTTTATTTGAAGAGGTGATATTGGATAAAAGATGGTTTTTATTTTATTTAGTTTGAATGTATGATAAGAGATAAATTAGAGAAGAAAGTGGGATTTGATAAGGAGCATAGTGGTGGCCGAATGAGGGACACCTTGGGGGCTTGTAGTTTCGATCATGAAGGTTAGGGGGAGTAGCTGAATATTATAAAAGGGTGGTGAGCTTTCTTTTGCCAAATTTTAGCCCTTTTCTTTTACACCTTCACTTTTTCTTCTCAAACACTACTCACATCAAAAACATATTTCTTCCTCTACTTGTTCTCTTGGCCGAATTCATCTCTCCTTTTCAATCTCTTTGCTTTTCTTTTCTTTTCCTAACAAGAGCCGAAACTCTAGAAAGCCTCATCAGCACCCCTTTTTCTTCTCTTATTTTCATCAAACCAGAAAGCACTCTTAAAGAAACCTTTCTCTTCTCTTCTGTTTTGCTAAAGCCGATTCTTTGGGGCCGTAAACTACTCTCTCTTAATCTTTTCAAGCGTATGGTAGTAAGTAATCTTTACTTTAGTGCTTGGTTTTGCTTCTTTCTATTTAGGTGCCGAAACAAAGTGCTTGGTATTGGGTTTTTATGGAGGGCTGAAGTGTTTAAGACCATAACCTGATGTTTCTTTTGTGTGTAGCCCGTGGGGAGGAGTATTAAAGGGGACTCTTAGGTTCAATCACTCAAGGTAAGGGTAGGTTCGGCCAAAGGCCACTTTTTGATGCTTTTTGGGTATAGAGGCCGAAACTAATATGGTTTCCTTTAGTGATTTCGGCAGACTTCTGGGTACAACGGGTGACTTTGAGATTTAGTTGATTGTATCAAGCAGGTGCGTAGTTATCGTACTGTCTTTTGGATTAATTTAAATATATTAAAATGTATATGTGCTATGTTATGAATGATAGCCGAGATAAGGGCTAAAAATGGTGGATACCCCTGATGGGTAACCGATTAACAAGGTCAGTGTTTTATGTTATTAAATGATTACTGATGACTATGTGAAATGGAGATGAGCATGTTGTATATCTTTTATTAAATGATGTTTTATCATGATATATATATATATATGTGCATGAGGGCTTGGGATATGAATGTTGGAGGACAGGGTGTACATATTTATGTACGTGGTCTAATGTCAGCCTTGTGCTACATTAGCGCTTGATGTTAGCTATGTGCTTCATCAAGGGAGGTGTTGGCTAGGTGCCCATCTCGGCAGTCGATAGCTGTGTGCATCACCGTGGACTGATTGATGTGTGGGATCCCTATGGGATCGGTGGCTCAGCCACGGCCTTGAGCAGCAAGTCTGCCAAGGTAAGATATGTGGATCACGAGGTGATCGGTGGTGGATTAGCCACGGCCTTGGGCAGGGAGTCTGCTAAGGTGGGAGTAACGGATGGACCCTAGGTTGGGTTAGGTTTCATAATTGCATATTTATGTGTATGGACTGTGTGGATGTGGGCCAAGCCCATATGTGGAGACATGTGTAATGACTATGCACTGAGTCTGTTGACTCACCCAAATTTTTATTAAACCTTACAGGTGATGCATGATGCTCGGACCGGGTTGGAGAGGATACGAGGTGGCCCATGCAGAAGAAGATGTTTTACTCGTTTTAAATATTTTATATTATCAGCATTTTGGGAATTTATATATTGTAATAAGGGCCGTTTGAGACATTTATGGAGTTTGCTATGTTTTAAATTGGATTGTCGATTGAATTATTATTCGGGAAATGTTTTTAATTCCGGCAACTTATATATTAAAAGTATATAATCAAGTTTTAATTCGGATATTTTTATCAAGCTTATGTTATTTATAATTTTTTTAATGGACATGGTTTTTTTTTAAGAACAAAATTTTCAAGTTCCACCACTACTCAGGATATTTTCAAATGTTTTCCGCAGTGACATACCAGATCCGGTCAAGGCTCGTGGGCCGGGTTTGGGGTGTTCCACTCACGCTTTTATTTTAACAATTTCAGGTGACACTTAGCGCGTCGGACCGGGCTGGAGAGGAGAGCAAGGTGACCATGCAAAAGAACATTTGGATTCAGCAAAAAGACTTTAGTTTATTATTTTATATTTTTATTTAATGGGTTTAAAATCTCGTTGTAATAAGGCCATGGGCCACTAGACTATTGTTTATGTTTTTGGGTTTATGTTGGGTTTTATTATTAGGCATTTTAAATTATGTTTTAAAAATTAAATTAAGACATGTACAAGATTTCGGTTTTTATTTAAAATTCACCAAGGCAATTTATAACTTTATATCTTATATAACTTAATAAACTATTAAATTTTCGGTATTAACAATTAAACCTAGTAATTGTTTTCCAAAACGCGACATGTTTTGTAAAATCACTCAAGTGACAAACCAGATCCGGTTGTAGTGTTTGGGCCGGGTTTGGGGTGTTACAATTTTTTGATGATTATTCGATTTAAAATAGAAAATTGTATGCTCTTAATCCTTTAAATTCATGTTTCTATACTTAGGAGAGTATCTGGGAGCAAAAGGAGCAAAAAAGAGCAAAAATTAAAAAATCAGAGCAAGTTTCAAGAGCCACACAGGATGGGCACACGACCTTGTGAGTCATACGGGAGTGTGCTAGACTGTGTCAAATTTGTGATTTGCACTCCAAACACGCGAAAAATGTAATTTTTAGGTTTTTCAGGCATTTTACGACCTATATATACCAAATATAAGAAGAGGCGAGTAAGCCGTCAGAGAATATTGAAGAAAACCACTCGAAAAACACTATTGAAGCCGACTCTAAAGCAGATTTCCATCAAGATTGAAGATCTCCCTTTGATTTCTTTGAAGTTTATTATGAGTTTCTTTATTTCTTGTGGTTATATTATCTTTGAGATGTTTTTATTCGCTATCATGAACTAACTTTCCAAATACCTAAGGAGATGAACCCTAGGATGGATTATGTTATTTGATTTCTATTTTTATGCAATAAATACTTGAATCTTGTTCTCAATTATGTATGCTTAATTCTTGGTTTAATATTTCTAGGCTATTAATCCATGTTTGAGGTGCTTAAATCAGATGAGGAATAGACCTTGTTTAAGAGTAGATCTAGCATAATTGAGTGGAGTTGCATGCAATCCTAGAAATAGGACGACATAAATCTATCAGATTAGAGTCAAATTTAATAGGGAAATCCTTAAATCGAGTTAATGCGATAATGAGGGTTTTAATTAGAAAGAATTTTCAATTAATCAACCTAGAGTAAATTGCTTAGTCTTGAAGAGAGATATTATCATAATTTAGGGATTTCTACGGATTAAGATATTAAGTGAAGAAATTGCGTAATATAGATTAATAATGACAGATGAAGTCGAGGTGCATTCTTTCCTAGGTATTGTTTTGCTTTTTGGTTGTTAATCATTTATTTTCCTGATTTGTTCTTTGTCATGTTCTTTAGTTAATTAATTAATTTAATTTTACTTGTAATCAATCACTCTAATTTTTCTGTTAAATAATAGAAAGATGGTAATTACTAGAACTTTTAGTCCTCATGGAAACGATATTTGTGCTCACTGAAGCTATATTATTGATTGATAAGTGCATTTGCCTTAGTCAAATTTTTAGTTGGTTTACGACTGCATCAAGAGGTATGGTTGGGGGTAGAGGTAGGAAGTGTAACATCCTTTACTTGGGTTAAACCGATAACCTAAGCAACGAATATCATATTTGACACTAAGTCACATCATTATTCAAGTCACTATTGTAACTTCATTTCATTCTTATTCAACTCAATTTAGGCTTCTTGTATCATTTCCAGACATCCCTTACATTTTGGTTTGATCCAAGACTGTTCGAGACCTTTCTTAATCAAAATAAGACAATTTCTAGGTGCAAGCATGTATGTGTCAACTTAATTCATTACACCAATAAAATATTTTAACCTTTTAAGTATTTTCTACTAGAACCCCTTTATAATATATCTCAGTACATGTCATATCTAATTCCAAATGATATGTAACATACTCAATTTCAAACCTCAAAATGTAATGAGATGTGTTGAGATCGAATCCTCGATAAAAACTTATTATCAATCATTTATCTACACATTTAAAAACAACTCATTAAATTTGTGAAAGCTTAATAAGTACAAAAACAATTTAATCTTACCTTAACTTAAGCAAAATTAAATATATATAACCACTAATCAATATTGTAATAATTAAACTTAGATAACATTTTCAATAGAGTTTCCAAAATTATTATGTACTTATTTTTCTATCAATTATTTATCATATTCATATTATCCATTGTACTTTTCTTTTATCCTTAATTATTTTATCACCAAAGCCTAATGTAAACTTAATTGAAAATGTAAGATAAATGGAAACAATGCAGAGATGCATTGAAGTGCAATAATAGAACAAAGTGGTGTCGAAGTGCAATACCAAAACAAAATGACATTGAAGTGCTCTAGCAGAATAGAGTGACACCGAAGTGCATTAATTAAACAGAGAGCGTGCTAAATGTTTCTTAATGGCATGTCATCGATATCCTACTAGTTTATATATTGTCTACATGAACATAAAATAGACTCAACTTCACTTTTACATTTCATAACATTACATATTTTTGAATTCTTTTCAATTCAGTCATTATTATAAAAATTCAATAAACACAATAGTTATATTCCTTTGGCACATGAAATATATAACACATTGACTCATAAAATTCCATATCCACTGTTAAGATATTGTTACATTTCACCTGTTACTTTTACACATTTGCAATTTATTCTTTAATTTCATAAAATTCAATATTCATTGACATGTCACTTTAATCGCACTTAGCATTGAAACTTACTACCATAAAAATTTCATTAAAATTCTCCATTAATACTTTATTACACATATCAAATTTTGATCACCTTTTATCTAGTCTTCTTTGCATAAATTTCACTTCACTTATTTAACAATCTTTTCGATTTAGTCTCTACTAGCATATCTTTCATTAATCATCATCCTCTCACTTAGTATTCACTTCACTTCTATATATCACTACACATGAATATGCTATTTCAAAATTTTAGTACACTTAGTCGCTTTTTTATATTTTACAATTTGGTCTTTTCAATATGAAATTCGAGTATCAATAGAAATTCACTTAAAAACCAGTAACAGTCTAATTTTGGTGATATCAAAACAATGGAATCGCGACCACAAATCCGAGCCAAAAAAATTATTTTAATATTATTTTATGATTTGCATTATTATAGGAAGGTCATCTGAAAATTTTGATACGAAAATTTTACTAATTGTGTGTTTAATTAGGGAAAGGACTAAATTGCATAAAAGGCAAAAGTTGGGTTCTAGTAGCTATAGGTAGCAAATAGTTATGGAATTCAAAACTTAATGTCCTTATATGGTAATTAGACCATTGAAGAGTAGTTAGTAGATATTTTAATGACTCATCCATGGAAAAATTAGAAATGGGCAAGGACTAAATTGGAAATCACTAAAATTAAAAGATGACAAATAATTAAAAAGGAAATTATCATCTTTTTATTCATCTTCTTCCCCAAAATTTCTATGGAAACCCTAGGAGAGAGGATGAAAACTTTTCAAGCTCAATAAGGTATGAAATCAAGTCCCGTTTTTTATGATTTTTATTTTTTTTGAAATCGGGATAGTCTAACTTTTCTATTTAGGAGATTTATTTGAAAAGTTATCAAGGTATGAAATTTGGGTCAAGGATGAATATGCTAAAAATATGAAATTTATGGTAGAAAATGAAATATTGTTGATAGATAAACAACTTTTACAAAGTGATTTTTGATGAAAACATGATTTAGGGACTAAAATGTAAAGTTGTAAAATTGAAGAGAAATGCTGAATTTTTACAAATACATGTACTGTAAATTTTGTCATGGGATTTTGGTTAGGCTTGGAATAGGGAGTAAATTGCACAAGTTTCATTTTCTGGGCCTAGGGACGAAATTGGAATTTTTGAAAAGAATGGGGAAAATGGTAATTTTGCCTAGGATGTAATAGAATACAAATGTGTATGAAATGTGATAAATTGATAGTTAAATTTGTTTATATAGACCCAAAAAGACCAATTACGGAATTAGATCGAGGAAAACAAAAGGTGTCGGATTAGTTGGAAATCAAATACGAACAACTATACTGGTAAGTTCGTGTAACTTAATTTGGTACGTTAATATGGTTGAATTGAATTGTGTGATTGTGATAATATGTATGTGATGATATACATAATGAAATAATTACAAGTTGGAAATGTTGATAAAATATCATGTCTCGGTTGAATATTGAAATTCGATGGATTATGGTGATTTCTTCAAACGGGTATAACATGGCAAAGGTTACAAATATGATTTAGCCCGGACGGGTAATCTTGAAGTAAGCCCTCTTGAGTATATGTTATAGATTGGGTCTAGCCTAGACGGGTAACCCTAATTTAAGCTCCTTAAAGCATATGTTGTAAATGGGATTTAGCCTGGACTGGCAATCCTGAATAACTCTTGTGAGAATTGGTTGAAAATGGGATTTAGCCTGGACGGATAATGTAACACCCCTTACCCTATTCAACGCCAGAACCGGGTATGAGGCATTACCGAACTTAACTTGCTTGAACATACAACTTTGGACTATAAAATTTCATTATAACTTAAAACTTCCCATTCACATTCATACCATTCTCATTATGGGCCTACGAGGCCTTAAACATGCAAACGGAGAGTCTCAGAATCAAACCGGGAACTTTTGTATACTTAGAAATTTTTTGCCTAAACAGGGCCACACGCCCGTGTGAAATGGGACACGCCCGTGTGGGCAGGCCGTGTGGTCACACACACCTATGTCCCTAGCCCGTGTGGAATTTATTTTTCTTCGCGAACCTAGAGGGGTTTTCACACGGCCGGGCACACGCCCATGTCTTTGGCCTGTGTCATTCATGTGGCCTAGACACGCCCGTGTCCTCACCCGTGTATGAAAACCTGGGTATTCTGTTTATGACGTCAGCAACCTCATAAGGGACACACGGCCTACACGCCCGTGTGTCTAGCCTGTGGTCAACATTGACTTACAACACTAACAAGCAGGGGACACACGACCCAGTCACACACCCATGGGACTGAACGTGTGTCACACACGGCCTAGACACACGCCCGTGTGTCTACCCGTGTGGACAAGAACAAGGCTATTTGCCAAGCTCTTTTTATCACCCTAACTTATACAACATAATCACATTCAACAATTAACCAAGCAACCCAATTATGCGCCATACACATTCATGAATAACCTCATCTTTTCATATATTAATAATAATGAGCCATCAACTATGGCTATTTTCAAAAAAGTTCATCTTTAAAAATAGCCAACACATTTGGCCAAAATAATATAACATTTCGCTAAGTCTAACCCCTATACATGCCATACTGAAAATGCTATGTCTAAATATACTGAGATGAGCTGATAGTGTGGATGTTCTTCTGATTATCTCCGTATTCCGAACTGCCTTTTTGACACTATAAAACAAGGGAAAAGAAAGGGAGTAAGCTTTAAGCTTAGTAAGTCTACATGTAAACAATAAGCATCATATCATATGCATAGCAACCACAACCATTATACATTATGTAAGGACAATTCACATTATCATAAACATGCTTACTCATCTCAACTCTTACCACATTCCAACCATATAGCATATATATATTGTTCACATTTACTTGCACATATACCTTGCACTCATGACCAAAAAGCCATATGAAATATTCACTTAGACAAATTTCTCGATAAACCCTTTGGAATAATATTAGGTACCCAGTGGTTTCGCACACAACTCACCATTAATCAGTAATAGGGTGGTATTGCACATAGCCCACCAGCAAGAATAATTATGATGGTTTTGCACATAGCCCACCAAATGATAATTATGGATATTTGTCTGTACTTACATTTCTATTCGGAGGTTCATATGATAATTACTCATTATCTAACATTTTCAATCAATCTCACCAATAAGTATTTGCATCCAAACAATGCATCAATAGGTAACATCATAAGTATTAAGGATGTATCGTTTACAAGTAAACTTACCTCAGTGCAAAATGTATTAATCGACGACTTAGTCCGTAACATTGCCTTTTCCTCGGTCAAGGTTGTTTCTTCATTCTTCTTGATCTATAATAATAAAATTTTATCATTCAATCACTTTATAACTCATTATACATCAAAATTTCTACTGAGGCAAAAATGACCATTTTGCCCTTATACTTTGGCAAATTTACAATTTTTCCCTTAGGCTCGTAAATTATTTTTCATCACAATTTCTTATTAAACAAGCCTAGCCGAACAATTATTCTTCTTATAACAATTCATAAAACCCATCATGTCATGCATTTATTACTAATTTACATCTTTTACAAATAAGTCCCATTTAGGTGTTTTCATGGTAACACCTTTCATAAAAGTTGTTCCTTAACCCACTAATATTCATTTTCTTCCATAAAAACTCAGCAAACAACATGAACACTCTCATAGTAAGTCCCTAAACTTCCAACCATTTAGCAAAATAGTCCCCTCATTAACTAGTTTAAGCTTTAGGGGTTCCAAAAGTACAAAAATTATTAAGAAAGTTCTCTAAAATCACTTACTTGCAAGAGAATAGCTTGGCTGAAAGTTTGTACTCTAAAAACCTCTAATTTCTCTTCAATTATCGGTGGAGAAGAAGAAGTGTGAATAGTAAAAGATGACAACCCTTTTATTTATCTTATTTTATTCATTTTTGGTCACCTAATTTCACCAAATTTTTTACCAAATTAATGTCTTTGTCCCCCTTGGCCGGCATTACTCTTAGGGTGGTCTATTTTCACTTTAAAGACCTCCAATTTAATATTCCATAGCTATTAGACACTTCTAGCTTGAAAAATGGAACTTTTGCACTTTATGTGATTTAGTCCTATTTCGCAATTAAGCATACAATCGTTAAAATTAAAGCACCAAAATTTCCATGCAACCTTATAATCATGTTATAACACATAAAAATAATATCAAAATAATTTTATTCAACCTCGGATTAGTGGTCCCAAAACCACTGTTCTGACTAGCCCCAAAATCGGGTTGTTACAACTCTCCCCCCTTTAGAGATTTTCGTCCCCGAAAATCTTACCAGTAAAAAGGGTTGGGTATTGTTCCCTCATGGTTTCTTCTGGTTCCCACGTAGCCTTTTCTATTCCATGTTTCTGCCACAACACTTTTACCAATGCTATGTTCTTATTCCTCAACTGTTTAACTTCTCGAGCCAAAATCTTAATTGGTTCCTCTTCATAAGTCATATCCGGTCGTATCTCAATTTCTGTTGGAGGGATCACATACGAAGGATCGGAACGATATCGCCGCAACATCGACACATAAAACACGTTGTGTATTCTTTCTAACTCAGTCGGCAAAGCCAACCAGTAAGCTACTGGCCCAATCCTTTCAATACCTCATACGGCCCTATAAATCGTGGACTCAATTTGCCCTTCCGACCAAATCTTAATATTTTCTTCCAAGTGATACTTTCAGGAATACTTCATCGCCCACCTAAAACTCGATTTCTTTCCTTCTTAAATCCACGTATGACTTTTGTTGATCTGAAGCAGTCTTCAGACTAGCACGAATCACTTTCACTTTCTCATCGGTTTCTTTAACTAGATCAACTTCGTGAATTTGCTTCCCACTAAGTTCGGTCCAATACAAGGGAGTCTGACACTTGCGACCATATAAGGCTTCGTACGATGCCATCCGTATACTCGAATGATAACTGTTGTTGTAGGCAAACTCAACCAAAGGTAGGTATTTTTCCCAATGACATTCGAACTCTAACACACAACATCTGAGCATATCTTTAAGAACTTGAATCACTCTTTCGGACTGGCCATCGGTTTGAGGATGAAACGCAGTGCTAAAATTGAATCTTGTACCCAATGCTTCCTGTAACTTCTTCCAAAATCTCAAAGTAAATCTTGGATCCCTATCCGAGATAATAGATTTAGGCACCCCTTGTAATCTCACCACCTCAGCAATATATAGCTCAGCCAACTTGTCAAGTGAGTAATCCATACGCACCGGTATAAAGTGAGTCGATTTCGTTAATCTATCCATGATAACCCATATAGTATCTTTCTTTTTCAGAGTCATAGGTAACCACGTTACACAATCTATGGTGATTTGATCCCATTTCCATTCAGGAACCATTACTGGCTGAAGTAATCCCGAAGGTACTTGATGCTCAACTTTCACTTGTTGACAGATCAAACATTTTGTAACAAACATTTTGTACAGCACAGGCACTGATTCAATCCTTACCTTAGACTCTTAAGTATTCAACACAAAGGCGAGATAGGACTCATACCCTTTTCTCATGTATTTCTCGGCAACCATAGATGAAATCACTATAGGAAAATTGTCCGATTTACCTGGTTCAACCCGAATGACATCTCCATTTATACATCTCAATTCAATGAACCTACTACCACAGTTCACTAAAACATCATGAGTAGTCAGCCAATCCATGCCAAGAATCAAGTCAAATTCATCAAACGGCAACAGCATAAGGTTAGCCAGAAAATAACGACCTCTAATTGTCAAAGGACAATTCCTACACACTTTGTCAACTAACACATGCTTGCCTAATGGGTTAGACATTTTTACTACAATTTCTGTAGACTCAACAATAATACTCATGCTAGATGCCAATTTTATGCAAATATAAGAATGGCTAGACCCCGGATCAATCAAAGCAATAATAGAAATATCGTGAAGAGTAAAAGTACCTGTTATCACATCTGGAGATGATGCCTCTTCGCGAGCGCTAATGGCATAGGTCCTTGCAGGTGCTCGACCCTCCGATCTCACTGTAGAGTCTTTAGGTATACCTCTACTACTAGTCCCACCTCTCGGGTTCTTTTGTGGTCTACCCCTCGAAGGTACATTGCTCGCTCTTACTTCTTGTTTTCTATCTTTCTCGTCCCTCTCTGGACAATTCCGGATGAAGTGATCAGGTGAACCATACTTGTAACAATTACGGTTATTCCCCCAACACTCCCTAGTGTCTTGCCTACCACAATTTGGACACTTCAATTCATTTGACTTTGGATTGCCCACGCTTGCCATCGTGGTGGCTTGAGCTCTCGAGCCCAAGTATGTATTACCTCGATCTCGATGTGAATATCCAACTGACGCTGTCATCCGAGGGTTCATTTCCTTGAACCTCTTTGATTGAGTTTGGAACGATTTACTCATTGGCCTCTTTCTTGCATATCGGGCCTCATTCATGGCTTTTCTCTTTTCCTTATTCAGCTCCTCGGCCTTGCATGCCCTATCAACCAACACCACAAATTCATTCAATTCCAAAATCCCAACTAATAATCTGATATCCTCATTCAGCCCGTCTTCGAACCTCTTGCACAAAATAGCTTCCGTAGACACACACTTTTGTGCATACTTGCTGAGCCTAACAAACTCGCGCCCATACTCTGCCACAGTCATCTTGCCCTGTTTCAATTCGAGGAACTCTTTCCGTTTTTGATCCGAAAATCTCTGACTTATGTATTTCTTTCGAAACTCTACCAAAAAGAATCCTATGTCACTCTTTCTCTTGGAACTACCGGCGTCAATGTTTTCCACCAACGATGTGTCGAGTCCTTCAACAATGACACGGTGCATTTCAAGCTCTCCTCAGGTGTGTAGGAGAGTTCATCGAATACCAGCATTGAGTTCTCAAGCAAGAGCTCCACCCTCTTGGGGTCATCATCTATATTAGCTCTGAATTCGTCGGCCCCTTGTTTTTGAATCTTATCGACTGGGGGTTTAGCCATTCTTAACAAATCTATACCCTGAGGAGCCATAGGAACTGGCTGAGGTATAGGAGGGGGTGGAGGAGGTTGAGCATTAGGGTTTGCTCGTACAAACTCCGTGTACCAATTACACATCATTTAGAGAAAGGCTTCCTGAGCCTCTTTTCCTTGACCCATAGTCTCGGGTCTACTCTCTACAAGCTCGGTCCCTTGCGTGGGAGCCAGTGCGTTACTAGCAGCATCATCAGCAGCAGCTCGGTCGGGATCCATTTACTATACGAAAACACAGTTTAAAATTGTCAAAACTCACCACACTATCACTATACGTTTATGGCATGTATAGCTAGACTCTTACACACGCTACGATAGTCTAAGAACCGACTAAACCATAGCTCTGATACCACTAAAAGTAACACCCCTTACCCGTATTCAATGTCGAAACCAGGTACAAGGCATTACCGAACTTAACTTGCTTGAACATAACACTTTGGACTACAAAATTTCATTCAAACTTAAAACTTCCCATTCACATTCATACTATCCTCATTATGGGCCTACGAGGCCTTAAACATGCAAACGGAGGGTCTCAGAATCAAATCGGGAACTTTTGTATACTTAGAAAATTTTTTCCTAAATAGGGCCACATGCCCGTGTGAAATGGGACACGCCCCTGTGGGCAGGCCATGTGGTCACACACGCCCACGTCCTTAGCCTTGTGGAATTTATTTTTCTTCTCGAACCTACAGGGGTTTTCACACGGTCGGGCACACGTCCGTGTCTTTGGCCCGTTTTCTTCACACGGCCTATGCATGCTCGTGTCCTCACCCGTGTATGAAAACCTGGGTATTTTGTTTATGATGTCAGCAACCTCATAAGGGACACACAACCTAGGCACACACCCGTGTGTCTAGCCCGTGGTCGACACTGACTTGCAAAACTAACATGCAGGGGACACACGACCTAGTCACACACCCATGGAACTGATCGTGTGTCACACATGGCCTAGACACATATCCGTGTGCCTACCCGTGTGGACAAGAACAAGGCTATTTACCAAGCTCTTTTTATCACCATAACTCGTACAATATAAATCACATTCAACCATTAACCAAGCAACCCAATTATGCATCATACACATTCATGAATAACCTCATCTTTTCATATATTAATAATAATGAGCCATCAACTATGGCTATTTTAAAAATAGCCAACAGATTTGGCAAAAATAATATTACATTTCGCTAAGTCTAGCCCCTATACATGCCATACTAAAAATGCTATGTCTAAATATACCGAGATGAGCAGATAGTGTGGATGATCTTCTGATTATCTTCGTATCCCGAGCTAGCTCTTTGACACTATAAAACAAGGGAAAAGAAAGGGAGTAAGCTTTAAGCTTAGTAAGTCTACATGTAAAAAATAAGCATCATATCATAAGCAAAGCAACCAAAACCATTATACATTATGTAAGAACAATTCACATTATCGTGAACATGCTTACTCATCTCAACTCTTACTACATTCCAACCATATAGCATATATATATTGTTCACATTTACTTGCATATATACCCTGCACTCATGACCAAAAAGCCACATGAAATATTCACTGAGACAAATTTCTCGATGAACCCTTCGGAATAATATTAGGTACCCGGTGGTTTCGCACACAACTCACCATTAATCAGTAATAGGGTGGTATTGCACATAGCCGACCAGCAAGAATAATTACGATGGTTTTGCACATAGCCCACCAAATGAGAATATAAATGATGGTATCTCACACAGCCCATCGTGAAAAAATAATAAGGAGGTATAACACACAGCCCACTAAATGATAATTACGGATATTTGTCTGTACTTACATTTCTATTTCGAGGTTCATACGAGAATTACTCATTATCTAACATTTTCAATCAATCTCACCAATAAGTATTTGCATCCAAACAATGCATCAATAGGTAACATCATGAGTATTAAGGATGTATTGTATACAGGTAAACTTACCTCGGTGCAAAATGTATTAATCGACGACTTAGTCTGTAACGTTGCCTTTTCCTCGGTCAAGGTTGTTTCTACATTCTTCTTGATCTATAATAATAAAATTTACTTATTCAATCACTTTGTAACTCATGATACATCAAAATTTCTACTTAGGCAAAAATGACCATTTTGCCCTTATACTTTGGCAAAATTACGATTTTTTCCCTTAGGCTCGTAAATTGTTTTTCATCACATTTTCTTATTAAACAAGCCTAACCGAACATTTATTCCTCATATAAAAATTCATAAAACCCATCTTTTCATGCATTTATTACTCATTTACATATTTTACAAATAAGTCCCATTTAGGTGTTTTCATGGTAACACCTTTCAAAAAAGTTGTTCCTTAACCCACTAATATTCCTTTTCTTCCATAAAAACTCAGAAAAAAACATGAACACTCTCATGGTAAGTCCCTAAACTTCCAACCATTTAGCAAAATAGTCCCCTCATTAGCTAGCTTAAGCTTTAGGGGTTCCAAAAGTACAAAAATTATCAAGAAAGTCCTCTAAAATCACTTACTTGCAAGAGAATAGCTTGGCTGAAAGTTTGAACTCCAAAAACCTCTAATTTCTCTTCAAATTTTGGTGGATAAGAAGTGTGAGATTTATCTTATTTTAGTCATTTTTGGTTACCTAATTTCACCATTTTTGACCAAATTAATGTCTTTGTCCCCCTTGGCCGACCATCACTCTTAGGGTGGTATATTTTCACTTTAAAGACATCTAATTTAATATTCCATAGCTATTAGACACTCTTAGCTTGAAAAATGGAACTTTGGCACTTTATGCAATTTAGTCCTTTTTCGCAATTAAGCATATAATCGTTAAAATTAAAGCACCAAAATTCTCATGCAACCTTATAATCGTGCTATAACACATAAAATAATATCAAAATAATTTTCTTCAACCTCGGATTAGTGGTCTCGAAACCATTGTTTCGACTAGCCCCAAAATCAGGTTGTTACAACTCTCCCCCCATTAGATATTTTCGTCCTAAAAAATCTTACATGTAAAAAGGTTTGGGTATTGTTCCCTCATGGTTTCTTCCGGTTCTCACGTAGCCTCTTCTATTCTGTGTTTCTGCAACAACACTTTTACCAATGCTATGTTCTTATTCCTCAACTGTTTAACCTCTCGAGCCAAAATCTTAATTGGTTCCTCTTCGTAAGTAGTGTCTGATCGTATCTCAATTTCTGTTGGAGGGATCACATACGAAGGATCAGAACAATATCACCGCAACACCAACACATGAAACACATTGTGTATTCTTTCTAACTCTGCCGGCAAAGCTAACCGGTAAGCTACTGGCCTAATCCTTTCAATAACCTCATACGACCCTATAAATCGTGGACTCAATTTGCCCTTCTGACAAAATCTTAATATTTTCTTCCATGGGGATACTTTCAGGAATACTTCATCGTTCACCTGAAACTCGATTTCTTTCCTTCTTAAATCCGCGTATGACTTTTGTTGATCTGAAGCAGCCTTCAGGCTAGCACGAATCATTTTCACTTTCTCCTCGATTTCTTTAACTAGATCAACTCTGTGAATTTGATTCTCACTAAGTTCGATCCAATACAAGGTAGTAGACTTGTTAGAATTGATAAGGGTCCAGTAGATAAAATCAGAAAATATGGGGCTGAAGAATTTAGGGCTACAATCGATGACGATCCAGAGAGGGCCGAATTTTGGCTAGAAAACACTATTCGGGTCCTAGATGAGCTATCTTACACGCCAACCAAATGTCTAAAATATGCGGTATCTTTGTTGAAAGACACAGCCTACCATTGGTGGAAAACCATATCTTCTGTGGTACCAAGGGAAAATGTTACATGTGAATTTTTCCAAACAGAGTTCAAAAAGAAATATATTAGTCAGGGATTTTTGGTCCAGAAAAAGAAGGAATTTTCAGAGCTCAAACAGGGAAATATGACAGTGTTCGAGTATGAATGAGAGTTCGTTAGATTGAGCAAGTTTGTAGTGAATGGGTTTAGACTAAAGCCAAAATGTGCAAACAATTTGAAGAAGGGCTTAATGAAGATGTCAAGTTGTTGATTGGAATTCTGGAATTAAGAGAATATGTGGTGTTGGCTGAACGGGCACACAAGGTCGAGGAATTAAGCAAAGAAAAGAAGCAAGCAGAGAGGGAAGCTTGGGTTTCGAGTAAAATATTTTTTAGCAAGATACAATCATCAACTTCAAAGAAATCAAAGGATTTTCATGAGCGTTTTGCTGCACCAAGGGAGTATTGGGGAAAGGAACGAAGTTCTAAACGCACCAACTCGAGATCTTCGTCTCCCTTAACAACCAGTGTTGGGAGTGTTGGAAACCCCAAACCACGATGCAATGTCTGTAATAAATTGCATTACGGAGAGTGCCGAATGAAAAGTGGGGCTTGCTTTAAATGTAGTTCTCTTGACCATTTTCTCAAAGATTTCCTTGAAAAGGTTGAGAAAGACATTATATAGACCCCAAAGCCGAGTAATCCTATCTCGAGTGGTAGACCACCACAGTATTCCAAAAACATCGGTGGTAGTCGTAGTGCTACAAAAGATTCAACAGCTAAATCCAAGGCTTAGGCTCCAGTAAGAACATATGCGATACATGCAAGAGAAGATGCCTCAGCATCAGATGTTATCACTAGTACATTCTCTTTACTTGATACTGATATTATTGCTTTGATTGATCCTGATTCCATGCATTCATATATATATATATATATACACGAAATTTGTGTCTGATAAAAATATGATATTTGAATTCACCGAATTTGTGGTTAAAGTTTCAAACCTTTTGGGTCAACATGTTATGGAGGATAAAATTTGTAAGAATTGTCCGTTGATAATAGAAGGTTATTATTTTCTAGCTAATTTGATGTTGTTACCCTTTGATGAATTTGATGTAATATTGGGAATGGATTGGTTAACCCAACATGATGCAGTGGTAAATTGTAAGCATAAATACATTGTATTGAAGTGTCAGAATGGTGAGTTACTTTGGGTTAAATCTGAGAAATTGGAAGGGTTGTCTAATGTGATTTTAGCAATATCGGCATAGAGATATATTAAAAAGGGGTATGAGGCTTATCTTGCTATTGTACTAGATACCAAAGTATCAGAGTTGAAAATCCAGTTGGTGCCGACCATTTGTGAGTTTCTTGAGGTATTTCCAGAAGAACTACCTAGTCTACCTCCAGTTAGAGAGGTGGAATTTTCCATAGATCTTGTGCCAGGGATGACGCTGATATCTATAGCACCATATAGAATGGCTCTTGCTGAATTGAAAGAAGAAAGATAAATCATAGAGATTATGCATCGACTACGATGGCTTAATAAAGTCACAGTAAAGAATAATTACCCGTTGCCTCGTATAGATGACTTGTTTGATCAATTAAAAGGTGTCACAGTCTTTACAAAAATTGACCTACGATCTGGTTATTATCAACTACGGGTAAAAGATTCGGATGTGCCGAAGTTAACTTTCAGGACCAGATATGGGTATTACGAGTTTTTGGTGATGCCATTCGGATTAACTAATGCCCCAGCAGTATTTATGGATTTAATGAACCTAATTTTCAGACCATACCTGGATAGGTTTGTGGTTGTTTTTATTGATGATATTTTGGTTTATTCCCGGGATGAAAATGAGCATGCTAAACATATGAGAACTATATTGCAAACTCTACGTGAGAAGCAATTATATGCCAAGTTCAGTAAATGTGAATTCTGGTTAAAGGAAGTTAGTTTCCTTGGACATGTTGCATTTGCAGAAGGTATTAGGGTGGACCCGAATAAAATTTCAGCAATTCTAAATTGGAAGCCACCGAGGAATGTTTCAGAAGTAAGAAGTTTTCTGGGACTAGCAGGATATTATCGGAGATTTGTTAAAGGGTTTTCAATGATAGCTTCTCCGATGACTCGATTTTTGCAAAAAGAAGTGAAATTCAAGCTTCTCCGATGACACTAAAGGGCTTTGTTAAGATATTAGCAAGCTGATCCTCAGAACTACAATGGATCAGTTTCACCTCTTGAGCTTGTTCCATCTCCCTAACAAAGTGAAACTTAATCTTGAAGTGCTTTGTTCTCCCATTGAACACTGGATTCTTTGTAATTTCAACAGCAGATTGATTGTCACATTTGATCTCTGTTGTTTCCCTTTGGTGTAGATTCAAATTGGCCATGATTTTTCTTAGCCAAATGGCTTGGTTAACAGCTCTTGCAGCTGTTACATACTCTGTTTCAGCAGTTGATTGAGCAATTACATTTTGCTTCTTTGAACTACAACACAAAATGGCTGAACCAAGGGTAAACAGATACCCTGAGGTGCTCTTCATATCATCTATCAATCCAACCCAATCACTATCATCATAACCAAGCAGCTTCATGCCATCAACCTTGGTGAACTTCATTACAAAACTCAGTGTACCTTTGATGTACATGAGAACTCTTTTGGTAGCTTGGAAATTCTTCTCATTGCAGCAATGCATGAATCTAGATAGCAGACTCACAGCAAACATGATGTCTGGTCTTGTGGTTGTCATATAGAGCGAACATCCTACTAGACTCCTATAGGTTATGTTATCTACCTTCTCAAAATCATCTTGGCTTGATAGTTTCTCTCCAGCAGTAACTGGTGTGCTTGTTGCCCTGCAGTTCAGCATGGAGAATTTGTTCAGAATCTTCAAGGCAAATGCCTTTTGACTTATGAAGATCCCCTTACTGAGTTTGAGACACTTTCATGCCAAGGAAATAGGACATTTGTCTCAAATCAGACATCTCAAACATTTGTTCCATTTTACCTTTGAAATCAATCAGCATTGCATGATTTCTTCCAGTTACCAGTAGATCATCCACATACAAGGAGACTATGAGTTGTGTTTCATCACCTTCTTTCTTCATATACAAGGTTGGATCACTAATGCTCCTTTCAAATCCCAAGCTGGCTAGGTAGCTGTCGATTCTGTCATATCAAGCTCTTGGTGCCTGTTTTAACCCATACAAGGCCTTCTTCAACTTGTAGACACAATCTTCCTTGCCAGTTACTTTGAAGCCTTCAAGCTGCTCGACATAAATCTCCTCTTCAAGAAAACCATTGAGGAAAGCTGAATTTACATCAAGCTGATGAATTTTCCATTGATTCTGTGCAGCCAAGGCAACCAGCAGCCTAATTGTGTCAAGCCTGGCTACTGGTGCAAATGTCTCAAAGTAATCAATGCCATATTTCTGACTGAAACCTTTCACTACTAGCTTTGCTTTCATCTTGTTCAAGGATCCATTAGCATTATGCTAGGCTCAAAACACCCACTTCACTCCAATGACCTTCCTGTTGGCTGGTCTTGCAACTAGCTCCCACGTTTGATTCTTGTCTATCATGCTCATTTCATCGAGCATGGCCTATTTCCACCCTTGTTGAAATTCAGCCTCTTCAAAACAGCTCGGTTCAATAGCAGCCACTTCAGCTCTCTCATATATCTCACTAAAAGGTCTGGTTCCCCTAACTACCTCATCATGAATGTCCAATTCATGCTCATCTTGAACACCAACAATTTGGTCTGTCACAAGGTCTTCAGCAACATATTCTGGCTCATTCTTATCCCAATTCCAGCTTGAATTCTCATCAAAGACTACATCTCTACTCACAAAGATCCAATTAGATGAAGGATCCAAGATCTTGTAACCTTTATTCACACTGTTATAGCCCACCAGGATACCAAGTTGAGCCTTCTTGGCTAGCTTATCTCTTTTTACTGCTGGAACATGAACATAGCATGTGCATCCAAAGACTCTCAGGTGAGTTAGTGATGGTTTGAACCCAAACCAAGCCTCAAATGGAGTTTTCTGAACCAATGCCTTGGTTGGTAGCCTATTTTGGAGGTAAACAGCAGTGTTAACTGCCTCAGCCCACAAGGTCTTGGGTAAATTCCTCTTAAACAACAGACATCCTGCCATATCTATCAAACTTCTATTCTTCCTCTCACTACCACCATTTTGTTGTGGTGTATAGGTGTTGGTGAGCTGGTGTTTGATGCTTGCTTCATCACAAAGCCTTGAAACATAGCTGAGGTATATTCTGTCCCATTGTCTGACCTCAAAGTCTTTAGCTTGCAACCTGTTTCTATTTCTGCTGCAGCCTTAAACTTCCAAAACAATGAGGCCACTTCTGACTTGTTCTTTAGAAAGAAAATCCACTAATATCTTGAGTAATAATCAATAAAAAGAATGAAATACCTGCTTCCATTCAAGGACTGTGTCTTCATAAGGCCACACACATCAGTGTGGACTAGCTGTAACATTTCAGAGGCTTTCCAGGCCTTGTTCAAAGGAAATGGCAGTCTAACTTGCTTTCCTAGTTGGAAAAATTCACAAACATCTTCTCTCTATACTGATTTGGAGAAGTTTTCAACCAAGTCTCCTTTGGTCAGCTGGATCAGTGACTTGTAGTTGGCATGGCCAAGCCTCTTGTGCCACAGTTTGGGTTCATCTGAAACTATTGTGTAAGCACTATTTGAGCTCTTGTTCCAGTCCATTACAAAGCTTTTGTCAACCATGGTCACTGATATAAGCTTGGATCCACTTAGATCATTGATTAGGAATTCTTTGCCTTTGAGTACTACTGAATAGCCCTTTTCAAGCAACTGAGCAATGCTAAGCAGATTTCTGTCAATTTCAGGCACAAACAAGACATTTGAAACAATTTTGATACCTGTAAGAGTGTCAATCAGAACATCTCCCTTGCCTTCTGCTTTGATGAAGTGTCCATTGCCAACTTTCACCCTTGTTTTGAAGCTTCTATCAATGTTCTTGAAGATAGCAGCATTAGGGGACATGTGGTTTGTGTAGCCACTGTCTATCAGCCATCTTTTTGTGGCTTTTCTTTTGGTAGATGAGCAAGAGATTGCAAAGACTTACTCTTCTTGATCACTACCTTCTTCAGCTACTTGAGCTTCAGCTCTAGGTTGTTAAGGCTGGTTTTGCTTCAACTTGTCTTTTTTTTTTCTGCAAATTTTCTCAGAATGGCCCATCTTTTTGTAGACTTTGCACTACACATCAGGCTTGAGCCAACAATTTTCTGCTGGATCACTGAGCCTTTTGCAGTGTAGGTAAGGTGGATATCTTCTTCTTGCTCTATCTCTTCTAGGCTTGTCAGACCGGTCTTTTTTCCCTTTTTAGCCAAAGGAGCTCGAGGCTGGTCTGCTCTTGGCTTGGAAGGCACCTTCTTGATGCTCCTTATGTCTGCTGGCTTTCCTTTGCTCTTGAGCATAAACAGCATTGATCAGCTCAGTTAATGAGATGCTAATCAGATCTCTCGAGTCTTCAAGGGATGAGATCTTGGCTTCATATCTCTCAGGTAAGGTTGAGATAACCTTTTCTACAATTCTTGCTTCATTAAACTGGTCCCCCAGCAATCTAATGCTGTTCACAACAACTATAATTCTGTCTGATTATTGCTTCACTGTTTCTTCCTCCTTCATCTTCAAATTTTCAAAGTCCCTTATCAAGTTTAGTAGTTGTTGTTGTCTTGTTCTTTCAGTCCCTTGAAACTCCTACTTCAGCCTATCCCAGGCCTGCTTTGGTGACTCACAAGCCATGATTCTTGTGAAAATCACATCAAACACACTGTTTTGGATGCATGACATGGCCTTGTGTCT
This sequence comes from Gossypium bickii, assembly GCA_025503065.1. Lineage (NCBI taxonomy): Eukaryota > Viridiplantae > Streptophyta > Magnoliopsida > Malvales > Malvaceae > Gossypium > Gossypium bickii. Next base: position 106,595,809 of record CP106709.1, read on the forward strand.
TTTGGTTCTTTCATTTGTGTGCTGCCTGATCTGAGCCATAGTAGGATTGGCTCTCAGAGGTGCTGGTTCAGCATCCGAGTTAACAACCTCCCACATGTCAAATGCCTACATGTAGGTCTTCATTTTTTCTACCTAAATGTGGTAGCCTTCACCATTGAAGACTGGTGGTGCAGCTGGAAAGAATCTGGATGAAGACATGGTTTTTAGACTTGAAGAATGGCAGGTCCACTAAGAAATGAGTTCTAGATACCAATTTTTAGAACTTAAAAATCAGAAAGAAGAAATTTGACAGAAACTTGAGCTTGAAGGCTCGATGCTTGTTGGGCAAACAAGAAAATTCAGCTAAGAAGCTTGAGCTTATTGCTTGAGTAATAAAACCAGAGAAATGAAAAAGAATGTGTACTATCATTAACTTCAAATTGAGGCATAATGCCATTACATATATCATTCAATAGGCTGATCAAAACAAACAAGTTTCACCTAAACAACTACCTACTCCCACTAAGTAACCTTGAAACTTATAAAACATGACTTGCACACATAGGTAAGCTGATTTATCAATCTATCAGTACCTAATTACGTAAAAAAATACCAACTAAGTTCATTTTCAACTAAGTAACAAAACTAATAGTTGAATTAACAAAATGAAACAGCAACTTGAACTTTAGCAGCAACTGTAACACCCCTAACCCGTATCTGTCGCCGGAACAAAATTACGGAGCATTACCAAAGTTTAGAGAATAATTACAGATATTTCACATCATTACTATTCATGTCCGATACTAATCATATTGTCCCTTGAATGGGCCCTCGAGGCCCAATATAAACATTAGAATCAAATTGGGACTTAATCGGGATCTTAGAAAATTTTTCATGAAATTTCAAATTTTTTCCTAGATGCAGGCCTCACACGTCCGTGTGGCCAAGGGACACGCCCGTGTGACCTTAGGAGACGCCTGTACATCAAGTTGTGTCCTGCCCTGTGTAACTTTCTGACTTGCATCACACGGCCAAATCACACGCTCGTGTGCTAGGCCGTGTTACCCACACGGCTGAGACATACGCTCGTGTCTGTGCCCGTGTGCTCAATTCTGAGCATTTTGTTTCTAAAATTTAAGATGCAGGGGACACACGGCTAGGCCACATGCCCATGTGCTAAGCCGTGTGGACAAAAAAAGTCATTTCCAAGCTTTATTTTTCTCCCCTTTTAGCCTTGCACTTACACCAACACTTATACACAATTTATCACATTCACCAACCACATTTTCATACCAAAATTTATGTTTTATACATGTCAACTTATACTCATATTTATCTAAATACCATGTTTACATTTGTGCATATTGTATCCAATATGCTAATTTAATTCATTCATACATATCTCATTGTGATTTCTATTAATCAATCATTTTGAAACATATACCATGATATAGTCTTTTATACATAAACACTAACATATGTTCATAACTAGTCATTCCAATAGCTAGTCTTTAACAAATATTTACATGTCATTCATTGGCCAATTTAACCTATACATGCTATTATAAGCGCAATTGTTTTACCTTATATATCAAATTGAGTCGATGGATAGTGTGAGTGATCTCCATCGAGCTTCCAATCCAACGAGCTTCCGATTTACTATAGAATGGGGAAAAATAAACTAGAGTAAGCATATAATGCTTAGTAAGTCCGTATAACTTGGTAATTAACTTACCAACTATTCATATAAAGATAAACATGTAAATCACAATCAACCATTCGATCCCAAGCCCTAACACATATTCTCATCACCCTTGTTAGTAACTTGTTTCATATAAACATTAATAAACACATATATGAGCTCAAGAATATTCGGATTCTCATACACATATGTTTTTCGCATCATGTATTCATATAACATATATACAAATTATTTCCATATTTTTCAGGTACATTCTATAATAATTCATCTCAAGTTTTAGTATATTTCATGTCAGAACTTTGCTCATTATTCAAATGAAATATTAATAATCACACAGATAATACACTCAAGATGTACAAATCTATTCTCATAGATGAATGAATTCATCAAAAAAATTTCAATGTTCATATATCATAATTTCATACTTTCTTATTTCATATAACATCACTTTCATGTACTTCAGGCAGATACATGTAAAAACCTATTTCTTTTCATGTCAGGATTTTACCCGTTGAATTATTGAAAATATCGATGGATACTCAGGTAGTACACACAAAGTGTGAAAATTAGTAAATCCGTCAATTCATATTTAGGAATACCCATTAGGGCACTTAATCAGGAAACACACTTTTGAGCCACATATCATATAACAGAATTACCAGTCCAGGCTAAATCCTATCTCCAACATATGCTCACAAGAGCTTAATTAGGATTACTAGTTCAGGCTAAATCCTAATTGTAACATATGCTCGAGAGGGATTATATCAGGATTACCCATCCGGGCTAAATCCTATCTGTAATGAGGTCAATAGGATTACTCGTTCGAGCTAAATCCCGTCAGCAACAAATGCAGGACCTCATTCATTTTGGGAAATCAAATGTCCATCGATTTTTCATTTATTCAAACGGAATTTGACATTTATTTGGAAATTGTCGGGTATGTGATCAATCTCATATATTTATGCATTTATGCAATTCAAATGTTTACATTCAACTCAAGCATAAAAAATAACATTTTTATCATTTATCGCTTATCGGGTATTATAATTTATTTCAGGCACTTTCATTTATCGGGCTTTAACAAATATGTGATCATTTCATATATTTATGACATTTATACAATTTACATACACAACATTCAATTCAAGCATATAAACATATACAATTTAGTTATACGAACTTGCCTCAATAAGTGTTCGTGTACATAAAATCTACTAATCTGACATTTTCTTCTTTCCTCGTTCTAACTCCATATTCGGTTTATCCGGATCTATAAGAGTAAATCTAACATAAATTTAATGTAATTCATACTAGATTTAGTCCAATTACACTTTAGGCAAAATTACCATTTTGCACCTAAACTTTTAATAAATGACGATTTCGTCCCTAGACTCGGAAAATAAAATTCATGCAATTTAATACTAGTTCCGAGTCTAGCCGAAGTTTTCATGTAATATTTATAGCCCATATATTTCATAAAAATCACAATTTTCCATGGATTTCTCATTTTTACAATTTAGTCCCTAAATCAAGTTTTCATCAAAATTCACTTTGTAAAAGTTGTTTATATATCAATAACCTTTCATTTTCTACCATAAATTTCATAATTTCAGCATATTCATCCATTGTAAAAATTCTATACTTTGATATCTTTTCAAATTGATCCCTAAAATAAATAGATTAAGTTACCTCGATCTCAAAAATATAAAAATTACTAAAAACGGGGCTTGAATACTTACCTAATTTGACCAAGAAAGCTTGCTTTCTCTTTCTTAGGGTTTCCATGCAAAATATTTGGGGAAGATGATGATAAATGATGATATTTTCATCTTTTATTATTTATCACCTTTATTTTTTTTATTCTTCGAATTTTGTCCTTTTCTTAATTTCCATGGATGAATCATCATCCTTAATGACTAAGCATTTTCAATGGTCTAATTACCATATAAGGACCTCTAATTTAAATTTCTATAGCTATTTAATCCCTTTAGCCATTAGAACTCAACTTTTGCACTTTGTGCAATTTGATCCTTTATCGATTTAAGCATGTAACCGATAAAATTTCTTTATGAAATTTTCACACAACATTATTATCATATTATAAACAATAAAATAATATTGAAATAAATTTTCTTTTCGAAATCGAATTTGTGGCCCCGAAACCACTGTTCTGATTTATCTAAAAATGGGCTGTTACAGCAACTGCATGGCTCGGGAAGCTTCTATGCTTCTTGGCTGCATGCAGTCCAACTTCAACAGCACAGCTAATGAAGTAGCAAATTGGCTTGCGAGACGTTGTAGGGATGGATCTGAGGCTGAGGGTTGGGTTAAGAAACCTCCAACCTCGTTGATTGCCCGCATTGATTTTTTTCTTTTCTGGAGTTGCAGGATTATCTGCTCTCTCTTGTCTTTGGTATGTTTGTGTTGCTACGTGTTTCTTGGTTGGTTTTGGTTATTGAGTAGGATGTGTTTTTTGCTACGTGTTTACTTTGAGTTTTGTTAACATTTGTATTTTTGAATGCAAATTTCTTTTGGACAAAAAAAAAATATTGTTAAGAATATTTAAACAGATTTTAAATAGTTAATTAAAAATTTTAATTTGAAAATAATGATTTAAAAATTAAAAAAATTTTAAAATAAAAATAAAATACTATTAATTTTTAAACCTTTCAATAATGATTTAAAATAAAAAATACTATTAAAAAAATTTTCATATTTTTAATTTTTTAAAACAGATGTAAAAATATATTTATTTATTCATTTTAAAATTGAAATTAAAAAAAAACATGGCATCGATAATTTAAATATTTTCAGTACACAATTTTAAAATTAGAAAACTACATATCAAAATTATAATTAAAAATATCTCAAAATTTAAAAAAAATACATAACCAATTTCATTTAAAATTTATCTTTTTACTTATCTAAAAAAATACTTTATCAAGTTTAAAAAATTTAAAATAAATTTCAAATTACATTATCTATTTTACATTTCGCTCAAAAATATAACATGTTAGTTTAACATTTTTTTAAATTCCCAAACAATATGTTTAAAATCATTTCTCATATTATTCATAAAGTTTATAAAAAATAAAAAATAAAAAATAAAAAATATTCTTTTAATATATATTTGCAACCAAGCCTTGTATCTCACAAGTAAGCGACTAGTATATTTTTATGTAAATGTAAAATTTAAAATTAATAATATTATATGATTATATTTTATTTTAAATATAATTATAAAATACTTACATGTAAAAATATCAGGGGTAAATTTCGTCACCCAATTATGTAAGTTGTTGACCTCAACTCATCTTTTTCTTGGAATCATGTATGTTCTCTAGATGAATTTCTAATTTGTTTAGCAACTACTGGTAGTGGTAGTGGTAGTGGTAGTGGTAGTGGTTTGGTTATTCATAGAATGAATGTTATCTCTTCATTGTTATTATGCTATATGTTTCTTAAATTAATTGCTATTCGTATCATGATTTTTTAGGGTTTTCTTTTTCTTTTAACAAATGAGCCTTTTCTAGCTTAGGATTTATGGCATGACAACATTATTATTGCAACGTCTATAAACTATCAATTACTATGGCTTTCTCTTTCAATGTGTTATGATAATATCTTCATCTTTGCAGATGATTTCCAAGTTATATTTAAGATTTGATGTTGATGTAATTATTCTATGAGTCTATAAAATCTAACAGTATTTTACTCACTGCTATATATAGAAATTGGTTTTGGTTTGGTCACATTGAAGTAGGATTTTCACCTCAAATTTCCTTCTGTTTTTTAAGAATGAGGTATATTAGAATTGTGACTCAAATTCTTATTAAAATAAAATACAAGTGGCAAGATAGGGGGATCCACGAGGTCGAAGGCCGAGGGGGATCCATAGTACAGGCTGCACAAGAAGAATTCGTATTTACTTCCTCTATTTGATATTAATTTGAATGAGGTGTTTCAACCTCACTGCATTACTTTTATTAGATGTTAATTAGAATAAAGTTTTCTAAACCTATAAATAGACTCGGTCTATATTCCTTGTAATCATTCAAATTCGATATAGTGAATTTTCTTCTATTCTACCCGTGGTTTTTTTCTCAAAAGGGTTTTCACGTTAAATCTGTGAGTTCCATTTTTCTCTCTTTTTTACTCATTATCGACATTCTATTTTTACAAGGTAAATTTAATCCCTAGAAATAAATATATGTATGTTAATGGAATTAGTATAAGATATTGGAAGTGGATTATGTTGGCATGGAGTAAAAGTATATGGGCAAATCATGTGGTACCACTTCTAGCTTTAATATGCTTTCGTTTGATCTTCACTTTTCAATTTATAATTTCATGGCCTAACATTCAACTACATTTATTTTGAGGTGTATTATGATGCCTCACGATGTACATTGCATATCAATGAACTAGTATTTTAAACTACCCTTTTCTGTGTGTGCTAGACTTCATCTCTATGGTTTTTACGCAAGTCATCATTACCTTTTCATTTTTTTCTTTGTGCATTTCATATTGGATGTCGAAACCATCCCTTTTTTGAAAAAGGCGGGAATCGAACTTGGGTTTTGAAAATAAGAACAGAGAGTCGCCACCGATCTTTATTTGGTGTGATCGGTTCACCTTTGTTTTAATAAAACGTTTTGGTTTACTAAAACGATGTTTTTAGTCCGCGAAATTTTGAGAAATCCAGTTCGAGAGTCGGCTACGTGCGAGGAAGGGTTAGCACCCTCGTCACGCCCAAAATTGGTACCGATTTGATTAATCAATGTCCTCGATGTCGAAGGTTGAAAATTTTAAAAAGAACTTAAATAAAATCAATCTCTTTCGGGAATATGTTGAGTTTTTGAATTGAATCGAGATTTTCTCATTCCGAAGGAGTAAAATATCACATCCAATACTTTAGGACACGATAGTTTAAACCTCGAACCCAAGATCATCTCATAAATTTTCTCGAATTGAATCAAGATTTTCTCGTTTCGAATGAATAAAATATCACATCCAATACTTTAGGATACGATAATTTAAATCCTCGAATCCAAGATCATCCTACAATTTTTTTCAAATTAAATATCAAAATTTTCTCGTTCCGAAGGAGTAAAAGACCACATTCAATACTTTAGGACACGGTAACTTAAATCCTCGAATCCAAGATGGATATTGTGTCATTTTGAAAATTTTTATTTTTGGATGAAATTTATAAAGAATTAGGTTATGTTTTAAAGAAACATTTTTCAGAACGTGAGTGAGATTATGCGATGGAAAACGATAATGTAACACGGATTTGGGCATAATACATACAATACATAACATTGAAATCTCTAATCTAAAATATTGACGTGCATGAATAACAATAATAATAACAATAATGGCACAATAATATGAACAATACTAATACCGATGATAATATCAAAGACATGGAAATACGGATAAGTAAATCACGATACATGCAAGAGCGATAATCACTTAGCTTACGCAGCTTAAATATCAACATTAATAACAAAGGAACGATGAATTCAACAATTCTAAAAGAAATGACACGTAAAATGATTTAAAAGAATTAACAAAGTGATTCTAGGTCAAGAATACATAATAAAATATGTAAGTGATGTATATGAAATAACTTTAAAATGGTGTCAAAAAATTAAAATATTCGGTGCGTAATTTAATAAGGATAATAAAAAATTTGAAATAAATAATAATAATAATATAATAAATAACAAAATAAAATAAAAATATAAACATTTTAAACAAGTTGGAAACTAAATTGAAATGAGATTTAAACAATGAGGGCCAAAATTGTAAATAGATAAAGAGGCAGGTGGGGACCACGTCGCCACACGCATGAACTCGCAAGGATTAAAAGGGTGAATAACCCGCCCCCAAATGCGCTACATTTCTGTCGGTCAAAGCACGGGTTGAATTGAAATGAAACGGGAATAACAAGGCCAAATCGCAAAAAGGAAATCATATAACGGGACTTAATCGACCAACGCCGCAACAAACGGGGGACTGACTGCGCAAATAGTCCTTTTAAACAATATGCGCAGTAACCATATACGCCAAACGACGCCGTTTTGTTAAGGGTTTATATATCTATCTTTACTTCTCAAAAAAAATTAGATTTTTTTTTTACCCTAAGGTTTCTTAAACCAGCAGCCACCCAGGGCCTTTCTTTCTCCCCTCTCTTCCTTCTCTCCGGAGAGTGGGGTTCCCTGATGATCACCGCGTCACCACCATTTCTGGTGGCCACGACGAGTGGGGGCGAGCCTTCAACTCAGCTTGAGGCCCTTATCTCAGGGGCTAAGCCTTGGCACTCGTGAGGCCGAAAGGTGGAACAAAGAAGAGGAAAAAAAAGAGAACCCTCCCCTTTTTACCTCTGATCCGGCCTCGGCGACGGAGAGGGGACTCCGACGACGCGACTTCAAGGCTCAGGTAAGTTCCTTTTATCCCTTTTTGTTATTGTTCTTTTTTTAAGGTTTCAAAAAAGGAAGTAAAAAATAAAAGCGGTACAGAAATAACTGAAAACGTAAATGGAAGAACAAAAACAACCTTCTGCAATTTCTGTGTTTCTTGTTGTTGTTTTCGACTGTTTATGGCTCCAAAATATCGAATCCAAAAAAGAAAAAAAAGTGCTTTTACATTGACTTTGAATGGCTTTATAGCCGAGAGGTACAAACTCCTCTTTTATTAATCTACTATTTGCTCCATGCCTCTCTGTTTCTTCATTTCTCTGTTTTTTCTTTGCGAGAGTGCAGGAGGCGGCGTGCGGCGATGGAGGCCAAGGCGCATGGGCTCTGAAGAGGCAGAAGCGTGTGAGACCGAGGCGTGGGGAAGAGCGCTGGAACGACGCGCGTGGGCACGAGGAATGACGTGCGTGTGAGGGACGCACGGATCTGAAAAGGCTCGCGTAGGAGTGGCAGATGAGGAGACAGATGTGCGGCGGCGTTAGGGACTAGGGTTTTGGCTTGTTTTTCTGTTAACGGGTTTGGGTCTGTTACTATTTGGGTTTGCCTTGATCTGGGTCTGTTTTAGTCATTGGGCTTCAGAATTATTTTGTAAGTGGACTGTTGTTATTGGTTTTGGACTATTTAATGGCTTCTGTTTCATTTTTTCAATGGGCCTTCAGCCTGTATTGGGCCCGGGCAAAAATTGGTCACTACAGCTGCCCCTCTTTGCTTATTGTCGTGAAACGAGAATAGAGCAAAGACAATAGAAGAACCAATTTTTGCTCGGTCTTGGCCAGGTCCTGATTCTTCAGTGCTCTCATCTTAATCCACTATTCCCTTGTCGTTTCGACTCACTTCACCGATTCACTGCGACTACGAGGTGATAAGAGTTCAGAAAGAAGTGGTTCGTAATTTTGATCTTCTGACTGAAACTTCTCGAAATTTTGAGTTTGATCCTCAATACGCTCGAGGAGGAGGGATTCGTAGCTTTGACCTGCTCCGCTGGAACGTCGAGGTGATAGGAATTCGGAGAGAAGAGGTCTGTAACTTTGATCTTCTCACCGAAACTTCTCAGAAAGGTTGATCCTCAATACACTCAAGGAGGAAGGATTAGTAGTTTTGTCCTACCCCCTTGAGACTTCGGAGTGACAAGAATTCAGAAAGAAGAGATCCGTAACTTTGATCTTCTCACTGAAACTTCTCGGAAAGGCTGATCCTCAATACATTCAAGGAGGAGGGATTAGTAGTTTTGTCCTGCCCCCTTGAGGCTTCGGAGTGACAAGAATTTAGAAAGAAGAGATCCGTAACTTTGATCTTCTCACTGAAACTTCTCGGAAAGGTTGATCCCCAATACACTCAAGGAGGAGGGATTAGTAGTTTTGTCCTGCCCCCTTGAGACTTCGGAGTGACAAGAATTCAGAAAGAAGAGATCTGTAACTTTGATCTTCTCACTGAAACTTCTCGGAAAGGTTGATCCTCAATACACTCAAGGAGGAGGGATTAGTAGTTTTGTCCTGCCCCCTTGAGACTTCGGAGTGACAAAAATTCAGAAAGAAGAGATCCGTAACTTTGATCTTCTCACTGAAACTTCTCGGAAAGGTTGATCCCCAATACACTCAAGGAGGAGGGATTAGTAGTTTTGTCCTGCCCCCTTGAGACTTCGAAGTGACAAGAATTCAGAAAGAAGAGATCTGTAACTTTGATCTTCTCACTGAAACTTCTCGGAAAGGTTGATCCTCAATACACTCAAGGAGGAGGGATTAGTAGTTTTGTCCTGGCCCCTTGAGACTTCGAGGAGATAAATTTGGACTCTTTAGTTTGCTTCCTTACCATCTTCAGGAAGACTTCAATCTTTAGACTGTTCCGCTGGAACAAAATCTGAACTTCGATATTGTTGTGCTATTTTTTTTTAGGGACCTATCCTGTAGGGTGTGCTTATGCTTATGCAAATGGTGAGGATGTTATGATCGAGATGATTCAAATGCTCCTAACTACATGTGCTATGGATGACATTTACATGAATGCTGAATGTCATGAGAATGATGACTTTTCACAATGTAAAAATGACTAGGATGTAATGATCGCAATAAATCAAATGCTCCTAACTACATGCGTATGAATGCATGAGAAAGACCCCTTTTATTGTTTGGGTTGTCATTGCTCATAATTCAGCAAGATTCTATCACTGATACATTACGATGCTTTCTTGTTCAGCAAATATCTTTGACAGGAAACCCAAAGGAACGATCATATTCTATCAACAAACTTGCCCCATTGTAATTTTATTGCCCCTTCCACTGTACCCTCTGGGACATAAAGTTTGTACCTCTTACCGCAACTTCAGGAGAATAACATTTGGTTTCTTCCGACCATCTTACTGCGATTCTAAGGTATAGGATCAATCACTGTTCATTGTGTACCTGGATCGGCCTTGCTCGTTATTTGTCAATGTCGTATCACCGACGAGGTGTCTGGTCTTTGTTCAAATAAATAATCAATTTTCTCCAACATTTCTAAACCTTAGGCGGAATGAATTTTGAACAATAGTCATGTTTCAGGTCCTTGTATTATTTCGAGGCTTTCAGAGTAATATGTAGAACTCTTTTTATGAAAGTATTATTAGTTTCGTAGTCATTATTTCAAGGTAAAATGCCCAGAAAGGATTGTAAGAAGGAAATGGATTGCGGGTATAGCTCGAAACAAAACAGGTTAATCCAAACTGGCAAGTACAATCAATAAAGAAATTCATTGAATAAGATAATCACAAATTACAAATTTAACATGGGTAAAATAGAAATTAGGTGGCCCAAATATCACAGCCTAAGCTTCTCTGCCTGAGCATTTGGAAGACCATTTTGAGTTCGACACGTGCTTAGGAGATCTTGAGTATTTTGTTGATGCACCGAGACACAACATACCCTTTCTTTGTCCATTCGAGTGCAGCGGGGTTTTTCCCTCACAATTCAAGCCGCCTTTTTCAGGTTTTCGACCCAAATCCCTTTTGGTCTCAAAGCGCCCTTCGTGGGCTTTCGCCTTGGCCTCTCCTTTTTTCTTCTTCTTTTTTTTTTTTTAGAGAATCAAGGTGTCCTTGGTGGGTTTTCGCCTTAGCTTGTTCAAGCGAAGTATCTTTTGACTAAATCTGAATTTACGGGGTTGGGCAAGCTTTTCCATCCATTTCTGTTAGAATCAGTGCACCTCCGAAGAAAGCCTTCTGCACCACGTACGGTCCTTCCCAATTCGGCATCCATTTTCCTCTGAAATCCTTTTGTATAGGAAAGATCTTTTTCAGTATCAGGTCTCCCTCGTGAAACTCTCTTGGGCGAACTTTTTTGTCATAGGCTCACATCGTACGCTTTTGATACATTTGACCGTGACGAATAACCCTTAGCCTCTTTTCTTTGATTAGGTTCAATTGATCGTATCGAGCCTGAATCCATTCGGCTTCATCTATTTTTATTTCTGTCAAAACCCAAAGAGAAGGTATTTCCACTTCAATAGGTAGGACCGCCTCCATCCCGTAGACCAGTGAGAAAGGTGTTGCCCCAGTAGAGGTTCTGACGGACGTTCGATAAGCATAAAGTGCAAATGGCAATTTCTCATGCCAATCCTTGTAAGTCTCGGTCATCTTCCCCACTATCTTCTTGATGTTCTTATTCGCTGCTTCCACTGCCCCATTCATTTTTGGACGGTATGGCGATGAGTTATGATGTTTAATGTTGAATTGACTACAAAAATCTGCTATTATGCTATTGTTCAAATTCAATGCGTTGTCTGATATGATCCTCTCAGGCATCCCATATCGGCAAATGATCTCCTTTTTTAAAAACCGACTAACCGCTGATTTAGTGACGTTAGCATATGAAGCAGCCTCTATCCATTTCGTGAAGTAGTCAATGACCATGAAGATAAATCGATGACCGTTTGAAGCTTTTGGCGAGATTGGTCCGATGACGTCCATGCCCCACATAGAGAATGGCCATGGGGAAGTCATAACATGTAACGGTGAAGGGGGGACGTGAGTCTTATCCTCGTATATCTGGCATTTGTGACATGTCTTAGCATACTTGATATAATCCCCTTCCATAGTAGACCAATAATATCCAAATCTCAAGATTTGTCTAGCCATTGTGAAACCATTTGCATGTGTTCCGCAAACACCCTCGTGGACTTCTTCCAAAATTTTCTTAGATTCCACTGCATCGACACATCTCAACAGTACTTGATCCTTCTTTCTTTTGTACAGGACCTCCCCGTCCAGGACGTAATCACAAGCTAACCTTCTCAATGTCCTCTTTTTATTCTCGGTTGCCTGTTTGGGGTATTTGCGATTTTTCACATATCGCAATATATCTTGGTACCAGGGGTGATCATCCCTTTCTTCTTCTTCTACATTGCAACAATAAGCTGAGGCCTCGTAAATACTCATTTGAATGGGTTTTACATCTTCTTAGTTACTCGCCTTAATCATGAAAGCCAATGTAGCCAAAGCATCCGCCATCTGGTTTTCCTCCCGTGGGAGATAACTAAAAGTGATATCGTCAAACTCCTCAATTAACCCCATGACTACCCTTCGATAATTGATCAATTTGGGGTCTCTTGTCTCCCATTCGCCTTTTAGTTGGTAGATCACTAATGCAGAATCTCCATATACTTCCAACGCTTTAACTTTACGTTCTATGGCAGCGCGGAGTCCCACGATACATGCTTCGTATTCTGCCATATTGTTTGTACAATCAAAATCCAAATTGCATGTGAATGGGTAGTGATTTCCATTTGGAGATACCAAGACTGCCCCAATCCCATTTCCAACAGCATTTGATGCTCCATCGAAATTCAATTTCCAAAGGCAATCTTTTGCGTTGTCCTCTTCCGTAGCTGCCACATACATTAGATCCTCACTGGGGAAATCAAAGTTCAACGGCTCATAATCTTCCAAAGCTCTGCTAGCTAGGAAGTCGGCTATTGCGCTCCCTTTTACAGCTTTCTGACTCACATATACAATATCAAATTCAGACAGTAGAATTTGCCATCTAGCCATCTTTCCATTCAAAGCAGTTGCTTCCATCATATACTTTAGGGGGTCTAATTTCGAGATTAGCCAGGTCGTGTGATATAGCATGTATTGTCTCAATCTCTGAGTCGTCCAAATCAACGCACAACACAGTTTTTCAATTGGCGAATATCTCATTTCGCACTCAGTGAATTTCTTACTGAGGTAGTATATCGCATTTTCTTTTCTTCCTGAATCATCATGTTGGCCTAGCACACATCTCATAGAGTGATTAAGTACCGTCAGATATAGGATTAATGGCTTATCTGGGCGTGGAGGTGACAATACTGAAGGGTTTGACAAGTACTGTTTGACCCTATCGAAAGCTTCCTGACATTCGTCATTCCATACGCCTGGGTTATGTTTCTTCAAAAGACAAAATATGGGATCACATTTCTCGGTTAACTGTGAAATAAACCGAGCAATGTAATTTAATCTTCCAAGGAAACCTCGAACTTCTTTTTGAGTGCGCAGCGGAGGCAATTCTCGTATAGCCCGGACCTTGTCTGAGTCAATCCCGATCCCCTTCTTACTGACTATGAAGCCCAATAATTTGCCAGATCTAGCTCCAAAGGTACATTTAGTAGGATTGAGTCTCAATTGGAATTTTCTTAACCTCAGAAACAGTTTCTGCAAAACTTGGATATGTTCTTCTTCTGTTCTAGACTTTGCAATCATGTCATCCACGTAAACCTTAATCTCTTTATGCATCATATCGTGGAACAAGGTCACCATGGCCCTTTGGCATATAGCTCCTACATTTTTCAACCCAAACGGCATTACTTTATAACAGAATGTGCCCCACAACGTTATGAAGGTAGTCTTTCCCATATCCTTAGGATGCATTTTTATCTGATTGTATCCGGAGAAGCCATCCATGAAGGAAAACAGTGAAAAGCCTGCTATATTGTCTACTAGAGTATCAATATGAGGCAGAGGAAAGTTATCCTTTGGGCTAGCCTTATTTAGGTCTTTATAATCCACACACATTCGTACCTTCTCGTCTTTTTTAGGGACAAGCACGATATTGGCTACCCATTCTGAATATTTGATCTCCTGCAAGAATCCAGCATCGAACTGCTTTTGGACCTCTTCCTTTATTTTCAGCACAATGTTTGGTCTCATCCTTCGGAGCTTCTGCTGAACTGGCTTGTAATCCCTCCTTATGGGTAAGCGGTGTACTGCTATATCGGTGCTTAAACCGGGCATATCTTTATACGACCGCATTTAAGACATCCTTGAATTTCCTGCAATGATTTGATAAGATTACGCCTTGTTTCTCGGCTATTCCTGTTCCAATATTTACCACTTTCCCTTCCTCCAACGTCACAGTCTCTACTGCTTCCTTATACGGCCGAATTTGTCTCTCCTCCTGCTCTACCATTCTTAACAAATCAGGAGACAGGTCACCATCTGTGTCATCTTCAAAATTCTGTAATTTTTCTAAGCATATGTCTTGCTCAAAAGGATATTTCGAATCCAATGCAGCGTTGCTCAAGTCATTGATATCCAGGGACCTGTTGCAGTTTAAGAAAATACGGGCAGAATGAATGAATTTGTAAATAGACAATTGTACAGGGATTTCCTCCACAGTACAATTGTTCAAGACGCTTCCCGATTCATAAGGCTGAATATTTGACAAGATTTCTCCTTCAACTGCCTCCTCGGACATGGCACTAATGTAGACATCACCCAACATTGTTGCGATGTCCTCTCCCTTCCATGTCTTCGGCTCAGAGCGAATTACCCCTCCCGATACAAAGGTTTTGGATATGTGCGGGATTATCATGGGTTCCCACTTGGTTTCCTTTCCACTCAAACGAGCGCGTCTTCTTTCCTGCCTCCTTTCTAACTTTTTCTTCTTTTGTCTTGCATCTGGCCTAAATTCCAGGCCAAAGTGATCTTGTTTTTCTCTCAACGTCGGGGCTATCATTCTCCCCTGAAGGTACTTTCCTAGTCCTCTTCCCGGTAAAGCGCCTTTCCCCACGGTCATTTTCAATCCCATCCTTGTAGTCTTGGAGATTCTTGGTTTCAAGATTTTGTTTCCTTCCATAATAAAAGTTGCGTTCACGAACTTGAGAGATCGGAAAGAACGTTCAGCTGCCTCGTCGTTTGTCTCCAAGTAGGGCATATCACTGGTCAGGGTTGCAATAATGTCCTCCTCAACTTTTATAGTTACCAGCCGACCATCCGCTATTAACTTCACATTCTGATGTAATGATGAAGGTACTGCCCCTGACGAATGTATCCATGGTCTCCCCAATAGGCAGTTATAGGAAGGCTCGATGTCCATCACCAGAAAATCCACTTCGTAAATAGTTGGGCCAATTAGTAAGGGTACCTCAATCCCCCCCATAACCCTTCTTTGGGTACCGTCAAAGGCTTTTACCATGCTCTGGCATTCCTTCATGTGCGAACTGTCCACCGGTAATCTGTTTAGGGTGGACAAGGGTAATACATTTAATGCAGACCCGTTGTCTATCAAGCCCTCTGGTAGTATGTGCCCTTTGCATCTAGCGGTAACGTGCAAAGCCTTGGTGGATCCTCTACCACCTGATGGTAATTCATCATCATTAAAATAAATAAAGTTGTCCGCACTTATGTTGCTGATCAATCGATCCAATTTATTAACCGAGATGTCGCTAGCGACGTAGGCTTCGTTTAAGCTTTCATCAGTGCGTTCCTGTGCACTTCTGAGCATTGAAGCAAAGCCAACACGGATATGTGCGCTATTTGTTTGTGCAGCTGTTCTACCACACAATATTCACTGTGTTTCAGAAATTTCAGGAACTCTTTAGCCTCTTCCTCAGTCACTGGTTCCTTGGTTTTCGGCTCGGGCTCAGCTGGCTTTCCTTTCTCCTGTTCCACCATTGGAGCTTTCCCCTTTATTAAGTCATAACGTCTCCCGCTTCGAGTATGGAAGCCTTCATCTAAATCCTTCTTCGTCATATTAGTCGAGCTCTTTTTTTCTGTGACTGCTACATTACACTCATAATTCCAGGGAACTTCCTTACTATCTTTGTAAGCGAAGGCAGTGGGCCCTTGTATTATTACTCTCGGTGCTACTCGTGTCCCCGCCTCATCGCTAGCCCAATTCTCCTTTTCGGGGATTGCTACATTACACTCATGATTCCAAGGAGCCTCCCTATTATCTTCAAAGACAGTGGGCCTCCGTATTACCACTTTTTACGCCATCTGTGTCCCTGCCTTATCGCTTTTGTGACGCGAAGTAATGATCATCGGAAGGTTGACTTTCAAACTTTTTGCTGTTGACTCTGACGCGCATATGCTCCTATCTTCTGTGCCTTCATCATAAAATTCGACTTCTTTATTGTTCATTAAATTTTGCACCAGAGTTCTGAATTCCCCACAAGTCTGAATCTCATGCCCCAACCCTTGATGGTGCTTACAGTAATTTGTCAGCTCTCCTTGACTCTTTTCCGCAATAATTAATCCCTGTTTAACCATTTCTTTCTAGACCAATCTTAAGGGTGTCTTAACCTCCGCGACACTTATTTTGATCCTTTTTTCTGAACTTTTGCTAATTGCATTGACTCTGCCTTTAGCGTGATTGGGTAAAGGATTTGTTACGTTTGGCATGTCATCCAACTCGACCATACCCATATTGATAAATTTATCCACCAATTTCTTGAAAGCCAGGCAATTCTCTATTGAGTGTTCCACGATTCCTGTATGGTATTCACACTGTGCGTTCGAGTCGTACCACTTGGGATACGGAGGTTGCATTGGTTTTAGGTGATAAGGGGACATAATATACGCGTCGAACAGGGTTTGATACATCTCCTTGTACGTCATCGGAATCGGTGTGAATTGAAGTTTCTCATTATTTTGTCTTGAGGTGCCAGGTTCTTTTTTGGGTAACCTCTGCTGCCCTGTGGCCGTTGCTTTCGGCTGATTAATGGTGATTGAGTTCGAGTGTCCTATGCTCGCGTTGTTCACCTTACTTTCTTTCTTCCTTGGGGGTATTCTTTTGGCACTTTCCCCCTTCTCGATCCATCCGCTTTTTATAATGTTCTTGATCATTTCTCCGGTCGTTACGATGTCCGAAAAACTCCTGGTTGCACTTCCTAACATATGCATAAGGAATGGGGCTTTCAGTGTGCGGATGAACAGCATTGTGGTCTCTTTCTCCAGAAGCGGTGGCTGGACTTGGATGGCAACCTCCCTCCACCTTTGTGCATATTGCCTAAAGCTTTCGTTCCCCTTTTTTTTTCCATATTTTGAAGAGTAATCCTACCGGGGGTCATGTCTGTTACATGACTGTACTGCTCCAGGAATGCTTGAGCCAAATCTTTCTATGAGCCAATTTTGGCACGACTCAACTGATTGTACCATCTGGCTGCAGCTCTCACCAGGCTATCTTGGAAGCAATGGATCAGCAGTGGGTTATTATTAGTGTAGCCCGTCATCCTTCTACAAAACATAGTAATATGGGCCTCTGGGCAGCTTGTCCCATTATACTTTTCGAATTCAGGCATCTTAAAATTGTACCGGAGCACCAAGTCGGGAACCAAGCTTAAGTCGTTGGCATCTATTCCCTGACGTTTACCGGTATTTTCTATAGCTTTGAATTTCTCCTTCAACCACTTATATTTATCCTCTAGCTGCTTTGGTAGTTCTAATTTTGCCCTTTTAGCTATCTCGTCCAAATCAGGGACGTTGGGATTGATTGGACTTTCTTCCGGGTTGGTACCCGAACCTATCGGGATGTGTGTCGGTATTGCGGTATCAGCCTGATATTGTGACCTGATAGTGACAGATGCCCTTTAGGGATACGTATCCGGTGGCATTTGGGTGTTCAGTGGGGTAAGAGAGGGGTTATCGCTATTGTTCCCTGAGCTAGTAGCAATGCCCTTCTCCTTCTCACATTCTTTTGACATCAATCATGCCAGCTGGTTCATCATGTTATTCTGGGATTCTTGCATCCGCTCCATCATGTCCTATTGGATTTTGGCCAGTTGTTCTGGTAATTGTGCTTGTCCTTTCATTTGATCCTAGATTTCTTTTTGCATCTGTTCTAGTCTTTCCATTCTTTGATCCATTATTTTTGTTTTGCCTCTTGTACCGTAGTGATGTTCCAGGGTAACTGCCATAGTTTTAGGGTCCTTTTGTGAGATTCAATGTGTATTATGCAATGTAATACTGATGTATGAGATGTATGCAAAAAAAATGTTGATTCCAATTCAATTTCCATTAGAATAGCTTTTCTAGAAAACAAGTTTCTTCACATAAAATGGATTACATATAAGGCCTGGCCCTAATACTTAGAGTCTTGACTTCCTCAAGAAGCCAAGCTAACTCTCGACCCCTCTCTGACTCTGACTCGTACATCAAACCTAATACATCAGCTCGAACTGCCAAAGTTTGCAAGTGATCCACCACCCCTCGTATTTGAGCCACGGCTTCTCCCATAACATGATCCCAGCTTCTGACTTGGCTCTGAGAGTGATGCAGTTGTTGCTTCCATCGCTCCTCATTGGCTTCAAAAAGTTCTTCCCGTAGCTCATAGCCATGTAAGGCAGATTCTAGCTCTTCAATTCTTGCTTTCATTTCTTCAATTTTGCTCAGACTAGCCTTTAATCTGGCTATGGAATTACGGCTACGATATTGGCACAGTGATCTTTCCAATTCTGACACCCGTATTTTTAATTTCTCTTTCTCATTTTGACTTTCCATCAAATTCTTTTTTAGGGCATCTTCTCGCTCATAGGTATTTCGGAGTTCCCTTTCCCACTGACTCGCTCTGCTCTTTTCCTCTTTAATTTCTTGACGCCATTGCTCTGACGTTTTTTCAAGTCCCGCCGTTCTCATCGACCTTCGTAGCTTCTTGTAGTCAGTCTTCAGACCATCCAAATCTTCTTCGGCTTTAGTCTTCCCTTTCCTCCACTTTTCGGCTTCCAGTTTTTGAATATCGACATCCAAACCTAGCTACATTTTCTCTTCCTCTAGTTGTTCTATCCTTTTTCTTAATTCTCGGTTCCTTTCTTCGAAGTCTTATTTGATGATTTCTAGCTCGGAAGGGATCACCCGTAAGTGCTCTTCTAGTGATCGGGTGTTTCCTTGGTCTGATGTAGGGATGTTATCATTGATTCTTTGACTTCGCCATTGGTCATACTCAGGGGTCGTCATCGGATTGGCAGCGAACCTTTTCATTCTATGAATTCGGCTCCAGGCATTTGATATCTCACGAACTCTCCTCTTGTAATTTTCTCCTTTATATTCAAATTCGCACTGGGCTAACCCTTGTGTTGGCGGTGTAAATTGTCTCGACCTGTATTGTCTTAACACGAGGAGAGGAATGTATCCGGCGGCTCCCTATATTCTGAGTATGGGGACATAATCAAGGTCTCTACACTTACATAAGATTTCGTCAGGAATCAGCCAAGGAGTTCTCCACTCTACATCTTCTTCTTGTAGGCTTTGTAAAATCATCATCTAGCTTTCTTCCGTGATATCATCTCGTCTAGGTGTTGCTACCATATTTTTTAGCAGAGAATAGTCCTCGGTGAAGATTAGACATGATACCTTTTCCATTTTCCAAAAATGACCATGAAACCATGCTAGTAAGAGTTGGGCGCAACCGATGAATCTCCCTTCGCCCGCTCTTCGGCACGCGCTTAGGGACCTAAAAGTTTCGGTAAGAATCACAGGAATAGGAGTGATCCCTCTGTCTAATTTGTCAAATAGATCAGACACCGCCTCATCCACATATCCTAGAGCTTTGGGGAAGATGACCAATCCATAAATGCTCAAAGCTAAAACATCGACCCTCTTCTTTTCCTCAGGATGTGCTATGATCGAATCCCTCAAATTTCTCCAAGGTATGCACTTGCAATCTCCCTTTTGTTTTGTCCGGGCCGTAACCCACTGCTCGCTCATCCCCGTTATGTTCATCAGCTTTTTGTGAATGTAGGGACATTAACGGCTCTCAAATAAGCCTTATCAGTTTGAATTCTTGGGCAGCGGATCAGGGCTGTGTACTCCTCAATGGTAGGAACCAAACCCACTTCCCTGAAAGTGAAGCAACCGTACACAGGATTCCAAAACTGGGCCATTGCTTGAAACAAGTGCTGGTCTACCTTGATGTCAAGTAGATAAGGCAAATCGCCATAATGATAGTGGAATAGTTGCTTGATCCTGTCGTCCCACTGACTCCAGATTTCCCTCATTTCTTGAAGATTATTTTGAGTTACACTGATGCGTGTGTAATCCCACAACTCTGATATGTATCCCTCTGTAAGGCTATCTCCATTCTCTCACTGTACTGTCTCGGCCTATATCCGGACGGCCGCATTGTCTTCCACTTTATCGAGAAACCCCTTTTCCATGATAAGCTACCTATTCAGCAATCGAACGGGAATCAACACCCTTTTGATGCATATGCCATGCAAAAATAAAGATAAAGCAAGGCATTATTTTGTACATAATAAGCAGTAAATGAAATACTTAATCGGTAACCACTAGGGTTCGGCATGGCTCTATCTAGGGTGGTTCTTACGGTTCGCTATATGGGGTTCGGTTCTAGAGTAAAGGTACCTGAACCAGTAGATTCCTTAATCCTCACCCATTATAGGCTCATACAGATCGAGTTCGGTTCAGGGGAATACATTTCCCTATGGCTGCACGGAGATGAAAATCTCACGAAGACATAGGTACAGATGTATCCCGAAAGTGATCCACTATCTTGCACGGAGGTGAAAACCTCATGAAAGAGTAGCTTCTTACTTCCACTTAAAAGGGTGCGACCCAACGGTCAAGCAATATGATGAAACAATATTATATGAGACTCGAACCACATGATCAGATAAGATGATGCAAGCAAATGTAATAAAAAGAATCGTATTTTTCAAATCAAATTTTCAACTTTCGACAAAAGGACAAAAATTGATCAATTTACGGCCTGACTCTCTTTCGACGTCCCCAGTGGAGTCGCCAAGCTGTCGAAACCATCCCTTTTTTTGAAAAAGGCGGGAATCGAACTTGGGTTTTGAAAATAAGAACAGGGAGTCGCCACCGATCTTTATTTGGTGTGATCAGTTCACCTTTGTTTTAATAAAACGTTTTGGTTTACTAAAACGATGTTTTTAGTCCGCGAAATTTTGAGAAATCCAGTTCGGGAGTCGGTTACGTGCGAGGAAGGGTTAGCACCCTCGTCACACCCAAAATTGGTACCGATTTGATTAATCAATGTCCTCGATGTCGAAGCTTGAAAATTTTAAAAAGAACTTAAATAAAATCAATCTCTTTCGAGAATATTTTGAGTTTTTGAATTGAATCAAGATTTTCTTGTTCCGAAGGAATAAAATATCACATCCAATACTTTAGGACACCATAGTTTAAACCTCGAACCCAAGATCATCTCATGAATTTTCTCGAATTGAATCAAGATTTTCTCGTTTCGAATGAATAAAATATCACATCCAATACTTTAGGATACGATAATTTAAATCCTCGAATCCAAGATTATCCTACAATTTTTTTCAAATTGAATATCAAAATTTTCTCGTTCCGAAGGAGTAAAAGACCACATCCAATACTTTAGGACACGGTAATTTAAATCCTCGAATCCAAGATGGATATTGCGTCATTTTGAAAACTTTTATTTTTAGCTGAAATTTATAAAGAATTAGGTTATGTTTTAAGGAAACATTTTTCAGAACGTGAATGAGATTATGTGATGGAAAACGATAATGTAACACGGATTTGGGCATAATACATACAATACATAACATTGAAATCTCTAATCTAAAATATTGACGTGCATGAATAACAATAATAACAACAATAATGGCACAAAAATATGAACATTACTAATACCGATGATAATATCAAAGACATGGAAATGCGGATAAGTAAGTCACGATACATGCAAGAGCGATAGTCACTTAGCTTACGCGACATAAATATCAACATTAATAACAAAGGAACGATGAATTAAAAAATTCTAAAAGAAATGACACGTAAAATGATTTAAAAGAATTAACAAAGTGATTCTAGGTCAAGAATACATAATAAAATATGTAAGTGATGTATATGAAATAACTTTAAAATGGTGTCAAAAAATTAAAATATTCTGTGCGTAATTTAATAAGGATAATAAAAAATTTGAAATAAATAATTATAATATAATAAATAACAAAATAAAATAAAAATATAAACATTTTAAACAAGTTGGAAACTAAATTGAAATGAGATTTAAACAACGAGGGCCAAAATTGTTAATAGATAAAGAGGCGGGTAGGGACTACGTCGCCACACGCATGAACTCTTAAGGATTAAATGGGTGAATAACCCGCCCCCAAATGCGCTGCGTTTCTGTCGGTCAAAGTGCGGGTTGAATTGAAATGAAACGGGAATAACAAGGCCAAATCGCAAAAAGGAAATCATATAACGGGACTTAATCGACCAACGCCGCAACAAACGGGGGACTGACTGCGCAAATAGTCTTTTTAAACAATATGCGTAGTAACCATATGCGCCAAACGACGCCGTTTTGTTAAGGGTTTATATATCTATCTTTACTTCTCAAAAAAATCAGATTTTTTTTTTTACCCTAAGGTTTCTTAAACCAGCAACCACCCAGGGCCTTTCTTTCTCCCCTCTCTTCCTTCTCTCCGGCGAGTGGGGTTCCCTGACGATCGCCGCGTCACCACCATTTCCGGTGGCCACGATGAGTGGGGGTGAGCCTTCAACTCCGCTCGAGGCCCTTATCTTAGGGGCTGAGCCTTGGCGCTCGTGAGGCCGAAAAGTGCAACAGAGAAGAGGAAAAAAAAGAGAACCCGCCCTTTTTTACCTCTGATCTGGCCTCGGCGACGGAGAGGGGACTCCGACGACGCGACTTCAAGGCTCAGGTAAGTTCCTTTTATCCCTTTTTGTTATTGTTCTTTTTTTAAGGTTTCAAAAAAGGAAGTAAAAAATAAAAGCAGTATAGAAATAACTGAAAACGTAAATGGAAGAACAAAAACAACCTTCTGCAATTTCTGTGTTTCTTGTTGTTGTTTTTGACTGTTTATGGCTCCAAAATATCGAATCCAAAAAAGAAAAAAAAAGTGCTTTTACATTGACTTTGAACGGCTTTATAGCCGAGAGGTACAAACTCCTCTTTTATTAATTTACTATTTGCTCCATGCCTCTCTGTTTCTTCATTTCTCTGTTTTCTTTGTAGGGTACGGGCGAGGCGTGCAGGCGATGGAGGCCGAGGTGCATGGGCGCTGAAGAGGCAGAAGCATGTGAGACCGAGGCGTGGGGAAGAGCGCTGGAACGACGCGCGTGAGCACGAGGAATGACGTGCGTGTGAGGGACGCATGGATCTGAAAAGGCTCGCGTAGGAGTGGTAGATGAGGAGACAGATGTGCGGCGGCGTTAGGGACTAGGGTTTTGGCTTGTTTTTCTATTAACGGGTTTGGGTCTGTTACTGTTTAGGTTTGCCTTGATCTGGGTCTGTTTTAGTCATTGGGCTTCAGAATTATTTTGTAAGTGGACTGTTGTTATTGGTTTTGGACTGTTTAATGGCTTCTGTTTCATTTTTTCAATGGGCCTTCAGCCTGTATTGGGCCCGGGCAAAAATTGGTCACTACATTGGACTCTTTAAGAAAGTTGTTTGCAATATTCTTTTTCTTTATAATTGTTGTCACACTAAATTTTAATTTGTGTTGTTGCAATGTGCTACATTTAGGATACTATACCTAAATGGTAGTTTTTGTTATTACTACAAAACAAGTAAATTTATGCAAGTAAATGAACACATGTTCTACCTTTTGATAGATAGTACCTACCAAAAGCCTAATAAACCTTACAAAATCTTTGTGCATTATTATTATTATTATTATTTTGAATAAAATAATAACAATTACACATTAATCGAGAAAAGATTGTATGAAACAGTGATGCCATGTTATCAGTATCTCTTTTCAATAGATTTATGCCACATGTTTCATACAATTCTTTCCCCACATTAATCATAGTGTCCTAAGTTAGTGGAAGAATTCTCTCTTTGTAATTGATTCGCTACCATTAAAGGTATATCTTGAAAAACATGTAAACAAACAGGAAATTGCTTCATCAATCTGGCAAGAGCATGTGCTATCGTATTAGCCTCCCTCGAGACATATTGGATGACTACCTTCTATTGTCTTCAACACAGTTCAATAATTTTTATAGCTGAATCCTTATTCAGTTGACCTGAAATCTACCCTAAATGGATTCAATAGCAAGAACACAATCCGTTTCTATGATGACATTTTTCCATTTTGCCTTCCATATAGATTGGAGGCCATCATAAATAGCCCACAACTTAGCTTGCCCAACGTTATTTCTCCAGATGTTTCTTCCAATTGCCCAAAGCCAATTTCTACATTCATCCCTAGCCACAGTCGCCGAAGACGTTAGCCCCAAATAAGGATTATGTGCCCAGCGATATTCAATTTAATGGATCCTGGAGTAGGTGGCTTCCACTGATGATTTTGAATATGCCGCATATTCATACCCATCTGTTCGTCCCAACCTATGCATGGTAACTTTCACCCAACCCCAACCAGATCGGATAATTTGAGTATTGTTAAACTACTTATCTTGGAAAGCATATAGGTTTCTTTGTTTCCAACTTTTCTAGCATAAAATCCCAAAAAGGGACTACCAATCAACCTCATGAAAAACTAGTCCAAATTTATTCTCCAAATTAGCAATTACCGAAGATTCCAAAGGATAGGAAAAGAAATGCATCATAATCCTTGAAGGAATAAATTGCTTCCAAACTTCCATAGCTTTACAGTAGTCTCGAAGAACATGAATAATGAATTCATCAGCATTATCATAAAGCTTACACGAAGGATTATCAGATATACTTAACATTAATGAATAACCGATCTTTGTGCATTATTAAGTCCCTCAATTCTAGAATATCTTTGTAAATCTTTAGTTTACATAATTTATCGTATTTTTTAAACATATTTTCGATATTTGTAATGTGATTTTGTTCTCTTCTCATTTTTGACCTTTCAAACTTCATAAAAGTTATTCTCTGAAATCATATAACATTCCCGCAGAAGGGCACCGGCATTATCTAATAATAATATTGGATAGCTAAACACTAATTGTGCTTTTACTTTTTGGGTTAATTTCGACTTCAGTCCCTGACAATTTATTGTATATACGATCAAACCCTTTTGGTAGTCTTTTCTTGTATAAAATATGACAAACCCGGAACCAAGTGGTTGGCAATGCATCCAGTCACATCTCGCCTTCACCGATTTAGAAGTAAAAGATTATCCCACCAAGACTGCCCAACCAAAAAAAATCATCATTACTATAATTTGCTTGACCAAAAATAACACCAATTTATAATTTATGGAAGTACAGTTAATTCAAATTAAGAGCTTTAATTTCAATAAAATTCTAATGATATTTTGGTTAGATGTAAATTTATATATCAAAAGGCTTACCGAATAATTAGGTATTTGAGTTTGATTTTTTTTTAAGGTATAATAATTTCACCCTTCAAGTTATTTTAATTTTTTATTTATTTTTTAACTATTGAATTTGTTCTTTTTATCAAATCAGCTCAAAATAGATGTGTATGCCACATCAGCAATTAATTATTTTTTTAAATTCAAAATTTTAATTAAAAATTCCAAAAAATTATTAAAGCTATTTTTAAAATCTTGTAAAAAATAAAAATATTATAATTTTTTAAAAGAATTGGAATATATTAAAAAGTATAATTTTTTATTATTTCATATTTTTCAAATTTATTTTTCTTCTAAATATCAAATAAAAATAAAGTATTAAAAATATTTCTCATTTTAAAAAATATATAAATTATAAATAAATAATTGTTATAAATATTTTATTATTAAGTGGATCTCCATCAAGATCAATATAAGTTTGATATATTTTAAGACTTTAATATTTATTAAAAGTATTTTTTTCATATATATAGATTTTTTTTTTCCATGATTATTTTCTAAATCCCTACGGGGTTTTGAACTAGAGGTGCTCATGGGCCGGGTTCGGGTCAGGTCTAAGTATGATATTAACATACTTTATGCTTGCCCAAGTTTGGCCTAACTCGAAATTTGGGTCTAAAATTTTTCCCAAACCCATCCATATTTGCAAAAGACTAACCAAACCCATTTTAGCCCCGTCCATGTTATTTATAAATTTTAAAAAAATATATTTATTTTGTTTTACTTTAATATTCAATAATTTTATACATTTTTTATTTGTTGAAATTGCTATATAGTCATCTTAATATTATTTTAATATTTACATTAGAGTAGTATTATATATTTAGTACATGTTTATTTTTTAATGTGTTTTAAATTACATAATATATAAAATAACATAATATAAAATATTATAAACTTTAAATAGGCCGGGCCAAGCTTGAGCCTTGAATGTTCAAGCCCGAATCTAACACATATTTTAAGCGAGCTTAATTTTTTTACCTAAGTTCATTTTTCGGGTCTAATATTTTTACCCAAACCTTCTCAAATTCGACAAACCTTTTCTATTTTTAACACACGTTGGAAGCAAAACTTTTTCCTATTCCTTCCCAAGTTCAAAACCAAACCCCAAAAAAATTCTCATTGGAAACACATAAACGAATGCCCCCATACAAATATTTTTTCAAAAATTCCAATAACCAATTAAGCACCCAGGCATTGAATCCGCATCCCAACTACCTATTGTATTTAATCCCAGCCATCCGCCTCCCCACAACTTATTTGAGCTATTAATTTCGTCAAGAATTTTATAAACCTATGGTCTCCAGGGAAAACAAATGAAAGGGATAACCACCCAAAAGGGTTCAAGCTTGCGATCACCTTCACCTTTACTGCTACCTCAAAATTATTAATATTTTGTCTCAAGAAATTTATAAATTTTCATTTATAAATACTTAATTATATTTATTTTGCGAAGTCTTAAACACAAGATGTGAAAATTTGGAGGAAGTTCTCTCTCTATGTATTATGTTTAGATCGATTTTAATTTTAATTCATGATTGATTTGATTGACTTGTTTCGTTTTTTCTTTCTGAAAATGGTGAAAGATCTTATCTCAACATTAATTTTGATTTTGATTTTTTATCTTGATTTTATTGATAAAATTTTAGATTGATAAACAACTTTGACTTTTTTTTAATTAATATATGATTGTTATTATATGTTTTAAATTTGATCAATTTATTAAGTTTGCTTATTAAATATTGATGGGTTCATAAGGTTATTAATGAAACTTTGGAGTATACTGTTTCAAAAGATTTTCTAATGTCTTAAAATATTTGAAAACAAATCGTATGGTAATATTCTTTTTAATATTTTAAAAGTATGAGTTTTGATATAAATATATTAATAAAATGCTAATTTATATTTGAGTACATATGATAAAATTTGTTTGGATTATCTAAAAAAATTCTTGATTTTTTAAATATATAATGATTGCAATCTGAAAATAAGCTTTTGTGATATTGGTTCTCGTTAATAAAGAATATATTGGATCGTTTAGAAGTTCATGCTACTAGATCGGTTGCATTCCCCAAAGTGAATGCAAGTATTAAAAATAATTTAAAGGATATAATCATTTATACGATAAGTGACATAATAATAACCACTAGAAGTGGAAACGTAGTAATAAGTAAGAGAGTAATGAGACTTCTCAAGATAATCTTTTAAAGGGTATTGATGGACCTCGAAACTAACTAATAAATGCATCTATCGAACAGTAGTATAGCTTTGGTGAGTCCAGAATATCGTATCTTCAAGAACTAAAATTACTAGTAATAACTATCTTTTAATTATCTAGCCTAATATTTAAGGGGTTTTGTTTCAATCTAAAATTTAACTAACTAATTAATTAACGATGAACGCGACAGAGAGTGAAGAAATAATCGAATAAACCAATGATAAGGACAATACCCAAGGAAGAATCCACCTAGACTTCACTTATTATTTTGACTCTGAATTAAACGATTTATTCACTTGTCTTGATCCGTAGAAATCCCTAAATTATGTTAATATCTGTTTCGAGACTAAGAACAACTAACTCTAGGTTGATTAATTGAAATCTTTTTCTAATTAAAACCCCTATCGTTGCATTAACTCGATCTATGGATTTCCTTATTAGATTTGACTCTAATCTGGCAGATTTTTGTCATTCTATTTCTAGTGTTGCAATCAACTTGGCTTAATTATGCTAGATCTTCTCTTAAACAGGGACTTTTGCTCCACTGAATAAGCACATTAAACTTGAATTAATATCCTGAAAATATTAAAGCAAGGGTTGAGAACACATAGTTAAGAACAAGAACAAGTATTTATCATGTAATTAAAATAATTAAATAATAAGATTCATCTAGGTTTCATCCTCACTAGGTGTTTAGGGAGTTTAGTTCATACTGATAGAGGGAAACATCTTAAAATAAGAAAAACTACAAAACATAAGAAAACCCAAGAACTTCATGAGAAATTGATAGGGGATCTTCAGTCTTGATGGGGATCCTTCTTCCAAGCTGCTCCCAATGGCTGTCTTCGAGTATTTTTTGCTTTCTACTCCGTGCTCCCCCTTTAGGTCCTCCCCTAGGGTGTTTATATAGGCTTTGGAGCACCTTTCTTGGCCCACAAGCAGCCTTTTCTAAATAGAATTAGACTTGGGTTCGGCAGGGACACGCTCGTATGAGATAGCTTAGGCCGTGTTCGATTCTGCTCGTCACACATGGCCGTGTGGTTTGCCCGTATACGATAGTCCAGGCCGTGTTGACTTCTGAGGTAGGCCCATTTTGTCCATTTTTTGCCCGTTTCTCATACTTTTCGATTCCCTGAGCTCTCCTGAGTGTAAAACATGAAATTCAAGGATTAGAAGCATCGAATTCATCAAATCTAATGAAAATTCATCCAAAAATAAGCCAAGCATGGGGTCAAACTATGTATAAATTATGGTCTATCAGGTATATAACTTATATTATCAATGTGATATGAAACATCATTGGTCACTTATCTGTCATATGCCCAAATATTTTGTTTCTGTTAATATTCTTTGAGGAAAGAAAATTATTAAGTTTTAAAATATATTCATTGTAGTAGATTTCATATTGAGAATGTGAAAGAGGAAAAAAATATATTTGATATGAATCACTCTTGCAATTAATATCTACTTATATTGATTTTTGAAAAAGATAGAGAAAGGTTCAGTTATTAAATTATATTATGCATCATCCTGGAATGTTTAAAGTTTTGATTGATTATCGAATTATTGGTTATTAAATATATTTAAAAAGTTAAAATTGATTAAAATTGCATGTAAAGAGTTAAAAGAAGAAAATGTGATCATGTAGTATCCACTTGGATTGTGGGATAATTTAAAAGAAAGATATTCCTTAAGAATATGATGATTTTATGATTTTATAATTTCATAGGAATATGATAATTTTATGATCGAGTGCACTTAAAGTTGCAAGATCTTCTATCTAAATCTCGTTACGATCAGAAGCACCTGAAATTGCAAGATTTTAAAATTGTGAGTGAGTATAACTCTGTAGTATTCAGGATAAGTTATCATTTCTCACTTAAATTATGTAAGAATATTACTAATGAGAACTTGTTAGAGAATTTTTTTTTTCATGCTTCAACTATGCTCATGAGTAGTAATATCATGACAAATAGTTTTTAAGATATATTCTAAATGTTTATTTGTTATTAAATAAAATAACAAGCTATTAAATGAAAAACTATAAAGCCGTCATATTAGATTTACACCATTCCCTAAAGCAAATGTAGTAATATATGTAGACGCTATCTTCGACGTGGATGTAGTAAGTGACTATATAATAATCCTAAAAGGGATGGTCATAATAATTCTTCTCACAGCCATAAGAGAAAAAAAAGATGATGGATAAGAGAAGAGCAAGACTTTCCAAGAGAACTTTTTAAGGAGTGAAGATAACTTATGATATCAATGTGGTATGAAAGACTATCGATTGCGTACCTGTCTTATGCCTAAATATTAAGTATGAATTGCTTCTTTTTTGTGGACTAGGACACTATTTATTTAATTATTGGATTTCTTACTAGTTATAATTCCTTCTACTATTAGAAGTGAAGATGTAGAGATAAATAATAGAACAACAATAGTTTTCAATATAACCCTTCAAAGAAGAGAGAAAATTTATAAAAAGCCACTGGTTATGTACTTGTTGTACACCTAAATATTTTATTATTCAATTAATATTTCTTAAAGGAAAGGAACCATATGCCCTGTGAACAATACAACAGTGCATACTATCCTTAGGGATAAGAAGTATTTTTCTTGTTTGGTTATGAACAAACTAATCTTTGGTGGTAAAAAATTAATTTAAGGCTCCATAAGAGCTAATATATTGTTAGCCTATGTAAAATGTGGTAATGGTATATGTTTGTAATACCCTTCGCCCGACCCGGTCGCTGAATCTGAGCTACAGAATGCTACATTCTTTGTCGAAATAACTACAGTCAAATTTGCAGTAAATAATCATTCACACAAGCAATCAAGTGTTAAACACATTCAAATCAAGTTAGACAATCAATTCTAAGTCTTAATAGAGCTCACGAAAGCTCTTTTGTCAACCCCAACACAAAATAGGACCAAACTGTAAAATTTTAAAAGTTTAGGATCGACGTCATAACATCATCTCTTCCACGTCGTGACGCTACCAAAACAGTATGTCACGTCCTAACCTCAGGCCACTTGATGTCGTGACGTGACTCATTGTCGGCCGACATTACGACGATGTAGGTTGGTCGTCAGGACGTGGATTATGTTTTTGGTAAAAATGAATAATTTTGTACCTATTTCAAAGTTTCCAACCAAACCTAACAACATATTCAAAAAAAATATCAATTTCAATTGAACCAAAACATACCAAAAGCATGCCAAATAGTTAAAGCATCTATTTTCAAGTTCTTATCAAGTCAATCACTACTTATACACCATTTAAACCAAAATAATTCAATGCCATTACAACCTAATAATCAAGTCATGCAATTTATAAACTTTATCTATGTCAAAGCACCTTCAAACATACCATTTCAATTTCATTATAACCACTTATGAACACATATACATATCCATGACTTATAGGCATTAAACATAACCATCAACTATCCAAATTAGGCCACATTTTACTAGAATACTTCAAGTTAATAATGTTGGAATACATTTCCATCTCATTCACCTATCAAACAAGCCACCATTTCTATCTCATTCAATGCCATTCCATATGCCATACACTTAGTGTAAAATCCCCTATATCCGGCCCAACCGTATAGACCCAGTATAAGACTATTACATTTCATGCCAAAGCGATTTTGGCTAGACACTGTGTAATTTAAACATTTACCCATTGTGTTTTAACTCATTTAACCCAACAATCATTATTATAAACATATGTGGTCATTAATGGATATTTTATAGCGCTCGAACATGATTTTAAAATTATTTTTACTCAAAACAGGGGTCAAGTATCGATACTAAAATAAAAGGTATCAATACCTTATAAAAGATATCTATACTTGTGCAAAAAATCGATACCAAAATAGCATTCTAGAACTCCAAAAATTCAAATTTTGATGAAGGTATCAATACCTTGGACTTACGTATCAGTACCTTTCTTTTGAAATCAATACCAAGTGCGATATCGATACAAAAATTATATTTCGTTTTGAAAACTTTAAGTTTCAAAGCCTAGGTACCGATACCTGGGTAAATTTTGATAAAAATCAGTTAAAAATTTGCTAAAAATCCCCTACAAAGTTTTGGATTCTTTACAACACATAAAACCATTGCAAAGTGCCTTAAGGCAATTCAAAACAACTCCAATTCAACCAAATTATCACATTATCAAACCACAATTGCAAGCATATATATGATTATCAATAATTCATTTCATATAGAACCAAATTATTTCAATTTAAAATACCAAAATAGATAAAGCTTTAGGAGTTCGCATTCTAGTCCCTAACACTTGGGAACACATTTGGTCTACATATGTACATACTCAAAATATGGTACCTACTCTTGTAGCTCTTGGAGATGTAATGTAATAGCCCGATTTAGACCCTAATTGGAACAGTGGTTTCGAGACCTCAAATCCGAGGTCAAAATAATATTTTAATATTATTTTTTGTGTTAACAGTATGTGATTGAGCATGTGTGAAAATTTTGTTGATTGTGTGCCGAATTATGAGAAAGGACTTAATCGCGTAAATTGTAAAAGTTGTGTGCTGATTGTTAAAGTGCTAAATTGACATGGCTTATTAAAGGAAAAGTCCTTATGTTGATATTATACCATTAAATAGTTAATGGATGATAATGGCATGGCAATTAGTGTTATTATTAAGATTCATTAAGGGTAAAATAATAAAATGTCAATTATGTTAATGTTAATTAAAACATAATGAATTAATGGATGCATATTCTCATCTCTTCCACTAAAATTAGAAAAGAAAGAAAGGGTTAGGAGCTTTGAAGGTTTCGGCACATTGAGTCCTTGATTGAAGTATGTTTTGAGCTCAGTTTTTGATAATTTCTATGTTTTTGTGATCATTGCTTAGTGTACTATCAAACCCATGCTTTAATTTTAGAATTTGATGAAGATTTTGAGATGTGCCATTAATTAATATGTGAGCTTTTTGTTGATAGTTGGTGAAATATGAAAGTTTAATGTTGGGTTAACATAGTTTGTATTTGAATTTTTGATGAAATTGGCTAATTTGGGCTAAATTGAGAAAAGTGTAAATTGAAGGACTAAAATGTGAAACAAATGAAATGTGTGGGCTTGTATTATTATGGGAAGAATTCGGCTAAGCTTGTGTGAATAAAAATTTTGTGTATTTTGTAATTTTGTGAAATAAGGACTAAAGTGTCGAAATGTGAAAATGTGAGGGCTATTTTGTAAAATGCCCTAAATATGTGTGTGTGGATTAAATTGAATGAATTGGTGATTGAATAGGCTGAATTTGAATGTGTATAGACCAAGAAAGGAGAGGTTCGGATCGAGATCGAGGCAAAGATAAAGTGCTCGATTAATCAACCGTTTCGGTATTTTGACATCCTAGGTAAGTTCGGATATAATACTTGCTATTAAACTAGTATCTATGTGATGAGAAATGAATGAATGTATATTAATGAAATAGAATGTGTTATGTACAAGTTCGAGTATTGAGGCACTAAGTGTGCGAAATTGAGTTGAGACAGAGTTGATTAGCACTGTGTGTACGAAACGTTAGAAGCTTCAGCTTTACTGATCGGCACTGTGTGTGCAATATTAAATTAAGTTTGGTTTGATATAGAGTCACTAAGTGTGTGGTGTTGTTTAATCCTCGGCTATGATTTAAGCACTAAGTGTTCAATTGAATCGAAGAAATGACGAAGGTTGATCGAAACGAAATAATGAGTATTGAGTAGTATGTGTGATCTAACTAAGTGTTGGCTAAGGTACGTTCGGAACCTAAGTGGTTGATGAAATTGTAAATGAATTTGTGGAATGTTAATTGAGCATATTAGCTTTGGATGATATGATATCTGTGCTTGTAAACTATCTATGTGATGATGAAAAGTTTTAATTTGAGATGAAGTTCTTAAGGATTGATATAGTATAATTGAGCAAGTTAAGTATGGTAATGCCTCGTACCCAGTTCATGTGACGAATACGGGTAAAGGGTGTTACATTTAGTGGTATTAGAGCTACGGTTTAGTTGATTCTCGGACTAACATAGTGTAAGTATGAGTCTAGCTATACATGCCATACGTATGAGTATTTACATAAGGATAGTGTGACGAATCCTGTCGATTTGAATTGTGTTTTTATATAATAAATGGATCTCGATTGAGCTGCAGTCGATGATGGTACAAGTAATGCGCCGGCTCCCATTCAAGGGACCTCGCCAGTAGAAAGTAAATCTGAGACTTTGGGTCAGGGAGAAGAGGCTCGAGAAGCCTTTCTCCATATGATGAGCAACTGGTACACTGAGTATATACGAGCAAATCCTAATGCTCAACCCCCTCCACCCCCACATATTCCTCAGCCCATTCCTGCAGCTCCCCAAGTGGTAGAGATAGTAAGAAGAGAAAGGCCTTCGGTTGATAAGATCTGGAAACAAGAAGCTGAGGAATTTCGGGTTAGTAAAGATGATGATCCAGAGAGGGAGGAATTCTAGCTTGAGAATACCATCAGAGTATTCAACGAGTTGTCATGCACACCTAATGAGTGGCATGAAGTGTATGGTATCTCTCTTGAGAGATTCGACCTATCGGTGGTGGAACACCCTTGTGTTGGTGGTACCAAGGGAGAGAGTTAACTGGGAATTCTTCCAAGAGGAGTTTTGGAAGAAGTATATTAGTCAAAGGTTCATTGATCAGAAAAGAAAAGAGTTTTTGGAGCTAAAGCAAGGTCGAACGATGGCCACTAAATACGAACATGAGTTCGTAAGGCTTAGTAAATATACCCGGGAGTGCGTGTCCACCGAGGCTATTATGTGTAAAAGGTTTGAGGACGGGTTAAATGAGGATGTCCGTTTGTTCATGGGTGTCCTAGAACTAAAAGAATTTGTGGTGCTGGTAGATAGAGCCTGTAAGGCCGAAGAACTGGTTAAAGAGAAAAAGAAGGCTGAAATCGAGTCTCGCAACTCGAAGAAAAGACAATTAGGCAAGTCATTCCAACCCACATCCAAGAAGTCAAGAGATTTCGCTACTCGATCAGCCACCTCAGCTAGATTTTCAAGTAGAAGTAAAGGTAGACAGTACTCGGGGTCTAAAGCTCCGACCACTTCGGTTGCTAGTGTTGGCAATGCTCGACCGAGTAGACCAGAATACCCGCAGTGTGGCAGACGTCATCCCGAGAAGTGTCAAGCAAATGAGAAAGCTTGTTTCAAGTGTGGATCCCTAGACCATTTTATCATAGATTGATTCGAGGTAGGTGAGAAAGAGAAACCTCAGAGTGCAAGATCGGGAGGCACTACTAGTGGAAGGTCACAGAGAAACCCGGGAAATGAAATGAGTAGTAAGAACATATCTAGAGAGCAGACTACAAGAGTTGAAGGTAGAGCACTGCGGAGAACATATGCTATTCGTGCTAGCAAAGAGGCATCCTCCCCCAACGTGATCACGGGTACATTTCTCTCTATGATACTCATGTTATAGCTTTAATTGATTCGGGATCTACCCACTTGTATATTTGCATAAAATTAGTCTCTAGCATGAACATGCCTGTAGAGTCTACTGAATTTGTTATAAGAGTGTTAAATCCCCTAGGCAAATGTGTATTGGTCGATAGAGTATGCAAAGGTTGCCCTTTGATGATTAGGGGTCATTATTTTTCGGCTAATCTCATGTTATTGCCATTTTATGAATTCGATGTCATCCTTGGGATGGTTTGGTTAACTACTCATGATGTGATAGTGAACTACGGAAGGAAGTTTATTGAGTTGAAATATGAAAGTAGGGATCTCATCCATGTTGAATCAGATAAGCAAGACAGATTGCCAGTAGTGATATCTTCCTTGTTGACTCAGAAATATCTAAGAAAGGGGTACGAAGCTTACCTTGCCTTTGTGATGAATGCTAGAGAGATTGAGTTAAGAATTGAATCAGTGCCCATATATGTGAGTATCTAGATGTTTTCCCAGAGGAATTTCCAGGACTACCTCTGATTAAAGAGATTGAATTTGGTATTGAGTTAGCTCCTGGTACTACTCCCATTTCTATTGCTCCATACAGAATGGCTCCAACCAAACTAAAAGAACTGAAGGCAAAGTTATAAGAGTTAATGGATAAAGGCTTCGTAAGACCTAGTTATTCTCCGTGGGGTGCTCCCGTATTGTTTATGAAGAAGAAAGATGGTTCCATGAGGTTATGTATAGATTATCAGCAGCTTAATAAGGTAACTGTGAAGAACAAGTACCCATTTCCAAGAACCGATGATTTTTTTGATCAATTCAAGGGAGCCACAGTGTATTCCAAGATAGACTTGAGGTCTGGATATTATCAATTGAGAGTCAAGGACTCGGATATACCAAAAACTGCATTCCGGACAAGGTATAGCCACTATGAATTTTTGGTCATGCCTTTCGGTTTAACCAATGCCCTTGCAATTTTCATGGATTTGATGAATCGTGTATTTCGACCATATTTGGATAAATTTGTTGTAATCTTTATCTATGATATACTGACCTACTCTCGAGATGAGAACGAGTATGTCGAGCATTTGAGAACGGTTTTGCAAATTTTGAGAGATAAACAATTGTATGCCAAGTTTAGTAATAGTGAATTTTGGCTTAAGAAAGTTGGATTTTTGGGGCACATTGTCTCGGGAGATGGAATTGTTGAATGGAAACGGCCAAGGAACGTAACCGAGGTGAGGAGTTTTCTAGGCCTAGCTGGCTACTATAGACGATTTATCAAGGGGTTTTCCATAATAGCTACTCCGATGACGAGGCTATTGCAGAAAGATGTGAAGTTTGAATGGACAGAAAAGTGCCATTAGAGTTTTGACAAACTAAAGGCATTGTTGACTGGGGCTCCTATTTTAGTGCAACCTGAGCTGGGAAAGGAATTCGTAGTCTACAGCGATGCATCCTTGAATGGATTGGGTTGTGTACTCATGCAAGAGGGCAAGGTGATAGCATATGCTTTTAGACAACTAAAGCCGCACGAGAATAATTACTCGACCCATGATTTGGAATTAGCTGTAATTGTATTTGCACTAAAGATTTGGAGACACCATTTGTATGGTGAGAAATGTCAGGTGTTCACCAATCGTAAGAGCCTAAAGTACTTGATGACTCAAAAGGAATTGAATTTAAGGCAGAGAAGATGGTTAGAATTAATAAAGGATTACGAGTTAGTAATTGACTACCATCCAGAAAAGGCGAACGTGGTCGTCAATGCCTTAAGTAGGAAATCCTTGTTTGCACTGAGAGCCATGAATACACGGATGGCTTTGTCAGATGATGGTTCTATTCTAGCTGAGTTGAGAGCTAGACCAATGTTTCTCTAAGATATTTGTAAAGTTTAGAAAGGTGATGATAATTTACAAGCTAAAAGAGTTCAATGTGAGTCAAATATTGAGTTGGACTTTTGGATAAGTCCTAATGGATGTTTGATGTTCTAAGATAGGGTCTATGTACCCAGAGATAATGAGCTTATTCGGAAGATTCTACATGAAGCACATAGCGAATGTTTGTTCGTACATCCATGCAGCACGAAGATGTATAATGACTTGAGGAAATGGTATTGGTGGCCGAGTATGAAGAAAGACATTTTCGAGTTTGTATCGAGATGTCTAATTTGTCAACAAGTGAAGGCTGAACATCAGGTACCTTTGGGTCTACTTCAACCTAATATGGTTCTCGAGTGGAAATGGGGCAGTATTACTATGGACTTCATGACGAGTTTGCCGTTGACAGAAAAAAAAAGGGGCGTCGTATGGGTAATGGTTGATAGACTTACGAAGTCAGCCCATTTCATACCAGTATGGGTTGATTATTCGCTTGATAAGTTGGCCGAATTGTATATTTCTGAGATTGTGAGACTCTACAGGGTACCATTGTCGACTATTTCGGATAGAGATCCGAGATTTATTTCACAGTTTTGGAAAAAGTTGCAAGAGGCTTTAGGCACAAAATTGAGCTTTAGTACAGCTTTCCATCCGCAAATCGAGGGGCAGTTGGAGAGAGTAATTCAGATACTTGAAGGCATGCTTCAATATTGTGTTTTGGAAATCCAAGGTAATTGGGAGAATTACTTATCGTTGGTGGAATTCGCCTATAATAACGGCTTTTAGTCGAGTTTGAAGATGGCACCTTATCAGGCATTGTATGGGCGTAAGTGTCGAATGCCCTTGTATTGGACCAAACTCAGAAAGAATCAGATTCACGGGGTCGATTTAATCAGAGAAACTGAAGAGAAGGTAAAAGTGATACGTGAATGTCTAAAAGCTGCCTCAAATAGACAAAAGTCCTATTCGGATATAAAACGGAAAGAGATTGAGTTTCAAGTCGGTGATAAGGTGTTTCTGAAAGTATCACCATGGAAGAAGGTCTTCAGATTTGACCGGAAAGGCAAATTGAGTCCGCGCTTTATCGAACCATATGAGATTACCAAGAGGATAGGGCCGGTAGCTTATCGTTTGACTTTGCCACCTGAGTTGGAAAAGATTCATGATGTATTCCATGTATCTATGTTGCGCCGATATCACTCGGACCCTTCGCATGATATTGTGCCATCAGAAGTAGAAATTCGACGGGACATGACTTATGGTGAGGAGCCAGTTAAGATTTTAGCACGAGAAGTCAAACAGTTGAGAAACAAAAGCATAGCCCTTGTGAAAGTACTATAGAAAAGACATGGGGTAGAAGAGGCTACATGAGAGCCTGAGGAGACTATGAGAAACTAATATCCTAACCTTTTTGCTGGTAAGATTTTCGGGGACGAAAATCCTTAAGGGGGAGAATTGTAATAGCCCGATTTAGGTACTAGTCAGAATAGTGGTTTCAGAACCACTAATTCGAGGTCAAAGAAAATTATTTTATATTATTTTAGGTGTTATAGCATGACTACAAGAGTGCATGAAGATTTTGGTGCTTTAATTTTAGCGATTTCATGTTTAATTGCGAAAAATGACTAAATCGCATAAAGTGAAAAAGTTCCATTTTACAAGCCAACGGTGTCTAAAAGCCATAGAACATTAATTGGAGGTCTTTAAAGTGCAATTAGCCTCTCAATTAATGGTTGGCCGGCCATAGGGGACAAACAATGTCAAAATTGGTCAAAGTTGTTGAAATTAGGTGGACTAAATTGGTGCTTTATAATAAAATAAAGAAAGGAAAGATATAATCTTTTCTTCTCTTCTTCTCCACCGAAAATTAGCAAAAAAATAGGGGTTTGAGAGCTCAAAAATTTCAGCAAGCTTTTCTCCTTGCAAGTAAGTGTTTTGATGATCATTTCTTGATAATATTTGTACTTTTGGAACCCCTAAAGCTTAAGCTAGCTAAAGAGGGGAGTATTTTGCAAAATGGTTGAAAGTTTAGAGTTTTACCATGTGAGCATTTATGTTGTTTGCTGCATTTTTATGGAAGAAAATAAGTCTTAGTTGTTAGATAAACAACTTTTATGAAAAGTGTTTCCATGAAAACATCTAAAAGGACCTTTTTGTAAAGGTTGTAAAATAGGTGTTAAATGTGTGGAATAATGAGTACTAAGGGTTTCTATAAGAGTAATAAACATTCATCTAGGCTCGTTAAAGAAGGAAATTTGATTAGAATCGAATTACGAGCCTAGGGGTAAAATAGTCATTTTGTAAAAGTCTAAGGGCAAAATGGTAATTTTTCCAAAGTATAATTATTGAAATGCGTTAATTAATGTGGTAATTTAATGAGCTAATTTGCTATTGTAGATCAAGAAGAACGAGGAATTAACCTTGACCGAGGAAAAGGCAAGGTATCAGACTAGATCGGAAAATTGGCCTATTTTGAAGTCGAGGTAAGTTTGTGTGTAAAAAGCTCAACATCATGCTAGTATGTTTTAAAATGTTCGATAATTGTGAAGATGTATAATATTCCTATGAATTTAAGTAATGATGTTGAATGGGAAAATGATGAGAATTGTGATGTTGAAGTCCCAGTCGAAATTTAATAAATGAGAGGATAACATCATCAAGACTTGAGATGGGAAGGGTCCCATATAAGACCATGTTTGGGACATGGCCTCGGCATTGAATTGAGATCCCGTATAAGACCATATCTGGGATATGGCATCGGCATCGAATATGAGAAACATATAAGACCATATCTGGGATATTGCATCGACAATCGATATGAGATCCGGTATAAGACCATATCTGTGATATGGCAACGGCATCTAGAGGTGACCCCATGTAAGACCACATCTGGGATGTGGCATTGGGGTCGCATTTATGCGAATGATGATAATTATGTATTTTCGAGTATCCCAAGTGATTCCAAGGGGTAAATAGCTAAGCTTATAATAGAGATGAGATTAGTACTAAAGCTATGTGAAAAAGTGATATAGGTACATGTGAGTAATTCATGAGAAATGTTTACGATATGAGATATGATATGTAGTTGGTAAGAGTAAGCATGAGTAAGTTATGGCAATGTGCTTAAGACTTTGTGTTTTATTTAATGCAATGGACGAATGATATTATGAGCCTTTATGTTGCTTTTTATTTCATGCAAACTTATTAAGCTTTATGCTTACCCCTCTCATTTCCCTTTTCCTTGTAGTATTGCCAAGCTAGTTTGGAAATTCGTGGAACATCAGAGTTTGGAAATCACACTATCAACTTCTCTTTGATATAGCAAAGTTAGATTTATTTTGAGTTTGGCATGTATAGGACTTGGTCATTTTGTTATGTCATATTTGTTAGCCAAAGTGTTGGCTATTAATGTGGTTCCATTCATTTTGCAAATGGTCATTGGAAATTGGCCAATACTTGACAAGTTCATATATTCAATAAAGATGAAATTCATGAAATGCATGCTTGTGTGGATGTTTTGATTCGAGTTCTTGGAAGTGCCTTATGGTCATGATGTATGTTGAAATGATTTGGTATAGGTGTGGTTGCTTAGTAGGGTGGTAAATGGCTTGGTAGAGCCTTACAATTGTCCACATGGTAGACACACAGGCGTGTGTCTAGGCCGTGTGTGACACATGGTCAGCCCCATGGGCGTGTTGAGAGGCCGTGTGTCCCCATGCATGTTAGGTTGACAAGTCAGAATACCAAGTAGTAAACACACGAGTTGAGACACAGCCGTGTTTCTCAACCATGTGGCAGACACGGCCTAAGACACGGGCATGTGCTCAAGCCGTGTGAAGTCTGCACCTGAAATTAGGAATTTAATTTGACACACGGTCCAAGGACACGGACGTGTGCCTTGGTCGTGTGGCCTTATTGAAATGATGACGTCATAAATAGAATGTCAAGGTTTTCACACACGGGCAAAGACACAGGCGTGTCATGGTCGTGTGAGGGACACGGGCATATGTCAGGCCGTGTGAAAACTCCTGTAGGTTCGAATTGGAAAATAAACCCACACAGGTGTGGAACATGGGCATATGATATGCCACATGGGTGTGTGGCCCTGTTTTGTGTCAAATTTTTTTAAGTGTTCAAAAGTTTCCAGTTTGGTCCTGAATCATTTTAAGTGCAAGTTTAGGGTCTTGTAGACCTATAATGAGGACATTATGGTCTCGAATGAAAAGTTTTAATTTGAAATGAAGTTCTTAATGAAGTTCTTAAGGATCGATATTGTATAATTCAGCAAGTTAAGTATGGTAATGCCTCGTACCCGGTTCATGTGATGAATATGGGTAAGGGGTGTTACAACTACTCAGAATCCCACTACCATTGAACTTCTAACCACAACCGAAGCAAAAATATAACATCCCCGCTCACGCAGGGATTCAAACATAGGACCTCCAACACACTAATTCCCTTATCACCTGAACCAGCAGGCTCATTCTGATATGAATTAACAAATAATTTTATAAAAGCCCACTCAACAAGGGTAAGGCTTGGATAAAAAAATGACAAAATTAACAAATCTGAGACTTGAACCCAAGACCTCCCAGACACACCCAGAACACTTAACCACTAAAGCAGATACATTGTTGTGTCAAATATTTACAGAAATAGAAATAAATTATTCAAGGTGTTACAACTCTACCCCCTAAAAGAAATTTCGACACCGAAATTTACCCGATCAGAACATATGAGGATACTACTGATACATCGAGTCCTCAAGTTCCGACGTGGCTTCCTCAGTGCCATGATTCTGCCATAGAACCTTCATCAACAAAATGGACTTCCTCCTCAGAATCTTAACATCTAGATCCAAAATTTGAACCGGCTCCTCCTCAAAAGTTAAGTCCAGTCTAACCTCGATCTCCTTAGCAAAGACAACATGAGATGGATCAGACCGATACCGCCTCAACATCGATACATGAAAAATATCGTGGATACGGTCCAATTCTAGAGGTAGCTCCAACTGATAAGCGACTGGTCCCACATGCTTCAGAATTTGATACGGCCCAATAAACCTAGGGCTTAACTTGCCCTTACGACCGAACCTAAGAACTTTCTTCCACGGAGAATGTGACAGCCTAATTTTTAATAAAATTAGAACAGTGGTTTCGGGACCACAGATCCGAGCCCAAAATAAAAATTATTTTAATACTATTTTATGATCTACAGTATAATAATAACATTGTGTGAAAATTTCGTAAAAAAAATTTATCGATTACATGTTTAATTTGATAAAGGACTAAATAGCGTAAAGTGGAAAAGAATTTTATAATGGACATGTTGATGATAAATGTTATGTGATAAATGTGTATTCATGAAAGTTAAATTCTGAGGCTCTACGATTTCCACCCCTTTACCAGTACAGTTTTATACAATGAAATTCAAAAGAATTATATTTATTAAGTTTACAAGTGTGGAACTCAATAGTTCAGCGGCTGAATGATTAATAATGCAGTCAAAACTGAGAATGGGTTAGTAAGTAAAGACGGTATTAAAAGAGACATCAGATTTTTTTGAAGATTATTCGGGATATGTAATGTCATTATTAGAGAAGAAGTTATTTATGAGTAATCGCCTTATTCAGGTGTGGTATCTACAGAACAGATTAACCGGAAAAAAAGTTTTCTTTCAAATTGCCTCTTTTAGTGAACTGAATAATGTGAGATTATTGATGACTTTATTAGTCAGTGGAATAGTGATAAAATTGAAAAGATAATTGAATGTAGCTGTTTTAATCGGGTATATTACAGCAATCTCTTCTGGGTATTTTATATGTTCTATTATTCTTAGAGACATATGAAATTGTTCA
The DNA here is from genome assembly GCA_025503065.1 of Gossypium bickii. NCBI lineage: Eukaryota > Viridiplantae > Streptophyta > Magnoliopsida > Malvales > Malvaceae > Gossypium > Gossypium bickii. The sequence goes on from CP106709.1 coordinate 106,638,904, forward strand.
TGTTTAGAGGCAATATTTATTATATTGGAAGGCTAGCTAGTTATAATAGATGGAATTATTGTAAGTCTGGTTGATTCATGAGCGGTATTGCTCTATCTTTCTTGGGTTTTCTAGTTCATCATGATTAATAGAAGACTTGATGACAAGATTCATATGATACTATTTTCTACTTCTACTGATTGAAGCTCTGAATTGCGAATATGCAAATTTTATTGTCTTTATTACAGTTGTTTCTACTGCATATGTGCGATATTACTTATCTTGATTTTTCTGAGATATCATCAATTTCTTTATTATTCAAACATGGTTTATCTATGAAAGATATTCATTGGCCGAAGGTAATTACGTTTATTACTGTTATAAATATTGACTTGATCATGAAGTTTGGTGATAGAGATTACAGATTATAGAAACTATATTACTGCATTGGTTATTATTAGGGCCACTTTCACTTTTCCCCTTCTAATTTGAGGTGCGCTGTTGATATTGAAGTATCGTTTTATCTATATGGCTGAAGTGTCAGTCATATTATAGCACTATGGTTTAAAATCTATCTGATGGTTGTGGCTTTGGAAAAACTTAAAGTTTCAATGTTAATAATTGAAATAGCTACAATGATGACACGGTTATTACAGAAAAGATGTAAGATTTAAATGGACCGATAAATATCAGTAAAGTTTTGACCAGTTGGAAGCTCTGTTGACCAAAGTATTAATTTTGGTTTAGCCTGAATCGGGTAAGGAATTTGTTATTACAGTGATGTATTATTGAATGGGATTAGACTGTGTTTTGATGCAGTAAGGCAAAGTAATAGCCTGTACTTTCAAATAGTTAAAAACCACATGGAAAGAATTACCCGATACATGATCTAGAATTGATAGCTATTGTTTTGTATTGAAATCTAACAACATTACTTGTTTGGTGAAAAACGTCATATATTCACAGATCATAAAAGTTTGAAGTATTTGATGTTGCAAAAAGGATTTGAATTTGAGATAGCGTATATGGCTTGAATTGTTGAAAGATTATGATTTGATAATTGTATATTACTCGTAAAAAGTGAATGTGGTTGCAGATATTCTGAGTAGAAAATTTATGTTTACTTTGCAAGTTATGGATACCGATTGTAATTGTTTGATAATAACTTAATTTTAGCTGAGTATAGAGCTAAATCGATGTTTCTACAATAGATCAGTGAAACTCAGAAAAGTGATAATGAGTTGTAAGTTAAATGAATACAGTGTGAATTTATTTCTGATTCAGAATTTTAGAATAGATCAGATAATTATCTGTTATTCAAAGACAGAGCTTGTATATTGAAGAATTTGGAGCTTGTACAGAAAATTTTACACGAATGATCACAGTGGTACTATGTCTGTTTATCTGAGGAATGATAAGATGCATAACAATTTGAAAAAAAAAAGTATTAGTAGCCCGGAATGAAAGGTGGTATTTCTAAAATTGTATTTAAATGGTGGATGTATCAGCAAGATAAATATGATAATTTCAGGATATAGGCAACAACAATACTGAAATGGAAATAAGACAAAGTTACTATGAATTTTATATTGAGATTATCCCTATCTATGAAAAAAGAAAGATACTATTTGCGCAATTGTCGATTGTTTGACGAAGCCTGCACATTTTATCCTGGTATGAATGGATTTCTCACTTAATAGATTGTTTGAATTATCTATTTTTGAGATTGTCAGATTATATGATGTGCTAGTTTCTATTATTCCTAATAGAGATATACAGTTCATATTCTGATTCTGAAACAAGTTACAAGAAGCTCTGGGTATACGGTGACATTGTAGTACCGCATATCATTCTCAGACAGATGATCAATCTAAACATATGATTTAAAACTTTGAAGATATGTTTCGATGTTGTATTTTAGAATTCGAAGGCAATTGAAAAAGAAATATTTGTCGTTAGTTGAATTCATATATAGTAACAGTTAACAGTCAGGTATCAAAATTTTACCGTATGAGGTTTTATATGGTCATAATGTAAAACTTCGGTGTTTTAGACTGAGCTCAGTGAGAAAAGATACATGTAGTTGGTTTGATTCATTGAAACCAAAGAAAGGTGAAAGTGATCTAAGATAGTGTAAAAGTAGTATTTAATCGTCAGAAATCCGATGTGAATATAAAGTGAAAAGAAATAGAGTTTCAAATTGGCGACAAAATATTTTTGAAAGTTTTCCATGGAAGAAAGTTCTCTGGTTTGGCCGTGAAGGCAAATTAAGTCTGCGGTTTATTAGGTTATACAAGATCATTGAAAAGAATCGGACCTGTTGCATGTTGATTAGTATTATTATAAGATATCAACAGAATTCACAATGCTTTTCATGTGTATATGAGTTACGACAGTATTGATCGGACCCATCATCTGATATTTCTCTGATAGATATTGGAATTCAGCTTGGCATGACTTACAGTGAGTGACTGGTTGAAATTTTGGCAGGTGAAGTGAAAGAAATGAAAAATATAAAGGTAGCTTTAGTGAAAGTTCTTTGACAATGATACAATATAGAGAAAGCTACCTAGGAACCAGAAGAAATCATGAGAAAGTAATATCTGAACCTCTTTACTGGTAAGATTTTTGAGGACGAAAATTCTTAAAGGGGGATAGTTGCAACAGCCCAAATTTTGATAAAATCGGAACAGTGGTTTCAAGACAACAGATACAAGCCCGGAAAGAAAAATTATTTTAATACTATTTTATGATCTACAGTATGATAATAATATTGTGTAAAATTTTCGTAAAAAAATTTTATCCATTACATGTTTAATTTGATAAAGGACTAAATCTCATAAAGTGCAAAAGTTGTGTTCTAATAGCTAGAGGGATTAAATAGCTATAGAACTTTAAATTAGAGGTCCTTATATGGTAATTAGACCATTAATGAAAAGTTAGTAGATATTTTTGGGTGATTCATCCATGGAAAGTTAGAAAAAGGCTAAGGACTAAATTAGAAAGTGATAAAATTAAAAGATTATAAATAATTAAATAGAAATAAAAATCATTTTATATCATCTTCTTCCATAAATATTCCATGGAAACCCTAGGAAAGAGAAAGCAAGCTTTCTTGGCCAAATTAGGTAAGTATTAAAGCCCCGTTTTTAATAATTTTTATATTTTTGAATCCGGGATAGTCTAATCTATCTATTTGGGGGATTAATTTGAAAAGTTATCAAAGTATAGAAATTATGGCATGGATGAATATGCTCAAAATTTGAAATTTATGGTAAAATATGAAATGTTGACGATAGATAAACAACTTTTACAAAGTGATTTTTGATGAAAACATGATTTAAGGACTAAATTGTAAAGTTGTGTAAATTGAAGAAAAATTCTGAATTTTATAGAATACATGTGCTGTAAATTTTATATTGAAATTTTGGTTAGGCTTGGAATAAGAAGTAAAGTACATGAATTTCATTTTCCGAGCCTAGAGACAAAATCGTCATTAAGTAAAAGTTTAGCAACAAAATGATAATTTTTCCTAAGATGTAAATTGGACTGAATTGAGTTTAAATTGTACTAAATTAATGTTAAATTTACTTGTATAGATTCATATAGACCAAATTCGGAGCTAGAATGAGGAAAAGAGGAAAATGTCATATTATTAGATTTTACGTACACGAACATTTGTCAAGGTAAGTTCGTGTAATTAAATTGTATATTTATTTGTTTGAATTAGATGTTGTGTATATTTATATGCTTGCATTGATTGTGTTTGAGTAAATTGTATAAATATTATAAAAATGTGAAATGATTACATATCCAATCAAGCCCGATAAATAAAAATGATTAAATTAAATGATAGTACCCGATAAATGATAAATGATAGAAAAAAATCTTATTTTAGTGCCTAATTTGAATAAGGTATGTGATTAAAGGAATTATTGTATACATTTTGTGAAAAATAAATGAATTAATCACATGTGTAATTATGCTCGGAAAATGTTAAGTCCCATTTGAAAATTTGGTTTCGATGGATAAATGTGATTTCCCGAAATGAATTTGGCTCGGACGAGTAATTCCATTGACCTCATTTCTGAAAGGATTTAGCCCGGATGAGCAATCTTGATATAAGTCTCTCGAGCATATGTTAAGGATTGGATTTAGCCCAGACGGGTAATCCAAATAAAGTTCATTAAAGCATATGCTACAGAAAGATTTAGCTTAGATTGGTAATCCTATGCATATGCTACAGAAAGGATTTAGCCTAGACTGGTAATCCTGAGCATTTAACAGAGATAGAATTTAGCCTGGACTGGTAATCCTGATCTCACTTGATAACAGAATTTAGCCTGGAGTGGTAATTCTATTTTATGCTATGAAGCTCGAGAGTGTGCTTCCTGATCAAGTGCCCTACTAAGGTACCTCTGAATATGAATTGACGGATTTACTGATTTGTACACTTTGTGTGTCCTATTTGAGTATCCATTGATATTTCAAATAAATTCAATGGGCAAAATGCTAACATGAAAAGAAATGACATGAAAAGAAATGGTTTTTACACGTATTTGCCTGAAATGCATGAAAATGATGATATTTGATAATTGATATATGGAAATATGAGATGATGATATATGTACATGGAATTTATTTGATGATTACGTTCATCCATGATTATAGATTTACACACCTTGAGTGTACTACTCGTGTTTCATTGATATTTCAAATGATATAAGTAAAGTTCTGACATGAAATAATCTGAATTTGAGATGAATTATTATGAAAATATACTTGTAATATAAGACATGAGTTATACATGTTAAATGAATACGAGATGTGGAAAGCATATGTGCCTGAAAACTTGATTATTGTTGAACCCATATATGTTTCTTGGTGTTATCATGGAATATATTACTAACAAGGGCAATGGGAATATGTGTAGGGCTTGAGATCAAATTGATTAAATGTGCCCTTACATGTTTATCTTGAAATAGAATAAATGGTAAGTTAAGTACCATGTTATACGAGCTTACTAAGCATTATATGGTTACTTAGTTTTATTTCCCTATTTTATAGTAAATCGGAAGCTTGTTGGATTAGAAGCTCGGCGGAGATCACTCACACTATCTATCAGTTTATTTTGGTATATATGGTAAGTCAATTATGGTTATAATGGCATGTATAGGTTAAACTGGCCGTATTAGCATGTAAATGATATTTGTAATCTAGCCATTGGAATGGCTAGTGATGATTATGTTTTGGTATATGCATATATTAAGATTATTTTATGGTGATAACATAAGCATTTATTATTGATTGGTTGAGAAAGGTTAAACAAGTATGCTTATAAAAGATTAAAAGCATGAATGCATTTTATAATATATCATGTTATATGAATAGAATTAATTTGGTTATGATGCTTGAATTGGTTGGTATATGAATGAAAGTTTTGATGTAGGTCATTGGTAAAGTTTGGGTGAGAAATAAAGCTAGAAAATGGCTTTATTTTATCCACACGGGTGTGTGTCTTGACCGTTTGTGACACATGGCCTAGCACATAGGCGTGTAGTTTGGCCTTGTGTCCCTTACATCTTAAATTTGAGAAACAGAATGCTCAGAATTGAGCACACGAGTAGAGACACGGGCGGAATACTAGGTCTAACCTTATCCTAGGTCTCAGGAACCAACTCAGGACCCAAAACCCGATGCACACCCAACTCAGTCCAACATAGCGGAATACGACACTTACGACTATACAAAGCCTCGTAAGGTGCAATCTGGATGCTAGTCTGGAAACTTTTATTGTAGGCCAACTCAGCTAGCGGCAAATAATCCTCCCAACTCCTTGATGGCCTAGAACACGGGCGTGTGCCTTGGCCGTGTGAAACCTGCACTTAATTCGAATTAAATGAATTAACCACACGGCCTAATACACGGGCGTGTGGCACAGCCGTGTGGCACAAGTCAGAGAGCACCCTAAATTGAACACGGTTTGAAGCACGAACGTGTCCTAGGGTCACATGGGCATGTCCCTTGGACCACATGGGCGTGTGAGCCCTGCAGTTAGCAAAATTTTTCTAAGTTTTATAAAAATTTACTGAGTTCTCGATTTAGTCCCAAACCACTTCCAATGCACGTTTTGGGCCTCGTAGGCTCATAGTATGGACTTTATGATTGAGTGTGGATGGTTTTAATTTGGACGCAAATTTTATGATTCGATTTGTATGACTGTTTTTGTTGTATGTCCGGTAATGCCTCGTACTCTGCTCTGGCATTGAATATGGGTAAGTGGTGTTACATTTAGTGGTATCAGAGCTACGATTTAATCGATTCTCAGACTAACGTAACGTGTGTAAGAGTCTAGCTATACATGCCATATATGAACTGTGATAGTGTGATGACTCCTGACAATTTTAAACTGTGTTTTCATATAGTAAATAGATCCCGACCGAGCTGTAGCTGATGAAGTAGAAAGTAATGCACCGGCTCCCGCTCAAGGGGCAGTGCCATTTGAAAGTAGACCTCTCACGGTCAGTCAGGGAGGAGGGGCTAGGGAAGCCCTCCTCCACATGATGAACGAGTTGTATTCAGAGTTTATTTGAACAAATCGGAATGCTCAACATCTTCCACCCCCTCCTTAGTCCCAACTAATTCCCATAGCTCCTCAAGGTGTGGAATTGGTAAGACTAAATAAGCCTTCAGTTGATAACATTCGAAAGTAAGGGGCTGAGGAATTCAGGGCTAATGTAGATGATGACCCCGAGAGAGTCGAGTTCTAGCTTAAGAATACTATCAGGGTATTTGATGAGTTATCATGTACACTCGAAGAATGCTTGAAATGTGCTATATCATTATTGAGGGACATAGCATATCACTGGTGGAAGACACTAGTATCTGTGGTACCGAGAAAGAGGGTTACATGGGAAATTTTTCAAGAGGAATTCCGTAAGAAATACATTAGTCAGCGGTTCATTGATTAGAAACTTAAAGAATTTTTTGAGCTGAAACAGGGCTGAATGTCAGTGACAGAGTATGAGCGAGAATTTGTCAGACTCAGTAAGTATGCCCGAGAGTATGTTTCCTCTGAGGCTATTATGTGTAAAAGGTTCGAAGATGGGCTGAATGAAGACATCTGACTATTAGTTGGAATCTTGGAAATAAAAGAATTTGTTGTATTGGTTGAATATGCTTGCAAAGTCGAACAGCTAAGTAAAGAGAAAAGAAAGGCCGAGAGTGAGGTTAGAGATGCAAGAAAAAGGCTGATGAGTAAATCATTTCAATCTCAGTCAAAGAAATCCAGATAAATGTATTCTTGATCAAATGTTTCAACTAGGTATTCACACAGAGACCTCAAGAAGCAATATTCGGGTTTTAAATATCAAGCTACTTCAATGGAAAGTGCGGGTAATGTTAGGTCCATTAGACCTGAATGTTAGCATTGTGGAAGAAGATATCCCAGCGAGTGCAGGATGAATGACCGAGCTTGTTATAAGTGTGGTTCTCAAGAGCATTTTATTCGAGATTACCCTGAGATGGCTGAGAAAGAACAATTACCGAGTGCAAGGCCGAGTAATACTACCAATAGGGGTAGGCCATCGAGAAATGCTGAGAATGGAACTAGCATAAAGGTGTGACGAAGGATTCAACTGTGAGATCTGAAGCTAGAGCACCTACTGGAGCTTATGCCATACGTGCTCGTGAGGATGCGTCATCTCCCAATGTTATTACTGGTATATTTTCTCTTTATGATACTAATGTTATTGCATTCATCGATCTTGGATCGACTCATTTTTATGTTTGTGTGAATTTGGTATCTAGTAAGAGTTTGCCTATTGAGTTTCCTGAGTTTGTGATTAAAGTGTCAAACCCCTTAGGCAAATATGTGCTAGTTGCTAAAGTTTGCAAGAATTTTCCTTTGATGATTCGAGGTCGCTGTTTTCCGGCTAACTTAATGTTGTTGCCATTTGATGAATTCAATGTTATTTTGGGTATGGACTGGTTGACACTGCATGATACCATAGTCAATTGTAGATTGAAAACTATTGAATTGAAATGTGAAAATGGTGAGGTTCTTCAGGTTGAAACCGATGAATCAAGTGAATTGCCTATTGTGATTTCTTCTATAGCTGCTCAGAGATACGTAAGAAAAGGTTGTGAAGCTTATCTTGCTTATGTGTTGAATACAAATATGTCTGAATTGAAACTTGAATCAGTGTCGATAGTCTATGAATATCTGGATGTGTTTTCAGAGGAGTTGCTTGGGTTACCTCCAATCAGAGAGGTTGAGTTTGCTATTGATTTAGTACCTGGGACATTGCCAATATCGATTGCTCCGTATAGGATCGCTCCAATTAAATTGAAAGAATTAAAAGCTCAGTTGCAAGAGTTAACAGATAAGGGTTTTACGAGACAGAGTTTTTCTCCCTAGGGTGCTTCAGTGTTATTTGTAAAGAAGAAAGACGGATCTATGAGACTTTGTATTGATTATCGACAGCTCAACAAGGTGACTATAAAGAACAAGTATCCTTTACCGAGGATTGATGACTTGTTTGATTAGTTGAAAGGAGCAACGATATTCTCGAAGATTGATTTGAGATCTGGCTACTATCAGTTGAGAGTTAAAAAGTTGGATATGCCAAAAACTACTTTCAGGACAAGGTATGGGAATTATGAATTTCTTGTTATGCCTTTTGGATTAACTAATGCTCCTGTTGTTTTTATGGACTTGATGAATCGAATTTTTCAACCGTATTTGGATAAGTTTGTGGTTGTGTTCATCGATGACATTCTGATTTATTCTCGAGATGAGTCTGAGCATGTCGAGCACTTGAGAACTGTATTACAGGCGTTGAAAGATAAGAAATTGTTTACTAAATTCAATAAAAGTGAGTTTTAGCTCCGAGAAGTCAGATTTTTGGGACATATCATTTCAGGTGATGGTATTCGAGTTGATCCAAGTAAGATTTCGGCAATTGTTGATTGAAAATCGCCAAGGAATGTATCTGAAGTTAGAAGCTTTTTGGGCTTAGCCGGTTATTATCGACGTTTTGTCAAAGGATTTCAATGATTGCTACTCCTATGACCAAGTTGTTGCAAAAAAAAGATGTTAAATTTGAATGGTCTGAAAAATGTCAGCAAAGTTTTGAAAAATTGAAAGCATTATTGACTGAGGCACCGGTTTTAGTACAACCTAAATCGGGAAAAGAATTCATAATTTATAATGACACGTCCTTGAATGCGTAGAGCTATTTCTCTCGGAGTATCTGAAGCACTATTCTAAGATGTTCATCATGCTCATCCTCAGCCTTAGAGTAAACCAAAATGTCGTCAATAAAGACCACCACGAACTGATCCAGATATGGCTGAAAGACTCAGTTCATCTAATCCATGAATGCAGTCAAAGCATTCGCCAAACAAAAGGCATAACTAGGAACTCGTAATGCCCATACCGAGTTTAAGCCCTAGGTTTATTGGGCCGTATCGAATTCTGAAGCATGTGGGACTAGTCGCTTATCAGTTGGAGTTACCTCCAGAGTTAGTCTGTATCCACAATGTTTTTCAAGTCTCGATGTTGAGGCGGTATGGGTTTGATCCATCTCATGTTGTCTCTATTGAAGAGATCGAGGTTAGACTGAACTTGACTTTTGAGGAGGAGTCGATTCAGATTCTGGATCAAGATGTTAAGATTCTGAGAAAGAAGTCCATTCCGTTAGTAAAGGTTCTGTGGCGGAATCATGGCACTGAGGAAGCCACATGGGAACCTAAGGATTCGATGCGTCAACAGTATCTTCATCTGTTCTGATTAGTAAATTTCGGGGTCAAAATTTCTTTTAGGGGGTAGACTTATAACACTCTGAATAATTTATTTCTATTTCTGTAAATATTTGACACAACAGTGTATCTACTTCAGTGGTTATGTGTTTTTGATGTGTCTGAAAGGTCTTGGGTTCAACTCCCAGATTTGTTAATTTTGTCATTTTTTGATCCAAGCCTTACCCTTGTTGAGTGGACTTTTATAAAATTGTTTGTTAATTCATATCAGAATGAGCCTGCTAGTTCAGGTGGTAAGGGAATTGGTGTGTTGGAGGTCCTGTGTTTGAATCCTTGCACGAGCGTGGATGTTATATTTTTGCTTCGGTGGTGGTTAGAAGTTCAGTGGTAGTAGGATTCTGAGTAGTGGGTGGTTATGATTTTGGATGTAGTGGGATTTGGGTAAAACTCATCTGTTTCCCAAAAATCTCTCCCTTTCTCTGCATTTTTTTCTCTTTTCCTTTTCTTCTTGCTTTTTCCTTGTTTTGGGCAAAATTGTTTCCTAATTTTTGTGTTTCAATTCAAGGTGTTCATACGCTGGTAAATAAAGGTTAGTTTTTTATGCTTGAGTAGCGAGTTTTCTTTAAATTCGTTTAATGTACTTTCAAATCTTCCGTTGGAATTAAAATTGTGTTTCGACAGCAGCGAATCGTGACGAACGGGACTTTCCTCTCATGGAATCGTAGTTGGATTCGTTCGGAAAATTAGGTAAGCGTTGAATACTCGAATTTTGCCTTTGTTTATATCAAGGAAGTGCAGTTTATTATCGATTTAAGCGATTAATCCAGGGTTTAATTGGTCAATTTAGGTGCTGGTGGTCTCGGGAGTATTTTTGCATCGAAATGATATAAGATGTGTACCCGAAACGCAAGAAATCAAACTTCAAAAAAAGTCAAAAAACTATTCTATCTACGCCACACGGACGTGTGGTCGCCCGTGTGGTTGGCCTTGTGATCGACGAAGCCATGGCCGTGTGCAAGACACGACCGTGTGGTAATGTGGGTGTGGCTTTGTGGGCCACACGAGCTAGGCCAAGTTGGGCATGTGGGCCACACGGGTATGTGGGTATTGGGTCAGGCCACGTAGGCCACACAGGCAAGGCGAATATGGGCTTGTGGGCCACACGGGCATGTCGGCCCAAAATTCTAAAATTTTCCCTAGGGTCGGACGGGTCATTGTGATAGATTGTGGACCTACCGTGGGGCTAGAAGGGCTAACGAAACCCTATTTCATATGTTATGATATTCTGATAGACCGATCTGAGTAGGATACTATTTGTATGCATGTTATCTGTATATATAAGCATGTTAAGCATGTCAAATGTGTTATTTCTGTATCTATTTTTTGTATCTGTTTTGGGGTGGGATTTACATATGATGAGGAAGTGTTCTGTACGACGATCATCGCCTATCATCTGGCAGCTTGGCTGCACATTATCTAATATGTGTCGCATCGATACTATATGGTGTAGGGATTGGTGGCTATTTTTAACCCCACATGGTATAATGGGATGGATGGAGATGGTGTGTAGAGGATGGAGGTAGGACTCACTGTATTTGTTCTATATATTCGCATATCTATTTTTGTTATATGTATCTAAAATTATCATAAGTTTGAATCTGCATCTGATTGTATATGAGTTTACTGTATGTTTTGCATGTTTATTTCTGCTAGATTACACACTGAGTTTTCGTAAAATCACTTCAGTTTGTCTATTCTGTACAGGTAATCCACAGACTTAGGCGGATTGGTGCAGCGGAGTCTTGCAGTGACCACTAGTCTACGAAGTAATTTTAATTAAAGGTTTTATTATTCAAGTGTTACTTCTGGGAGTTTTGTATTAATTGGACTCTCCGGACTGTTAACTTAAATTTTGGGATTTGGATTTTTCGTTTAGTAAATTATTGGGAAGACTAGCTAAGAACACAGTTTTTACTTAAACAAAAGTTTTCTAAACTTACGAATGAGATTTTAAGAAAATAACATTTACTACAACATCTGCTGCAAAATTTCATTTTGGAAAATAAAGCAATTAATTAACATTTTCGACAATGGATATAAACGAATATGAGTTGTCTGAACCGAAACGATTTAACTTAATCATTTTCAAACCCAATCTTTGTGACATCTCCGGATTTGGCCATAACGTATAGGCCGGGTTTGGGGTGTTACAAATATATTTAATTTAGGCTTTTTTTATACATGACCTAGTCAGTTATTCTTGGTAGTTAATTGATTATGCAAAACTCTTGTTAAAAGGGTTTTAAAAGTATTCTGAATTGATCTCATATCTCATTATGGTTAAAAAAATAACGAGTTATTTGTTCCACCAGTTTTGCTTCATTCCTTTAAGTGAATGTAACAATTCATAACACATATGAAAATTTAACTTATTGTCATTATTGACAAATATATAAGAAGAAGATGGATTATTCAAAATATTGCCAAATGTTTATTCTTAGTACAAAATGTTCAATGATTTATATTAATTTATCATTCCTTAAAGTAGATGATATCCATATTGTAACATCTTAAAATAGGGGTTATTCGTGTTTGAATTATTTTGTTTGTGTTCGAATTGCTGTGATATTGTCTATGGTGTAATAAGACTTAAATAGGGGTCTTGAGTAGGCTCGGAGCAGTAGAAAAATATTTTTGTAAGCTTTAAAGATAGGGAGCCTTAGTAAGTAGGGGTTACAAAGTTAAAAGAGGGAGTAATTGACACTAAAAAGGCCTTGGAAAAGTGGCAAAAGGGAGGCCACTTAGGAGCTGGAATTGACACCACAAGGAGATCAAGGGGAGCCTATGTTCGAGCCGCGGAAATTCCCTTTTTGATCTTTATTTGGACGGCAAAAGAGAGAGAGAATGGCTCAATTTTAAACTTCAGGATATTGATGATATTAGTAGGATTTTTATTTGGATTTTTTTGGATTAATTTACAATAGTTGGCAGAGAGGAAATAGGCATGTGACTAATTCAAATTTGTTTGAATTAGTGGCCAAGAGAATTTTTAGGAAGTGGCCAAATTTTGAACTCCTTGTTGATAGGAGTGGACGGCAAGGGGGGCTGAGTATAGGAGCGAAGTGCCGAATTTTCTTAGTTTCTTCTTCATAATTTTCGGCTAGCATCTCTTTTTCTTTCCTTTTCAACCTCTCTCAAAGATCGATATCTCTATTGCCATTTTTCCTCTTTTCTTCTTTGAGCCTAAAACCGAAATACTCTCTCCTCATACTTTTCTTTTCCCTCCTCAAAACTCCTTTGACCGAAACTCTATCTCCCTTTTTCCATTATTTTCTTTCTTCCACTATAGCCGAATATACTCCTTTGGGTGTGCCGAAACTCTCTTCTCCTATTTAGAAGTACCTTGGCCGAATATTAAAGGTGGTATAGATCTCTTCGGATTTTTCTTTTGCAATCGATTGGTGAAGGTGAGTAATGGCCGAAACTTTTCATATTTTCTTTCTCTGTCGACTTTGATGATGGTAGGAGCTGATGTTGGCGCTTGTTAGCAAGGGTGTTAATCATTGGTTTTAAAACTGATTTGTTATAGGGCCTTCGGGATTTGGGAGCGAGCAAGTGAATCCATCATCTTTGATCAATCGGTTTTGGGTAAGGTGGTAAGGATCGACTTTATTTATTTAGTATTCAATTAAGCCGAAGGCTATTAATATTGATGATGGTCGATTGTAGGAGGTGAAGCAGAATCGCATATTGTGGGCTGAAGTTAGTACTCAAAGGTGTTAGGTAAGGTTTTCGGGTTCAAATATTAACCCTTTGGATATATGTTGTTTTGGCCGAATGGTCAGAGGCACTAACATGGGTATGGCCAAATATAGGAGCAAGGAAAGAGAGAGTGGCCGATTGACTCCTTGAGATTTAGAGCTTTCATTAACAACAGGTGTGTACATACACACTTTATAACTAATTAATGTGCTAAGTATTTTGTGTATGATAAATCTGACTTGTGTAGATTTGGGATTTAATACCGTGAAAGGTATAAGCAAGGATTCAGGTAAGTCCTTGTTGCTATGATGCTTTTGGGAAGCATGACATATTTGGTATATGTGGCATATCATATGTGGCTGATAAGCATGATTTCTGTATATGCATATTATTGATTGATGTGGGTTGATGAGAAGAGGGGGAAGTGATATTCGTGTCGACGGACACCAGTGGTTTGGTACCACATTTTGTGACTTTGGTCACCAGAGGTTTGGCACCTTATAGCGTCTCGTCCCAGTGGCTTAGCACCACAGTGGGTTGGCCCCACGGATTATATTAAGGGATTGACGCTAGTGATTTGGTATCACACGATGGGTTGGCCCCATCATTTGATTGTGACTTTGGGTCACCAGTGGTTTGGCACCACAAGCATTGACGGATATCGTGACTTTAAGTCACCAGTGGTTTGGCACCACCAGTGGTTTGGCACCACACGGGGTAGAGAAAGGCATTTGGATGGCTAGGTTGGGTGCATATTAAACTTGTGCATGTTAAATTATAGTTATGATTTGTGTATGTTGTTGCATTAAATCGGGGAAGGGTTACACACTGAGTCTTGGCGACTCACCTTCTCCTTTAATTTTTCAGGTGACTCGTAGATCGCGGATGAGGAGCCGGATGGACTCGAGGTGGCCATGCAGTGGAAATTTGATATAAATGGACTTTGAATTTTATTTTATTTTTATTATTGGTTTTACATGTTCAAGTTGTAATAAGGCCTCCAAACACTTTACTTTGGTTATTTTACATATTTTTGGATAATCTGTTAAACTATTCAATGATATTTAAATAGGTACACATGTTTTCTCAAAATCAAACGCAAAACGTTTTACTGTGCCATCGGGTACATTTGGAATCTGTAATAACCCAATTTAATATGTTTTTTTTTAAACAACACTAAGTAATGTTTTCTTCATACACCTCAGTGGTTTTTGACAAAACAATTAAAAATGAGATGTTTCACTACAAATTGAATCGGCTTAAAGGAATTTTACAAAAGGTTTTTCTCTGTAACATACCAAATTCGGTCGTAATGTTTGGGCCGGGTTTGAGGTGTTACAAAATTGGTATCAAAGCCCAGTTCAAAGCTCGGCTGTGGGGGCCCAAGGCCCAAAATGTTTTGGTAGGCCTTTTTGAAAAATGGTTTTGGTTTTAGACAGCATGGCAGCGAGTCTCCGGCACCAATCCGCCCAGGTAAGTACTTCTGACTTCTTTGTGAATTATTAATTGTAGAAGGGTAGGTATGGAACGTAGATAGTATGATAGGGGCTTTGAACTTTAGGACTAGTTTACCCCAACAAAATACATAAGACTTTAAAAGCCTAATTAAACAAACCTACGACCAAGTCGCCGAGTTAGGGTGTGGTAACCCTGGTGCGCATGTCTAGGATTGGATCCGGAAGAGCTTGGTACTTAAGCAGTCCTCGTGACTCACCTCCTCTTCGCGGGATTCCTACCTGGTGCGTAGCTTCGGTTCAACCTAACCAAGAGGACTCAGTCATTGGCTAAACCAATAACTAAAACCCGAAAGGGATTAGCCATGTTTTATGGAAGCTTTAGTTTTTAAAACTATTAAACTACTCTTTTAAATAATAGCAAAAAAAAAATTTTATTTTTGAAAAATTTTCAAAATATTTTCGACTTACAAAATTACCAAAATGCCCCTAGTGGCAAAATTACGAAAATGCCCTTGGTTTCCAAAATTACTGTATTACCCCGATTTCAACAAAATTCTCTTACTTTGCAAAAGTATCCAAAATTCTATATTTCAAAATAAAACCCTGACTTTCGAAATTTACAAAATTACCCCTGATTGACAAAATTACCAAAATACCCCTGGTTTCCAAAATTCTGCTGCACCCTTAAATTGATAAATTTTCAGAAATACCCTCCAATTTTGGAAATTTCCGAGTGTCTTGATTTATTAAAGTTTTAAAATTTCTTTGATTTATTACAAAAATACCCCCGTAAGAAAATGACGAAAATACCCCTGGGGTAGGAACGGACAGAAATGACCGAAGAGTGAATAAGTATGAAAGGTATTAGGGAATGGATGTGCTTCTCTGTGTGAACTAGGATAGAAGACTTAAAACTTTGATTGCTCGAAAGAATCCCTATTAAACTCTTCTCATAAAATTTCTTCGCGAATAACCAAGTGAAACAAAGTACTAATCCACAAAAATCTCTTAATCAGATTAAAGCGCGATAGTTAGAATGAGTTCTAGAGGACGTGGACGTCGTGGATGCGGTAGAGGCAGGATGACCGTGTCAGAACCCGTTAGGTCGGGTCAGGGGTCGGAGAATGGGGTAACACCGCCACCACCACCCCCAACTTTTGGAGCTGAGGAACAGGATCAGACAGGGGGTGAGGCAGTATCGCAAGCTGTGTTGCGAGTTCTTGAGATGGTGGCTGGGGCTAGTGGAGGTATGGGAGCTCGAAAATCTGTACTCGAGCGACTCCGATCCAACGGAGCTGAGGTATTCCGGGGTGTGTCGGGCGTAGCACCCAGTGCGGCGGAGTATTGGTTAGAATCGACTGAGAGAATCATGGACGATCTCGATTTGACAAATGAAGAGAAGCTAAAAGGAGCGGTGTTGGTTCTGAAGGATGAGTCATATCAGTGGTGGCTCACGGTTTAGGATGGTGCCAAGGCAGATGATCTTAGTTGGGAGTACTTCAAAACTGCTTATCAGAAGAAGTATGTGGGTACCAGCTACACTGATGCTCA
This sequence comes from Gossypium bickii, assembly GCA_025503065.1. Classification (NCBI taxonomy): domain Eukaryota; kingdom Viridiplantae; phylum Streptophyta; class Magnoliopsida; order Malvales; family Malvaceae; genus Gossypium; species Gossypium bickii. Next base: position 106,655,415 of record CP106709.1, read on the forward strand.
GAGGAAAGCCTTTCTGGGATTGGTACAAGGAAATAAGTCAGTATCTGAGTATGAGGCAGAGTTCTTAAGGCTGAGCCGCTATGCTAGGGGAATTGTGTCAACTGAGCATGATCGTTGTGTCCGCTTTGAAGATGGACTTAGGGATGATTTAAGGTTGCTGATTGCCCCACAGCAGGAGCGTGAGTTTGCTGTTCTAGTAGAAAAGGCTAAGGTAGCCGAAGGGGTCAAGGAGTCCGTGAGATAGAACTACGATAGGAACAAGCAGAAAAGAGGATTTGGGTCGTCTGGATCGGGTGGTAATGCACAGAAACGGGCTAGGCAGAGTGGGCCGAATCAGGTAGGAAGGCCCATGGCTACTAATCAGAGACCGGCTCAGTGTAATTGTTGTGGGAAGTCACATTGGGGAGGTTGTTGGACCGGTGAAAGGGATGTTTTGAATGTGGATCTTTGGATCACCGTGTAAGGGACTGTCCTCAGAAGTTAGCTAAGAATCAGCCAGAGGGTCAGAACCGTGCTCAGGCTAGAAATGTAGGACCACCACAGAGGGGTCGTGGTAATGGTAGAGGAGGCAATGGTTCTAATCGAGGTCGTGGAATTCCGAGAAGAGGGGCAGGCAACACAGAAGCAAGGCAACCTGGTTTAGTCTACGCAGCAAGACGTCGCGAGGAGGGTGACGCACCGGACGTTATAACCGTTACGTTCCTAATTTTTGGTATTCCATATGTTGCATTAATTGATATGGGTTCGACGCATTCATACGTTACTAGTAATGAGGTAGAGATTATGAACCTAGACTTTGAGACTTCTTCTAGGGAGATGACAGTAATTAGCCCTTTAGGTCACTCTGTAGTTGTAAACAAGCTATATAGAGACGTACCCCTAGAAATCCAAGGGGTAGTGTTTATGGCTGATCTGATGGAACTGCCGTTTGGGGAGTTCGATTTGATCCTTGGAATGGACTGGTTGGTTAAGTATCAGGCAAGGTTGGATTGCGCTGCTAAGCGCATGGTTCTTAAGATGGCTGAAGGTGATGAAGTGGTCATGATAGGTAATAGAAGAGATTACCTATCCAATGTGGTGTCCCCGTTGAGGGCAGAGAAGATGGTCAGGAAGGGCTGTGAAGCATATGTGGTTCATATATGTACCTTGGAGGCTAAGGAGTCAGCAGTTGAGAAGGTCCGAATGGTAGGGGAATCCGCTGATGTGTTTCCAGAGGAACTTTCGGGTCTGCCTCCGGATCGGGAAGTTGAATTCGATATAGATTTGTTACCCAGAATGGCACCGTGTTCATAACACCGCGTCTGAGAATGGCACCAAAGGAATTGGTGAGTGAAGGCTCAAATTCGGAGCTCTTGGATAGAGGGTTTATCCGACCAAGTATATCTCGTGGGGAGCACTGTGTTGTTTGTCAAGAAGAAAGACGGGTCAATGCGGATGTGTATCGACTACCGCCAACTGAACAAGTTAACGATCAAGAACAAGTACCGTTGCCCCGAATTGATGACATGTTTGACCAACTGAAGGGTGCATCGATGTTCTCGAAGATAGACCTTAGGTCGGGGTATCATCAACTTAAGGTGAAGGAGGTTGATGTTCACAAGATGGCATTCTGAACTCGGTATGGGCATTACGAGTTCCTAGTGATGCCATTTGGGTTGACCAACGCACCGGTAGCATTCATGGACTTAATGAATAGGGTGTTTCAGCCGTACCTGGATCAGTTTGTCGTGGTGTTTATAGACGACATATTGGTTTCCTCAAAGATGGAGGAGGAGCATGATGTGCATTTGCGTATAGTGCTACAAGTATTGAGGAAAAGCGATTGTATGCCAAATTCGATGAAGTGCAAATTTTGGCTTAGGGAGGTGGCTTTCATAGGTCACGTAGTATTAGCTGAAGGGATTAGAGTGGACCCTCGCAAGGTTGAAGCGGTGTTGGATTGGAAACCGACTAGGTCAGTGGCAGAGATTCGAAGTTTTCTGGGTCTGGCAGGATACTATCGGAGATTTGTGGAAGGGTTCTCTTTAATTGCAGCGCCGTTGACTAAGTTATTAAGAAAAGGAGTTCCATTTGTTTGGTCGGAGAAGCAGCAAGAAAGTTTTGACAAGCTAAGAAAGATTCGGCGAAGCTCCGGTTACGACGTACGACTGAGCGAGGAAGTTGTTCACAGTTTATTGTGATGGATCCCATACTGGGTTGGGATGTGCGTTAATGCAGGAAGGGAAGGTAGTGGCCTACGCATCCCGTCAGTTAAGACCGCATGAGATTAACTATCCAACTCACGACTTGGAATTAGCGGCAGTAGTCTTTGCTTTGAAGATATGGAGGCATTATCTATATGGGGAGATCGATAGTCTATACGGATCACAAAAGTTTGAGGTATCTCTTGACGCAGAAGGATTTGAATTTGAGGCAGCGTCGGTGGATTGAGCTGTTGAAAGACTACGACTGTTCATTTGAGTATCATCTGGGTAAGGCTAACGTGGTGGCTGATGCGTTGAGCCGGAAGGTCGTGAAGGACTTAAGAGCGATGTTTGCTCATCTCAGTCTATACGATGATGGAAGTCTTTTGGCAGAGCTACAAGTTAAGCCAACTTGGATCGAGGAGATTAAGAAAAAGTAATTGGTGGATGATAGTTTAAATGCGCGAAGGTTGTAAGTTCAGGATGGTGGTTTGGAAGGGTATAGTTTGTCTAGTGATGGTGTATTATGTTTTTAAGGTCGAGCTTGTATGCCGAAGGATGTGGAGTTGAGACAAAGAATTCTTCAAGATGCACATAGCAGCCCATACGCTATGCATCCTGGAGGTAGCAAGATGTATGGAGATTTGCGGAAACAGTTCTGGTGGCCGGGGTTGAAGCGGGAGGTAACTGAATTTGTGGAAAGGTGTCTGACATGTCAGCAGGTGAAGGCTGAACACTAGTTGCCATCTGGATTACTTCAACTAGTGAAGATCCCTCAGTGGAAATGGGAGAGGATCACTATGGATTTCGTCAGTGGGCTACCCCTCACGCACAGTAAGAAGAACGCAGTTTGGGTGATTGTGGACCATCTGACTAAATCAGCTCACTTCATACCGGTAAGGGTTGATTATTCCCTTCAGAGGCTAGCAAAATTGTATGTGGCTGAGATAGTAAGGTTGCATGGGGTGCCAGTATCGATCATCTCAGATAGGGATCCCAGGTTCACGTCAAGGTTCTGGAAAGCGTTGCATCAGGCTTTGGGTACACGATTGGATTTGAAGACTGAGATTTCATCCACGATCGACGGGCAATCGGAAAGGGTTATCTGATTTTAGAAGATATGCTAAGAGGATGCGTTTTGGATTTCAGTGGTAGTTGGGAGGAGTATCTACCGTTGGCGGAATTCGCTTATAACAATAGTTATCAAGCGAGCATTCAGATGGCTCCATATGAAGCACTATATGGACGAAGGTGTCGAACTCCTACGTGTTGGGGAGAGTTAGGTGAACGACAAGTTTTGGGTCCGAGTTGGTGATGTAAATCGAAGATAAGGTTAAGGTGATTCGGGCTCGTCTTAAGGAAGCGCCGATAGACGAAGTCTTATGTTGATCTTAAGCGCAAGGAAATGGAGTATGCAGTAGGCGATAAAGTCTTTCTGAAGGTGTCTCCTTGGAAAAAGGTATTGAGATTTGGGAAAAAAGGGAAGCTAAGCCCAAGGTTCATTGGCCCATATACAGTGATAAAGCGAGTAGGACCGGTGGCTTATCAGCTCGAGTTGCCGGCAGAGTTGAGTCAGATTCATGACGTCTTCCATGTGTCAATGCTTAGGTGATATCAGTCATATCCATCACACGTTGTGCCAGTGGCTGAGATTGAGGTAAACTCGGACTTATCTTTCGAGGAAGAACCAGTTCAGATCTTTGATCGAGATGTCAAGGTTCTACGTAGGAAGTCTGTACCTTTGGTGAAAGTGCTATGGCGGAATCATGGTGCAGAGGAAGCTACGTGGGAACCCGAAGATGTGATGCGGCAGCAATACCCCCACCTCTTCTAATCAGGTAATTTCGAGGCCGAAATTATTTTTAAGGGGGGTAGAACTGTAACATCCTAAAATAGGGGTTATTCGTGTTTGAATTATTTTGTTTGTGTTCGAATTGCTGTGATATTGTCTATGGTGTAATAAGACTTAAATAGGGGTCTTGAGTAGGCTCGGAGCAGTAGAAAAATTATTTTTGTAAGCTTTAAAGATAGGGAGCCTTAGTAAGTAGGGGTTACAAAGTTAAAGGAGGGAGTAATTGACACTAAAAAGGCCTTGGAAAAGTGGCAAAAGGGAGGCCACTTAGGAGCTGGAAGTGACGTCACAAGGAGATCAAAGGGAGCCTATGTTCGAGTCGCGGAAATTCCCTTTTTGATCTTTATTTGGACGGCAAAAGAGAGAGAGAATGGCTCAATTTTAAACTTCAGGATAATGATGATATTAGTAGGATTTTTATTTGGATTTTTTTGGATTAATTTACAATAGTTGGCAGAGAGAAAATAGGCATGTGACTAATTCAGATTTGTTTGAATTAGTGGCCAAGAGAATTTTTAGGAAGTGGCCAAATTTTGAAATCCTTGTTGATAGGAGTGGACGGCAAGGGGGCTGAGTATAGGAGGGAAGTGCCGAATTTTCTTAGTTTCTTCTTCATAATTTTTGGCTAGCATCTCTTTTTCTTTCTTTTTCAACCTCTCTCAAAGATTGATATCTCTATTGCCATTTTTCCTCTTTTCTTCTTTAAGCCTAAAACCGAAATACTCTCTCCTCATACTTTTCTTTTCACTCCTCAAAACTCCTTTGGCCGAAACTCTATCTCCCCTTTTCCATTATTTTCTTTCTTCCACTATAGCCGAATATACTCCTTTGGGTGTGTCGAAACTCTCTTCTCCCATTTAGAAGTACCTTGGCCGAATATTAAAGGTGGTATAGATCTCTTCATATTTTTCTTTTGCAATCGATTGGTGAAGGTGAGTAATGGCCGAAACTTTTCATATTTTCTTTCTCTGTCGACTTTGATGATGGTAGGAGCTGATGTTGGCGCTTGTTAGCAAGGGTGTTAATCACTGGTTTTAAAATCGATTTGTTATAGGGCCTTCGGGATTTGGGAGCGAGCAAGTGAATCCATCATCTTTGATCAATCGGTTTTGGGTAAGGTGGTAAGGATCGATTTTATTTATTTAGTATTCAATTAAGCCGAAGGCTATTAATATTGATGATGGCCGATTGTAGGAGGTGAAGCAGAATCGCATATTGTGGGCTGAAGTTAGTACTCAAAGGTGCTAGGTAAGGTTTTCGGGTTCAAATATTAACCCTTTGGATATATGTTGTTTTGGCCGAATGGTCAGAGGCACTAACATGGGTATGGCCGAATATAGGAGCAAGGAAAGAGAGAGTGGCCGATTGACTCCTTGAGATTTAGAGCTTTCATTAACAACAGGTGTGTACATACACACTTTATAACTAATTAATGTGCTAAGTATTTTGTGTATGATAAATCTGACTTGTGTAGATTTGGGATTTAATACCGTGAAAGGTATAAGCAAGGATTCAGGTAAGTCCTTGTTGCTATGATGCTTTTGGGAAGCATGACATATTTGGTATATGTGGCATATCATATGTGGCTGATAAGCATGATTTCTGTATATGCATATTATTGATTGATGTGGGTTGATGAGAAGAGGGGGAAGTGATATTCGTGTCGACGGACACTAATGGTTTGGTACCACATTTTGTGACTTCGGTCACCAGAGGTTTGGTACCTCCAGAGGTTTGGCACCTCATAGCGTCTCGTCCCAGTGGCTTAGCACCACAGTGGGTTGGCCCCACGGATTATATTAAGGGATTGACGCTAGTGATTTGGTATCACACGATGGGTTGGCCCCATCATTTGATTGTGACTTCGGGTCACCAGTAGTTTGGCACCACAAGTATTGACGGATATCGTGACTTTATGTCACCAGTGGTTTGGCACCACCAGTGGTTTGGCACCACACGGGGTAGAGAAAGGCGTTTGGATGGCTAGGTTGGGTGCATATTAAACTTGTGCATGTTAAATTATAGTTATGATTTGTGTATGTTGTTGCACTAAATCGGGGAAGGGTTACACACTGAGTCTTGGCGACTCACCTTCTCCTTTAATTTTTCAGGTGACTCGTAGATCGCGGATGAGGAGCCGGATGGACTCGAGGTGGCCATGCAGTGGAAATTTGATATAAATGGACTTTGAATTTTATTTTATTTTTATTATTGGTTTTACCTGTTCAAGTTGTAATAAGGCCTCCAAACACTTTACTTTGGTTATTTTACATATTTTTGGATAATCTGTTAAACTATTCAATGATATTTAAATAGGTACACATGTTTTCTCAAAATCAAACGCAAAAAGTTTTACTGTGCCATCGGGTACATTTGGAATCTGTAATAACCCAATTTAATATGTTTTTTTTTAAACAACACTAAGTAATGTTTTCTTCATACACCTTAGTGGTTTTTGACAAAACAATTAAAAATGAGATGTTTCACTACAAATTGAATCGGCTTAAAGGAATTTTACAAAAGGTTTTTCTCTGTAACATACCAAATTTGGTCGTAATGTTTGGGCCGGGTTTGGGGTGTTACAAAATTGGTACCAGAGCCCAGTTCAAAGCTCGGCTGTGGGGGCCCAAGGCCCAAAATGTTTTGGTAGGCCTTTTTGAAAAATGGTTTTGGTTTTAGACAGCATGGCAGCGAGTCTCCGGCACCAATCCGCCCAGGTAAGTACTTCTAACTTCTTAATTGTAGAAGGGTAGTTATGGAACGTAGATAGTATGATAGGTGCTTTGAACTTTAGGACTAGTTTACCCCAACAAAATACATAAGACTTTAAAAGCCTAATTAAACAAACCTACGACCAAGTCGCCGAGTTAGGGTGTGGTAACCCTGGTGCGCATGTCTAGGATTGGATCCGGAAGAGCTTGGTACTTAAGCAGTCCTCGTGACTCACCTCCTCTTCGCGGGATTCCTACCTGGTGCGTAGCTTCGGTTCACCCTAACCAAGAGGACTCAGTCATAGGCTAAACCAATAACTAAAACCCGAAAGGGATTAGCCATGTTTTATGAAAGCTTTAGTTTTTAAAACTATTAAACTACTCTTTTAAATAATAGCAAAAAAAAAATTTATTTTTGAAAAATTTTCAAAATATTTCTGACTTACAAAATTACCAAAATGCCCCTAGTGGCAAATTACGAAAATGCCCTTAGTTTCTAAAATTACCGTATTACCCCGATTTCAACAAAATTCTCTTACTTTGCAAAAGTATCCAAAATTCTGTATTTCAAAATAAAACCCTAACTTTCGAAATTTACAAAATTACCCCTGATTGATAAAATTACCAAAATACCCCTGGTTTCCAAAATTCTGCTGCACCCTTAAATTGACAAATTTTCAGAAATACCCTCCAGTTTTGGAAATTTCCAAGTGTCTTGATTTATTAAAGTTTTAAAATTTCTTTGATTTATTACAAAAATACCCCTATAGGAAAATGACGAAAATACCCCTAGGGTAGAAACTAGATGTAAATGCCTAGAAGAGTGAAAAAGTATGAAAGGTATTAGGAATGGATGTGCTTCTCTCTGTGTGAACTAGGATAGAAGACTTAAAACTTTGATTGCTCGAAAGAATCCCTATTAAACTCTTTCTTATAAAATTTCTTGTGAATAACCAAGTGAAACAAAGTACTAATCCATAAAAATCTCTTAATCGATTAAAGCGCCATAGTTAGAATGAGCTCTAGAGAGGACGTGGACGTCGTGGACGCCAGAGAGCGGGATGACCCAGTGTCGAGAACCCGTTAGGTCGGGTCAGGGGTCGGAGAATGAGGTACCATCGCCACCACCACCCCCAACTTTTGGAGCTGAGGAACAGGATCAGACAGGGGGTGAGGCAGTATCGCAAGCTGTGTTGCAAGTTCTTGAGATGGTGGCTGGGGCTAGTGGAGGTACGGGAGCTCGAAAATCTGTACCCGAGCGACTCCGATCCAACGGAGCTGAGGTATTCCAGGGTATGTCGGGCGTGGCACCCAATGCGGCGGAGTACTGGTTAGAATCGACTGAGAGAATTATGTACGATCTCGATCTAACAAATGAGGAGAAGCTAAAAGGAGCGGTGTCGCTTATGAAGGATGAGCCATATCAGTGGTGTCTCACAGTTTAGGATGGTGCCACGGCAGATGATCTTACTTGGGAGTACTTCAAAACTGCTTATCAGAAGAAGTATGTGGGTACCAGCTACACTGATGCTCAGAGGAAAGCCTTTCTGGGATTGGTACAAGGAAATAAGTCGGTATCTGAGTATGAGGCAGAGTTCTTAAGGCTGAGCCGCTATGCTAGGGGAATTGTGTCAACTGAGCATGATTGTTGTGTCCGCTTTGAAGATGGACTTAGGGATGATTTAAGGTTGCTGATTGCCCCACAGCAGGAGCGTGAGTTTGCTGTTCTGGTAGAAAAGGCTAAGGTAGCCGAAGGGGTCAAGGAGTCCGTGAGACAGAACTACGATAGGAACAAGCAAAAAAGAGGATTTGGGTCGTCTGGATCGGGTGGTAATGCACAGAAACGGGCTAGGCAGACTGGGCCGAATCAGGCAGGAAGGCTTATGGCTACTAATCAGAGACCGGCTCAGTGTAAATGTTGTGGGAAGTCACATTGGGGAGGTTGTTGGACCGGTGAAAGGAGATGTTTTGAATGTGGATCTTTGGATCACCGTGTAAGGGACTGTCCTCAGAAGTTAGCTAAGAATCACCGGAGGGTCGAAGCGCGTGCTCAGGCTAGAAATGTAGGACCACCACAGAGGGGTCGTGGTAATGGTAGAGGAGGCAATGGTTCTAATCGAGGTCGTGGAATTCCGGGAAGAGGGGCAGGCAACACAGAAGCAAGGCAACCTGGTTTAGTCTATGCAGCAAGGCGTCGCGAGGAGGGTGACGCACCGGACGTCATAACCGGTACGTTCCTAATTTTGGTATTCCATATTTTGCATTAATTGATGTGGGTTCGACGCATTCATACGTTGCTAGTAGTGTGGTAGAGACTATGAACCTAGACTTTGAGACTGCTTCTAGGGAGATGACAGTAATTAGCCCTTTAGGTCACTCTGTAGTTGTAAACAAGCTATATAGAGACGTACCCCTAGAACTCCAAGGGGTAGTGTTTATGGCTGATCTGATGGAACTGCCGTTTGGGGAGTTCGATTTGATCCTTGGAATGGACTGGTTGGTTAAGTATCAGGCAAGGTTGGATTGCGCTGCTAAGCGCATGGTTCTTAAGATGGCTGAAGGTGATGAAGTGGTCATGATAGGTAATAGAAGAGATTACCTATCCAATGTGGTGTCCGCGTTGAAGACAGAGAAGATGGTCAGGAAGGACTGTGAAGCATATGTGGTTCATATATGTGCATTGGAGGCTAAGGAGTCAGCAGCTGAGAAGGTTCGAATGGTAGGGGAATTTGCTGATGTGTTTCTAGAGGAACTTCCGGGTCTGCCTCCGGATCGGGAAGTTGAATTCGGTATAGACTTGTTACGGAATGGCACTGTGTTCATAACACCGCATGCGGAATGGCACCAAAGGAATTGGTGGAGTGAAGGCTCAAATTCGAGAGCTCTTGGATAGAGGTTTATCCGACCAAGTATATCTCCGTAGGAGCACTGTGTTGTTTGTCAAGAAGAAAGACGGGTCAATGCGGATGTGTATCGACTCATCGCTAAATCGAACAAGTTAACGATCAAGAACAAGTACCCGTTGCCCCGAATTGATGACTTGTTTGACCAACTGAAGGGTGCATCGGTGTTCTCGAAGATAGACCTTAGGTCGGGTTATCATCAACTTAAGGTGAAGGAGGTTGATATTCACAAGACGGCATTCCGAACACGGTATGGGCATTACAAGTTCCTAGTGATGCCATTTGGGTTGACCAACGCACCGGCAGCATTCATGGACTTAATGAATAGGGTGTTTCAGCAGTACCTGGATCAGTTTATCGTGGTGTTTATAGACGACATATTGGTTTACTCAAAGACGGAGGAGGAGCATGATGTGCATTTGCGTATAGTGCTACAAGTATTGAGGGAAAAATAGTTGTATGCCAAATTCAGTAAGTGCGAATTTTGGCTTAGGGAGGTGGCTTTCTTAGGTCACGTAGTATCAGCTGAAGGGATTAGAGTGGACCCTCGCAAGGTTGAAGCGGTGTTGGATTGGAAACCGACTAGGTCAGTGGCAGAGATTCGAAGTTTTCTGAGTCTGGCAGGATACTATCAGAGATTTGTGGAAGGGTTCTCTTTAATTGCAGCGCCGTTGACTAAGTTATTAAGAAAAGGAGTTCCATTTGTTTGGTCGGAGAAGCAGCAAGAAAGTTTTGACAAGCAAAGAAAGATTTTGACAGAAGCTCCAGTTCTGGTATAGCCTGAGGCAGGGAAGTTGTTCACAGTTTATTGTGATGCATCCCATACTGGGTTGGGATGTGTGTTAATGCAGGAAGGAAAGGTAGTGGCTTATGCATCCCGTCAGTTAAGATCGCATGAGGTTAACTATCCAACTCACGACTTGGAGTTAGTGGCAGTAGTCTTTACTTTGAAGATATGGAGGCATTATCTATATGGGGAAAAGTCGATAGTCTATACGGATCACAAAAGTTTGAGGTATCTCTTAATGCAGAAGGATTTGAATTTGAGGCAGCGTCGGTGGATTGAGCTGTTGAAAGACTACGACTGTTCAATTGAGTACCATCCGGGTAAGGCTAACGTGGTGGCTGATGCGTTGAGCCGGAAGGTCGTGAAGGACTTAAGAGCGATGTTTGCTCATCTCAGTCTATACAACGATGGAAGTCTTTTGGCAGAGCTACAAGTTAAGCCAACTTGGATCGAGGAGATTAAGAAAAAGAAATTGGTGGATGATAGTTTAAATGCGCGAAGGTTGCAAGTTCAGGATGGTGGTTTGGAAGGGTATAGTTTGTCTAGTGATGGTGTATTATGTTTTCAAGGTCGAGCTTGTATGCCGAAGGATGTGGAATTGAGACAAAGAATTCTTCAAGATGCACATAGCAGCCCATACACTATGCATCCTGGAGGTAGCAAGATGTATGGAGATTTGCGGAAACAGTTCTGGTGGCCGGGGTTGAAGCGGGAGGTAACTGAATTTGTGGGAAGGTGTCTGACATGTCAGCAGGTGAAGGCTGAACACGAGTTGCCATCTGGGTTACTTCAACCAGTGAAGATCCCTCAGTGGAAATGGGAGAGGATCACTATGGATTTCGTCAGTGGGCTACCCCTCACGCCCAGCAAGAAGGACGCAGTTTGGGTGATTGTGGACCGTCTGACTAAATCAGCTCACTTCATACCGGTAAGGGTGGATTATTCCCTTCAGAGGCTAGCAAAATTGTATGTGGCTGAGATAGTAAGGTTGCATGGGGTTCCAGTATCGATCATCTCAGATAGGGATCCCAGGTTCACGTCAAGGTTCTGGAAAGCGTTGCATCAGGCTTTGGGTACACGATTGGATTTCAATACAGCATTTCATCCACAGTCTGACGGGCAGTCGGAAAGGGTTATACAGATTTTAGAAGATATGCTAAGAGGATGCGTTTTGGATTTCAGTGGTAGTTAGGAGGAGTATCTACCGTTGGCGGAATTCGCTTATAACAATAGTTATCAAGCGAGCATTCAGATGGCTCCATTTGGACGAAGGTGTCGAACTCCTACGTGTTGGACAGAGTTGGGTGAACGACAAGTTTTGGGTCCAGAGTTGGTGACGAAAACTGAAGATAAGGTTAAGGTGATTCGGGCTCGTCTTAGGGAAGCGTCAGATAGACAGAAGTCTTATGCTGATCTTAAGCGCAAGGAAATGGAGTATGCAGTAGGCGATAAAGTCTTTCTAAAGGTGTCTCCTTGGAAAAAGGTATTGAGATTTGGGCAAAAAGGGAAGCTAAGCCCAAGGTTCATTGGCCCATATACAGTGATAAAGCGAGTAGGACCGGTGGCTTATCAGCTCGAGCTGCCGACAGAGTTGAGTCTGATTCATGACGTCTTCCATGTATTAATGCTTAGGCGATATCGGTCAGATCCATCACACGTTATGCCAGTGGCTGAGATTGAGGTAAACTCGGAGTTATCTTTCGAGGAAGAACCAGTTCAGATCTTAGATCGAGATGTCAAGGTTCTACGTAGGAAGTCTGTACCTTTGGTGAAAGTGTTATGGCGGAATCATGGTGCAGAGGAAGCTACTTGGGAACCCGAGGATGTGATGCGGCAGCAATACCCCCACCTCTTCTAATCAGGTAATTTCGAGGCCGAAATTATTTTTAAAGGGGGTAGAACTGTAACATCCTAAAATAGGGGTTATTCGTGTTTGAATTATTTTGTTTGTGTTCGAATTGCTGTGATATTGTCTATGGTTTAATAAGACTTATATAGGGGTCTTGAGTAGGCTCGGAGCAGTAGAAAAATTATTTTTGTAAGCTTTAAAGATAGGGAGCCTTAGTAAGTAGGGGTTACAAAGTTAAAGGAGGGAGTAATTGACACTAAAAAGGCCTTGGAAAAGTGGCAAAAGGGAGGCCACTTAGGAGCTGGAAGTGTCGCCACAAGAAGATCAAGGGGAGCCTATGTTCGGGTCGCAGAAATTCCCTTTTTGATCTTTATTTAGATGGCAAAAGAGAGAGAGAATGGCTCAATTTTAAACTTCAGGATAATGATGATATTAGTAGTATTTTTATTTGGATTTTTTTGGATTAATTTACAATAGTTGGCAGAGAGAAAATAGGCATGTGACTAATTCAAATTTGTTTGAATTAGTGGCCAAGAGAATTTTTAGGAAGTGGCCAAATTTTGAACTCCTTGTTGATAGGAGTGGACGGCAAGGGGGGCTGAGTATAGGAGGGAAGTGCCGAATTTTCTTAGTTTCTTCTTCATAATTTTCAGCTAGCATCTCTTTTTCTTTCCTTTTCAACCTCTCTCAAAGATCGATATCTCTATTGCCATTTTTCCTCTTTTCTTTTTTGAGCCTAAAACCGAAATACTCTCTCCTCATACTTTTCTTTTCACTCCTCAAAACTCCTTTGGCCGAAACTCTATCTCCCATTTTCCATTATTTTCTTTCTTCCACTATAGCCGAATATACTCCTTTGGGTGTGTCGAAACTCTCTTCTCCCGTTTAGAAGTACCTTGGCCGAATATTAAAGGTGGTATAGATCTCTTCGGATTTTTCTTTTGCAATCGATTGGTGAAGGTGAGTAATGGCCGAAACTTTTCATATTTTCTTTCTCTGTCGACTTTGATGATGGTAGGAGCTGATGTTGGCGCTTGTTAGCAAGGGTGTTAATCACTGGTTTTAAAACCGATTTGTTATAGGGCCTTCGGGATTTGGGAGCGAGCAAGTGAATCCATCATCTTTGATCAATCGGTTTTGGGTAAAATGGTAAGGATCGATTTTATTTATTTAGTATTCAATTAAGCCGAAGGCTATTACTATTGATGATGGCCGATTGTAGGAGGTGAAGCAGAATCGCATATTGTGGGCTGAAGTTAGTACTCAAAGGTGTTAGGCAAGGTTTTCGGGTTCAAATATTAACCCTTTGGATATATGTTTTGGCCGAATGGTCAGAGGCACTAACATGGGTATGGCCGAATATAGGAGCAAGGAAAGAGAGAGTGGCCGATTGACTCCTTGAGATTTAGAGCTTTCATTAACAACAGGTGTGTACATACACACTTAATAACTAATTAATGTGCTAAGTATTTTGTGTATGATAAATCTGACTTGTGTAGATTTGGGATTTAATACCGTGAAAGGTATAAGCAAGGATTCAGGTAAGTCCTTGTTGCTATGATGCTTTTGGGAAGCATGACATATTTGGTATATGTGGCATATCATATGTGGCTGATAAGCATGATTTCTGTATATGCATATTATTGATTGATGTGGGTTGATGAGAAAAGGGGGAAGTGATATTCGTGTCGACGGACATCAGTGGTTTGGTACCACATTTTGTGACTTCGGTCACCAGAGGTTTGGTACCTCTAGAGGTTTGGCACCTCATAGCGTCTCGTCCCAGTGGCTTAGCACCACAGTGGGTTGGCCCCACGGATTATATTAAGGGATTGACGCCAGTGATTTGGTATCACACGATGGGTTGGCCCCATCATTTGATTGTGACTTCGGGTCACCAGTGGTTTGGCACCACAAGTATTGACGGATATCGTGACTTTATGTCACCAGTGGTTTGGCACCACCAGTGGTTTGGCACCACACGGGGTAGAGAAAGGCGTTTGGATGGCTAGGTTGGGTGCATATTAAACTTGTGCATGTTAAATTATAGTTATGATTTGTGTATGTTGTTGCACTAAATCGGGGAAGGGTTACACACTGAGTCTTGGCGACTTACCTTCTCCTTTAATTTTTCAGGTGGCTCGTAGATCGCGGATGAGGAGCCGGATGGACTCGAGGTGGCCATGCAGTGGAAATTTGATATAAATGGACTTTGAATTTTATTTTATTTTTATTATTGGTTTTACCTGTTCAAGTTGTAATAAGGCCTCCAAACACTTTACTTTGGTTATTTTACATATTTTTGGATAATCTGTTAAACTATTCAATGATATTTAAATGGGTACACATGTTTTCTCAAAATCAAACGTAAAAAGTTTTACTGTGCCATCGGGTACATTTGGAATCTGTAATAACCCAATTTAATATGTTTTTTTTTAAACAACGCTAAGTAATGTTTTCTTCATACACCTCAGTGGTTTTTGACAAAACAATTAAAAATGAGATGTTTCACTACAAATTGAATCGGCTTAAAGGAATTTTACAAAAGCTTTTTCTCTGTAACATACCAAATTCGGTCGTAATGTTTGGGCCGGGTTTGGGGTGTTACACATATAATCTTATTGGTAGGAGATATGATATATGCTTACAATAGTGTCTAAATTCCTTTTTGCACATTCCTTGAAGTGAATGTCTGCAATAAATATAATAAATTTTATAATCATTTATTTTTGGATATTTCAATATTTTGGCATTTTTCCTAAAGCGAATATTGCATATAATAGTTTAAAAATTATATTTTGTTGACTTAGTTGAATTATAAAGTTCACATTGATTTAGACATTTCTAGTAATAAATGTCAAAATAATACTTATATGTGGATACAAAAGTAAAAGGAATGACAGTAAAAGTATCAATTTGTCACAATTTATATTGATATTATTAGTACAATTGAAATGCATGTTAAAGTAATCCAGAAGTTTACTGATACAAATGCATTTACTACTTGGCGTGACCAATTAAACCATCTTGGATCATATATGATGCGAAAATTAATTGAGAATTCATATGGACATTCATTAAAGAACTAGAATCTTTAATTTAAAGAATTCTCATTTCTTGCTTATTCTCAATGAAAATTGATTATTAGAAACTCACGAGCTAAAGTTGAGATTTAATGTCTTGCATTTCTTAAATGAATATGGGTCCATTTATCCACCATGTAGATAGTTTTGATATTATATGATTTTGGTAGATGCGTCTACAAAATAATCACTTATGTGTTATCAATTTACAACCTGTCATTTGTAAGATTGCTTGTTTAAATAATTAATTTCAGATCAATCGATTAATACAATTCATCTTGCTAATACTAATGAGTTTATATCTTAGTCTTTTATTGATTGAGTTTGAGAAACTTTTGTAAAAGTTTGTTATTTATACGCATAATGGTTTAAAGAAATTATTGATTGAACACCTCTAATTAATGTCTAAACCATAACTTATGATAACTAAACTTCCTATTTCAACATGAGATTATGTTGATTTACGTGTTGTACGCATCAAGCCAATAAGTTATAAATACTCACCATTAAAATTGGTTTTTAATCAAGAGCTAAATATTTCTTATCTTTGAATTTTTGTATATGCGTATATATTCCTATTGCTCGACCACAACGCACAAAGATGAGTGAATCCTCAAAGAAAGTTGATAATATATATTAATTACGAGTCTCCTTATATTATTATATTTTTTTAAATGTATTGGAGATTCAATTATAACATGATTTGTGATTACTATTTTGATTCGATAGTGTAACACCCCTTACCCGTATTCAACGCCGGAACAGGGTACGAAGCATTACCGAACATACACACAAGAAAACATACATTTTCGAGTCATAAATTTCCATCCAATTTAAAAACTTTTCATATCATCCCTAAAACGAGCCTACGAGGCTCAATACATGCTTTGGAAGGGTTTGGGACTAAACCGAGAACTTTAGAAAATTTTACAAAACTTAGAAAGTTTTTGCTAGAAGCAGGGCTCAACGCCCGTATGGTCCAAGGGACATGCCCTTGTAACCCTTAGACACGCCCATGCTACAGGCCGTGTTCAAAATAAGGTGCACTCTGACTTGTGCCCCACAACCGTGCCACACGCCCTTATGCTAGGCCGTGTGGTCGATTTAATTTCCATAATTTTTCATAAAATAGTTGAAGACTTCACACGGCCGAGACACACGCCCGTGTCTCTGCCTGTGTGCTCAATTCTGGACATTCTGTTTTGCAACAATTAAAGTGCAGGAAACACACGGCCAAAACACATGCATGTGGGGTAGGCCGTCACGCCCGTGTGTCTACCCGTGTGGACAAAAATAAGGCTATTACCAATCCCTTTTTGCCACCCTTTAATACTCACACCTACACCATATAACAAAGCACCAATTCAAGCATATGCATACAATCAAATCAGCCACAATCAATACATCAAGACATCATTCACATACTACCATCTATCATACACAAACATTACATATTTATCAACTTATATCAAGTAAATTCTCACATCCATGAAAGGCTTCATCATATAAATTGCTTATACCAACATTAGCCAATTTCAATGGCCATTTACAAAATGAACTTGCAACCAATATAAGCCAACATATTTGGCCAAATCAATTATGACACATAACAAAATGACCAAGTCCCCTATACATGTCATAACTCAAAATGTTAGTTCATTGATACCAAAATAATTGTTGATAGTATGTGTGGATCTCCGACGATCTCTGAACCCTGAGCTAGCTTGGCGACATTATAAGACAAGAGAAAAGAAGGGGAGTAAGCTATAAAGCTTAGTAAGTTCCTATGCAAATAATAAGAATCATAACTACACATTTAACATACAATTAACTTAATGTAAGTTAACATAAATGTTACTAAAATCCCATAGTAATATGTTACTCAATCACAACCTTACCGAGGGTTTATCACATATCGAGCTCATTAATTATGGGTTTTACGTACATACCTATACCAATTCACAACATGACCATCGTCTTTCACAACTTTTGACATTCCCGTTAAAATTTTCCGTTGAACCGTGTAACACCTCTAACCCAAGTCCGTTGCCGGATTAGGGTTACGAGGCATTACTAAACAAAACACAGCTCAGAATAGGCATATGTATATGTATATATATTAAAAACATCGAATAGTAACTAGCAGCCCAATTATACAAGTCATATTCTCGTGTATGTAACACTTGATCGACATAAAACCAAACATGCTTTACTACTTATAATACATAACCAATTCATGCTTTAAAATTTAATCATATCAATATTAATAATAATTTATTCATTTATTCGACACAACTAATTTACATCATATCATAACACATATACTATATAACTTCAATAACCGAACCTTTTGACCAAAGTTCATGGCATTCGAATTCCTAATTAATCATCAATACTATTATATTTCATATATACCGCATACATAAATCCACCTATTTATAAACATCCATTTCAAAAGTTAAATACCAAACATATCTATCTATGTACTTATGCAAATTCACTCATAAAATCAAATCAAAACATATCATTTAGCCTGTTTAATATCCATACATAAAATATTAGCAAACATTACCAAGTGGTCTAACAATATCTTATTCATTAGCATTTCATATACATTTTACATTAATATTAATATTAATCATATTTGGTCATGAATAGGCAAAACATGTTACACTCAATTCACATGCTCAATAATCGATCCAAAATTTCATATACCAAACTATACATCACCCCATTTATTCGGCTATCAAATTACCCATAAATATTTTTACCCATTTCATCAAATTAAAATTCCCCTTTTTAGCACAACTAACGATTCAAACATACCTATTTTGCATGCATATTATCAAATTTATACTTTATATGCCAACCATTCAAATATATATACCATTATCAAAATTTCATGCTTACCAAAATGAACCAATTACTAAGGCCGAATTTACTACCTCATATTTAGCACATTTCGTAATCAATCCTTGAACTTTTAAATAATGAACCACAATTAAACATATCATAGATATATCTATTTTTCTTACCAATCATTAGCCGAATATAACTATACATTATTTACCACCTTCAAGCTTATTCATAAAATAAATTATACTATATAAATGAGTCAATAATAAACCACAATCAAATCATATTCATTACATATCTTATTGCCAAAACACTTAACCAAACCCCATATTATATATCCATGATATTACTTCCCAAACAAACTTAAACCATAATCAAAATATAATTAAACTCAAGCCTAAAAATCTAACTCATTAAGCATTTAACCAAAAACATTTTGCATGGCTTTATATATACATGCCCCAAAAATCAAGCATTCCAACTAAACTATACATGCCATAAGTCCAAATTCAAACTTAATAAAATACCGAAAAGAGTCAATAGTGTGATAGGCTTTGCTGACGATCCCCAAGCTCGTAACGTGAATCCAAAATCTATAAAACAAAGATAAACAAAAACACATACAAAGTAAGCTACTTAAGCTTAGTAAGTCAAAAGCGAAGTAATATCAACCAGCTTAGCAAAATCAAATATACAAAGTTATATCAAGAAGTGAATTATATACAATCATTAATAATTACTCAAATTTCAATATCAAAATCACACAATATATCCTTTGGCCGAATACACATAGCTGAAAAATGATACATATTTCACATGTTTATACATTAACCTTTGTACAATGAACTAAACATATAACTTACTTTTCTCTTCATAACACAGTTTATATACGTACCTGAGTTCTTTTAATTCATATTTCACATTGGCCTTTACTTACACATGCCCATTGAACCATTCGGAATTCAAAAGGATACGCGAATAGTCAGAAACTCGTACAATGCCAACGTCCCATACGTGGTCTTACATGTAATCACATATCGATGCCACTGTCTCAAACAGGGTCTTACACGTAAACACAAGTCGATGCCAACGTCCCAGACGTGGTCTTTCATGTTAACACATATCGGATATCCTATGTCATGACATATGTATCCTATCTATTCCTAAGGTTCGTACGGGCTTACGGACATCAAATCTCGATCGAATCAAGCTTAAAAGATAGTCAATTATCCAAGTACACATTCGGCCACAGTATAAATAATTCAAATAATTCATTTCAATTATGTAGCAAATATATATGTAGATGTAACAACATGTAGATGCGTATTGACTTACCCCAGACGTCGATGACTGTGAAACCAGCTATTCAACCACTTTTGTCTTTCCCCGATCCAAATCTGATTTCTTTAATTCTTGATCTAAACATATTCAAATTAAGCTTATTTAAACACCATTTTATTCAATTTAGCCTAAAAACACATAAATGGGCAAATTACAATTTTGCCCCTAATATTTCAAACTTTTACAATTTAGTCCTTTTTGCACAAAACACAAAATATACAAAATTCAACCACACTATACAAGGGCCGAATCTTCCTAGTGTTCATACAAGCCCACACATTTAATTTATTTCACATTTTAGTCCCTCAAAAATTTATTTTTGCAATTTAGTCCAAATTACTCAATTTCATCAAAAATTCAAAAGACAAAACTTGTTAATCTAACACATATATTTCATATTTCATCATTAAACATCAAAAACCACAAGGTATCATCAATGGTAAAACACAAAATCATCATCAAAATCACAAATTGAAACATGCGTTTTGAAGTACACAAAGCAACGATCTCAAAAACATAAAAATTATCAAAAACCGAAACAAAAACTAACCTCAATCAAGACCTCCAATGGCCGAATATTTGAAGCTTTCAAACTTAATTTTTCTTTTCTTGTTTCGGTGATGAAGATGATAACATGGCTTATTATTTTATGTTTTATGTTAAATTAACTTATTATACATATTACATATTTAACCTTTATTATTAAATAATTATAACATATATATTAAGGTCATTTTAGACCATATGTCATCCACTATAGCTAGAATGGGATATTTTCCCTTTTAGGACCTAATATTAAAAAGCTACTATCAAATAAGCACTTTACACTTTAATTTGTAACGTTTACGTTTTACACGATTAAGTCCTTTTATTTAATCGAGTACCTAAACAACAAAATTAAGTGACGAAAATTTAACACCAACAAATTCACACATAATAAACACGAAAAAATAATTTTAAAATATTTTTAGACTCAGATTTGTTGTCCCAAAACCACTTTTCCGATTAGGGTCAAAATCAGGCTGTTACAAACCACTTGGAATACTAAAGGATACTCGGGAATCTCGTATACACAGTACTGTACCAATGCCATATCCCAGATATGGCCTTACATGAAATCTCGTATCGATGCCAATAGCCCAGCTATGGTGTTACACGAAATCTCATATCGATGCCATATCTCAAATATGGTCTTACACGTAATCTTAGTAACCCTAATGTCATGACATTTGTATCCTATCTATTCTTGAGGTTCAACCGGAATTTCTCGCTTGTCGAAACTTTGTTGATTACATCCAAAAGGTAAATCATAATTCATACAATATTAAAGCATTTAAAATATAAATATAACAATGCATTATTTACATACGAACCTACCTAGGTACAAAAATTGTAGAATTTGACCTAATCGTCAAATACTTTGTTTTTCCCCTAGTCTAGGTCCAAACTTCATTTTTCCTGATCTATAATAACAAATTTAACTCATTCAATCATCACATTATTCAATTCAGCCCAAACATCATATTATGGATAAATTACATTTTTGCCCCTAAACTTTTGATATTTTACATTTTAGTCCCTAGGCTCATAAAATGACTTTCATTCAATTTCTTCTTTACCCAAGCCTAGCTGAATCTTTTTCATGCTCATAGCAGCCTACATTTTTCATTTATTCACATTTTCACTGCATAATTTGCAACTTTTACAAATAGGTCCTTTTAGGCATTTTCATCAAAAATCACTTAGTAAAAGTTGTTTATCTAACATCAAACATACACAATCTACCATTAGACATCAAAATACACAAGTATTCATCATGGGTAAAAATTTAGACTTTGATTTTCTTTCAAATTAGTCCTTGAATTAGCTAAATCAAGTTACAACATTCACAAAAACGTAAAAATCATTAAAAATGGGACAAAGACAGACTTACAATTGAGCTTAGAAGCTTGGCCAAACCCTAGCTATGTCTCCTCTTCTAATTTTTGTCTATGGGGATGAAATTGAAGAAGATGACATCTTTTATTTTAGTTATTTTGGCTTTATTTACCAAATGACTAAAATGCCCTTCACTTAAACTTTGATATTTTTCACTAACCATGTCCATTTTTGTCCATACTAAAGCATAATGGTCTAATTATCATCTAAGGACCTCCAATTTAAAGTTTCATAGCAATTAGACACCTCTAGCTTCTAGAACACACATTTTGCACTTTTTTCAATTTTGTCATTTTAACTAAATTAAGTGCCCAAACGTCAAAATTTTCGAACGAAATTTTTACGAAATCATTCCATAAAATTGTAGACCATAAAAATATAATAAAAACAAATTTTACTCCATCAGATTTGTGGTCCCGAAACCACTACTCTGACTAGACCTAAAATCAGGTTGTTACAACTCTCCCCTCTTAGGGATTTTTGTCCCCAAAAATCTTACCAGAAAATAGGTTTGGGTACTATTTTTGCATAGCTTTCTCAGGTTCCTACGTAGCCTCTTCGACCCCATGTCTTTTCCATAAAACTTTCACTAGGGCTATACTTTTATTTCTCAACTGTTTAACTTTCCGAGCCAAAATCTTTATCGGTTCTTCACCATAAGTCATATCAGGTCGAATCTCGACCTCTATTAGAGAAATCACATGTGAAGGGTCTGATCTGTAAGGACGAAACATAGACACATGAAACATGTTGTGGATCCTTTCCTACTCTGTCGGTAAAGCTCACTGATATGCCACTGGCCCTATTCTCTCAATAACTTCATACGGCCCAATGAAACGCATACTTAACTTGCCTTTACGGCCAAATCTCAGAATATTCTTCCACGGAGATACTTTCAGGAATACTTTATCACCAATCTGAAATTCGATCTCTTTTCTCTTCAAATTCGCGTAGGATTTCTACCGATCTAAAACAGCTTTCAAACAGTCATGGATTACTTTCACTTTCTCTTCGGTCTCCTTAACCAAATCAACCCCATGAATCTATTTCTCACTGAGCTCTGTCCAATACAACGGAGTTCAACACTTGCGGCCATACAATGCCTCATATGGTGCCATCTTTACACTCAACTGAAAACTGTTGTTATAAACAAATTCGACTAAAGGTAGATATTTTTCCCAACTACCTTTGAATTCTAAAACACAACAACAAAGCATATCTTCGAGAACCTGAATCATTCTCTCTGATTAGCCGTCGGTTTGCAGATGAAATGCAGTACTAAAGTTCAACTTTGTACCCAAAGCTTCTTGCAACTTTTTCCAAAAATGCGAAGTAAACCTCAGATCTTTATCCGAGATAATAGAAATAGGCACTCCGTGCAATCTTACAATTTCAGCAATGTACAATTCAGCTAGTTTGCAAGTGAGCAATCGGTACGTACCAGTATAAAATGAGTCAATTTCGTCAGCCTATCAATAATGACCTAAACGACATCTTTCTTTTTTGGAGTCAAAGGCAAATTCATTATGAAATCCATCGTAATTTTGTCCCATTTCCACTCGGGTACCATCACTGGTTGAAGTAAGCCCGAATGTACTTGGTGTTCAACCTTTACTTGTTGACAAACTTAGCATCTTGAAACAAACTCCGAAACATCCCGTTTTATACTTGACCACCAATACCATTTCTTTAAATCATTATACATTTTTGTACTACCCGGATGAACTGATAAGCAACCACTGTGTGCCTCGTGTAAAATCTTCTGAATAAGTTCATCATTTTTTGGTACACATATTCTATCTCGGAACATCAAACAATCATCCAAACCAATCCAAAAGTCTTAATCATTACCAGATTCACACTAAGCTCTTTTAGCTTGTAATTCACTATCACTTTTCTGAGCTTTACAAATCCGCTGAAGAAATATCGGTCTAGCTCTCAACTTGGCCAAAATTGAACCATCATTAGAAAAATTCAATCTCGTACTCATAACTCTCAAAGAAAATAAGGACTTTCTGCTCAAAGCATCTGCAACTACATTCGCCTTTCCGAGATGGTAGTCAATCACTAGCTCATAATCTTTTAGTATCTCGAGCCATCTCCATTTCCACAAATTCAGATCTTTCTAAGTCATCAAATACTTTAAACTTTTATGACCGGTATAGATGTGGCATTTCTCACTGTATAAGTGATGATGCCAAATTTTCAAAGCAAAAACAATGGCGGCCAATTCCAAACCGTGCTTCGGATAATTCTTCTCGTGCGATTTCAATTGTCCCGAGGCATAATCTATCACTTTGCCCTCTTGCATCAACACACATCCAAATCCATTCAGTGACACGTCACTATAAATTACTAACTCTTTTCCCAGTTCAGGTTGCGCTGAAACCGGCGCCTCAATCAATAATGTTTTCAACTTCTCAAAGCTTTGTTGACATTTTTCTGACCATTCGAACTTAACATCCATTTGCAACAGCTTAGTCATAGGAGTAGCAATCATCGAAAAACCCTTAACATATGGTCAATAATAACCGGCTAAGCCTAAAAAGCTTCTAGCTTCTAATACATTTCTAGACGGTTTCCAATCAACAATTGCTGAAATCTTACTCGGATCAACCCGAATACTATCTCCAGAAACAATGTGTCCCAAAAATCTGACTTCTCGGAGCCAAAACTCACTTTTGCTGAACTTAGCAAATAATTTCTTATCTCTCAAGGTCTGCAACACAATTCTTAAATGTTCGGCATGCTAAGACTCATCACGAGAATAAATTAAAATGTCATTGATGAACACAACCACAAACTTGTCTAAGTACGGTCAAAAAATTCGATTCATCAATTCATAAAAATAGCAGGGGCATTAGTTAATCCAAAAGGCATAACAAGAAATTCATAATGCCCGTACCTTGTCCTGAAAGCAGTTTTTGGCACATCCAACTCTTTAACTCTCAACTGATAGTAGCCAGATCTCAAATCAATCTTCAAAAATATTGTTGCTCTTTTTAATTGATCAAACAAGTCATCAATTCTTGGCAAAGGATAATTTTTTCTTTATAGTCACCCTGTTAAGATGTCGGTAATTGATACAAAGTCTCATAGATCCATCTTTCTTCTTGACAAATAATACCGGTGTACCCCATGGTGAAGAACTCGGTCTCGTAAAACCCTTATCCTTTAATTCTTGTAACTGAGACTTCAATTCCTTTAACTTAGTTGGAGCCATTCTATACGGAATAATAGATATCGGTGAAGTCCCTGAACTAAATCAATACCAAACTCAACTTCTCTAATTGGTGGCAACCCAGACAATTCTTCAGGAAAAATATCCAGATATTTACTGACTACTGGCACTGATTCAAGTTTCAATTCTGGCATCTTCATATTCAACACGTAAGAACGATAAGCTTCACAACCCTTTCTTACATATCTTTGAGCAGCTATAGACAAAATCACAATAGGCAATTCACTTGACTCATCGGTTTCAAATCGAAGAACCTCACCATTTTCACATTTCAATTCAATAGTTTTCAGTCTACAATTTAGTACCGCATCATGTAGTGTTAACCAATCCATACTCAAAGTAATGTCAAATTCATCAAATGGCAACAACATTAAATCAGCCGGAAAATAGTGACCTTGAATAATCAAGGGACAATTCTTGCAAACTTTATCAACTAGCACATATTTGCCTAAGGGGTTTGACACTTTAATTACAAACTCAGTAAACTCAACAGGCAAACTCTTACTAGGTACCAAATGCATACAAACATAAGAATGAGTCGATCCAGGATCGATCAATGTAATAACATTAGTATCATAAAGAGAAAATGTACCAGTAATCACGTCAAGAGATGACGCCTCCTCACGCGCACGTATGGCATAAGCTCTAGCAGGTGCTCTAGCTTTGGATCTCACAGTTGAATCCTTTGTCACACCTTTACTGCTAGTTCCATTCTCTATGTTTCTCGGTGGCCTACCTCTATTGGTAGTATTACTTGGCCTTACACTCAAAAATTATTCTTTCTTAGCCATCTCAAGGCAATCTCGAATAAAATGCTCTTGAGAACCACACTTGAAACAAGCTCCGTCATTCACCCTACACTCATCGGGATGTCTTCTTCCACAATGTTGACATTTGAGTCTGTTTGACCTAACATTACCCACAATTGCCATTGAAGTAGCTTGAGATTTAAAACCTGAATGTTGCTTCCCACGGTCTCTATGCGAATACCCAGCTGATCAATTTGAACGAGAATTCATTTCTCTAGATTTCTTTGACTGAGATTGAAATGACTTACTCATCGACCTTTTTCTTGCATCTTTAACCTCACTATCGGCCTTTCTGTTCTCTTTGCTTAGCTCTTCAGCTTTGCAAGCTCGTTCAACTAATACAACAAATTCTTTTAATTCTAAGATTCCAACTAACAGTCGGATGTCCTCATTCAGCCCATCTTCGAACCTTTTACATATAATAGCCTCGTAGGAAACACACTCTCGGGCATACTTACTAAGCCTGACAAATTCTCACTCACACTCTGTCACTGACATTCGGCCCTAGTTCAGCTCAAGAAATTCCTTACGTTTTTGATCGATGAACCGCTTGCTGATATATTTATTTCGAAATTCCTCTTGAAAGAATTCCCATGTAACCCTCTCTCTCGATACCACAGATACTAGTGTCTTCCACCAATGATTGTCGAATCACTCAGGAGTGATGTAACACATTCCAAGCATTCTTTGGGTGTACATGATAACTCATCGAATACCCTGATAGTATTCTCAAGCCAGAATTCAGCTTTCTCGGGGTCATCATCTACATTAGCCCTGAATTCCTCAGCCCTATGCTTTCAAATCTTATCGACTGAAGGCTTATTCTGTCTTACCAAATCCATACCTTGAGGAGCTACGAGATTCGGTTGGGGATAAAGAGGGGGTGGAGGATGTTGAGCATTCGGATTTGTTCAAACAAACTCTGAATACCACTGGTTCATCATGTGGAGGGAGGCTTCCCTAGCCCCTTCTCTTCCTCCCTAACTAACCGTGGGAGGTCTACTTTTAGATGGCACTGCCCCTTGAGCGGGAGCTGGCGCATTACTTTCTACTTCATCAACTACAGCTCGATCGGGATCCATTTACTATATGAAAACATAGTTTAAAATTGTCAGGAGTCATCACACTATCACAATTCATATATGGCATATATAGCTAGACTCTTACACACGCTACATTAGTCCAAGAATCGACTAAACCGTAACTTTGATACCACTAAATGTAACACCCCTTACCCGTATTCAACGCCGGAACAGGGTACGAGGCATTACCGGATGTAAACATAAGAAAACATACATTTCTGAGTCATAAATTTCCATCCAATTTAAAAACTTTTCATATCGTCCCTAAAACGAGCCTACGAGGCTCAATACATGCTTTGGAAATGGTTTGAGACTAAACTGAGAACTTTAAAAAATTTTACAAAACTTAGAAAATTTTTGCTAGATGCAGGGCTCACAAACCCGTGCTACAGGCCCTGTTCAAAATAGGGTGCTCTCTGACTTGTGCCATACGCCCGTGTCCAAGGCCATGTAGCACACATGGCCGAGACACATTCCCGTGTCTCTGCCCGTATGCTTAATTATGGACATTCTATTTTGCAACAATTAAGGTGTAGGAAACATACAGTCGAAACACATGCCCGTGGGGTAGGCCCTCACGCCCTTGTGTCTACCCGTGTAGACAAAAATAAGGCTATTACCAAGCCCTTTTTGCCACCCTTTAATATTGACACCTACACCATATAACATAGCACTAATTCAAGCATATACATACAATCAAATCAGCCACAACCAATACATCAAGACATCATTCACATACTACCATCTATCATACACAAACATTACAAACTTATCAAATTATATCAAGTAAATTCTCACATCCATGGAAGGCCTCATCATATAAATTACTTATACCAACATTACCCAATTTCAATGGCCATTTACAAAATAAACTTGCAACCAATATAAGCCAACATATTTGGCCAAATCTGTAACAGCCTGATTTAGGGGCTAATCAGAACAATAGTCTCGGGACCACTAAGCCGGGGTCAAAGAAAATTATTTTAATTTTATTTCATAGGTTATAGCATGATTATAAGGGTGCATGAAAATTTTGGCACTTTAATTTTAGCGATTTCATGCTTAATCGCGAAAAAGGACTAAATCGCATAAAGTGCAAAAGTTCTATTTTATTTGCTAGAGGTGCCAAATAGCCATATAATATTAATTAGAGGTCCTTAAAGTAAAAATAGGCCATGGGGGGTGATGGCCGACCATAGGGGACAAAGAATAGACTTTGTCATTTGGTTAGGTGAACTTTGGTGATAAAAATTTATTTTTATCATAAAATAAAGAAAAAAAAATATCACATTTTCTCTCCACCAAAAATGAGCAACAAAAATGGGGGTTGAGAACTCAAAATTTCAACCAAGCTTTCTTCCTTGTAAGTAAGTGATTTTGATGACCTTTCTTGAAAATTTTTGTACTTTTGGAACCCCTAAAGCTTAAGCTAGCTAATGAGGGGACTATTTTGCAAAATGGTTAAGGGTATAGGGTTTTTCCATGAGAGAAATTAAGTTGTATATTGCATTTTTATGGGAGGAAATGAGTCTTAGTTGTGAGATGAACAACTTTTGTGAAAGGTGTTACCATGAAAACACCTAAAATGACCTTTTTGTACAAGTTATGAAATAGATGGAAAAATGTGCGTAATAGTTGTAATATTGAGTTACTATAAGAGGAAATATGAATCGGCTAGGCTTGATTAACAAAGAAATTGGATGAAAATCGATATACGAGCCTAGAGGAAAAATCATAATTTTGCCAAAGTCCAAGGGTAAAATGGTAATTTTGCCAAAGTAGAAATTTTGAAATGTATTGATTAGTGTGGTGATTAAATGGGTAAATTTTATTGTTATAGATCAAAGCAAACGAGATTCGGACCTAGAACGGGAGAAAAGAGAAACGTGAACAAATAGGTCTCTTTTTACCCTTTTTGGATCGAGGTAAGTTCGTGTGCAAATAATGCAATCTTATGTGAGATATTTAATATTTCAATGTTGAATGAATTGTATATTGTCTTTACGAATATATATTTAATGCGTTTTGACGAGATGTCAAAAAATGAAAATCTCCAATTGAACTTAAGTATATAATGGAAGGCAAATATCATAATACTATGATAATTAAGGTCCCGTGTAAGACCATATTTGGTATATGGCCTCAGTGTGAGATTTCGTATAAGACCATGTCAGGGACATGGCATCGATATGACATTTCATGTAAGATCTTATCGGGGATATGATGTTGATATAATACTAAATGTATGAGACTCGAGAGTATCCTCTAGCATTTTGAATAATTCAACAGTTATGTTGAAAATGAAAAAGTATGTCGACATGTCATGAGAGGTGCAGGTATGTACCCAGAACTCATTTGAAGTGAATCCGGTATGTGATGAACCTATGGTAAGTTCATGTGTAAACGATGCCTCTTGATTTAATATGTTATACTTATTAATGCATTGTGAGAATGTGAATGATTATTGTAGATGAGCATTCAAGATAGGAAAATAAATGTGGACAAATATCTGAGAATGTGTAATTAAATGGTGGCCTGTATATGATACCACCTTAATAGTTATTTACGATGGGCTGTGTGCAATACCATCGTATTTATTATGAATGGTGGGCTATGTGCAATACCACCTTATTGTTGTTATCAATGGGATGTGTGCGATACCATCGTGTTTAGTATTAATGGTGGGCTATGTGCGATACCACCTTATTTATTATTATTCCGAGGTGATTTCGAGAAACTTGACTAAGTGAAATTTTGCATGTGGCTTTGTGGTGATAAATGCAGGGTATAAATGCTAGTAAAGGTGAACAATGTTTTACGTTATGTATTTGTGATATGTGAAGGTTCTGAATGAGTAAGCATTACGAATGATTGAATGAGTAACCATGAGCTTAGATGTAAATCTCATTATAATACCTTTGTGGTGGAGTAAAATAAATGAATGTCAATAGTTGATTTATATTTGCATATGAACTTACTAAGCATTATTGCTTACTCCTCTTTCTTTCCTATCTCTCATAGGTTAACTTAACTAGCTCGGGTTGGAGATCGCCGAAGATGTTTTCACACTATCGAGCAGCCACTTGGGTATAATGTTTCAAGTCTTCTTGAGATATGGCATGTATAGGGATCTTATTTTTGTTTAATTAATCCATAGTTAAAGTAGCCAAATGTGTTGGCCTAAAATAGTTTGTGGTTCAGTTGTGTATAGCCACGTATGATGGCTTATGCCGTTTATATTTATGCTAGTGAGAACGCTTTCTCGTATTGTAACACCCCCAAAATATTGGGTCTTTAATTTTTCATGTTCTGAAAAATTGCTCGTTTGCTTTATTAGCTAAGTGATTTGGGTGTGTATGGGGGTGAGTGAGAAGCCTGGGTTCAAGTATGGCCTTTGGCAAAATTTTGATTTTTACTCTTTTGGAAACCTGGATGTTAGCTTAAAGGGCATATATTAAGTTGTGTTTGTTTTGTGGCACAAGAGATCTTGTGTTATGGTAGCAAGTGGCATTTTGGGCAATTAAGAGGGAGTGGGTTCGAATCCCATGGCATGCAAAACTTTGATTTTTGCTCTTTTGGAAACCTGGATGTTAGCATAAAGGGCATATATTAAGTTGTGTTTGTTTTATGGCACAAGAGATCTTGTGTTGTGGTGGCAAGTGGCATGTTGGGCATTTAAAAGGGAGTGGGTTCGAACCTCATGGCATGCAAAAAGGGAAGTGATTTTAGGGTTAAAGGCTATACTTCTGTTTACCAAGGTTAGTGGTAAGGGCAGTGTGGAGATTCAAGGTTTGTGAATCTTATTAACGATTTAAGGACTAGTTGAATTTTTGGATCGAATCTAGGTTGGTGCTGTTGGAATTTCACAAGTGGTCACTAAAAGGTGTATAATCATACACCCAGTATTGTTACTGTTAAAACGATGGACAATGGTGTGTATTCACACCCTTGTGTTACTGTGAATCGGTAAAAGCCGAAAAGCTGAAACTTCGACATCTGAGGGCTCACGAGCGTGCGAACGCTCGTATAGTAAACCAAGCCCACAAATCATCGGCGAAGATTGTAGAGGCCACCACGAACGTTCTCGTGGGCTTGGGTCGAAATGGGCCTCGTTGGGCCAAAATGGGCCATGTAGGCATAATGGGCTCATGGGCCCCACATGGGTAAAATCTATGGTAAGTGATTAATAAAGGGTTAGGCTACGAAGTTCGTATAGTCGTGACGAAATCTGGGCTGAACGGGCCTCATGAGCGTGTGGGCCCATTTGAGTCGTGATACAAACCGGCTCGGGGTGAGTCGAAACGTATATGAGTTGCCCAATCGTCTACGAGGAGAAATCAAGCCTTTGGAAAATAATTGGAAAATATAAATGAGTTTGCAGAAGCTTAAGTGAATAAAATAGAAGATGGTTCGGTTTGGTGGAATGAAATAAAAATAAACAAGATAGATAAACGGATAATTTAATGGAGATGGATAAAAAACTTAAACGAGAAGCGATTCAACACTAAAGAGTGTCACCCCGGGTTCTATAATATTTAAGGTGGATAAATGGAATCGATGATGGAAATGGAAATACGAACTTAACTTAAGAAAGATTCAACACTATATATCAGTGTCACCCCGTTTCTTATATCGTTAAGGTGAAAAGGTGAAGATAGGTTGATGAACGCCACACCAAACGAAATTTGGTGATAAGTTCAAACAAGCCGAAGATGCCACAAGCAAAGCTTGATAAGTCTAACGAAACTTGTACGAAAATGAAGAGGAGATAAACTCACTCAAATGAACAAAGTTCATAAAAATTCATTCATAAAAATTCTGTATATCTTTACAAATGAAAATGGCCAAATATTTATAGCCAATGTGCCTTACAAATAAAAATAAATAGCAAGAAATTTTTTTTCTTCAATTGCCGTCCATGCTGTCCATCAATTGCTTTTTATTCATGGTTCTTGGTTTTTTTTTTGACATAAAAAAAAATTCCCATAACATTCTTTTAAGCTCCCAAGGTGGCCATTATTTATTCATCAAAAACTCCTTCATGCCTTCCACGTAAGTGCCCATATTCCCCAATTTAATTTTATTCTCACTTACCGTCCAAGCATGCACCCAATACATGCTTTATTCACCTTATTTTATTTCCACTTTGCTTATCCAATTCAAGGCTTGCCGTCCACTAATCAAGGTGATGCTTCAATCATTTTATAATTCTTTAATCCACCCATTTGCACATTTGTTAATTCCACAATTGTTTATATCCACCATGCCGTCCATGCACTTATACAACCACCCATTCTTGCACATTTTAAATTTCAATTGTTTATGGTTTCCTCATGCTCTCCATAGTGTTATTTTATTCCATCTTTAGCTTTCACCAAGTCTCCATGCCGTCCACCCATGCTTTGGTAGTCTCAATTATTTATTCCTTGGATTATTCCCACGCATGGAAATAAGAGATGGTGCCTTTTGTTTATTCAATCCATGTGAATGTTGTTTTGTATATTTAATTCCACATGGCTCCACTTGATTTCATCTTCATTTGCTCCATGCATTTGAAAGTCAAAATTAATGCATATTTATTGGCACAAATTAATGCATGAAAGAAAAACAAATTAATTAAAGCTTGCACAAATTAATTTTGACAAAATTACTTAATTAACTTAAACCAAATTAATTAAATTTCATTTAAATAACTTAAGCTAAGTTAACTAATTTTTATTCCAGCAATTAATTAATTAAAATGAGCTAAGAGGTGAGCCAATAACGAGCTCCACAAATTAAAATTCATTGGTGCTCCGAGCGTGCTCGTATCATCCCCTCCCTCTTCAAGACGATTCGTCCTCAAATCGACCCATTGGTTGTTCGAACAAAACTCCTTGTTCGTCTTTCCTTGATCAAACGAGAAGGATGATAATAGCAATACCTGAACAGAAAATTCAAGAATTAGCAGGCAGTGTTTTAAACATACTTGCAACCTGAATAAAAACAACACCAAGCAAATAAATCGCATGCGGACAGGCATAAGCGCTTTATCATACAAAAGGATCAAGGCCTTGTCAAAATTTTGGAACAAAAGCGGATAAGCTTCAAAGCATGCATATGATCTAATTGGATTCCACAAGTCAAAATAAACATGCAAATAACACATCAAGTGATAGATATAGTCGTCAAAAGCGAGAATGAAGAAAAACTCATATGGCACTTGAAATTGAACATACAAACCTTGCTTTGTACTCGCACATGAATAAAAATCATCAAGCACAAAATTCTTTTTGTCTTCTTTTAAAACAAATAGATCATAAAGAAGAAAATTGGAGTGGTTAAGCATAGTATGATCAAATTGCTTTGCAAAAGGCAGTTCATCAAAATAATGCATGTCTTCATCCGAAGAGAGCAAAATTATATCAACCTTTTCAGAAGACTTACCTTTGGACACAAAAAGACAAAAATCGTTCTTACCTTGCTTGTCTTCACAAGTTGAAACTCGAAGATCAAATTTACTTTGCTTGATCAAGACGAACCTTCTCTCCTCGGGCATGTAATGTAGTCGATGCTTTATTCGCGAATGAACATTTTTCAAACAAAATGGGAATTCCATGTACACGAATTGCATGTACCAACACAAAATTTGCTTAAGGAACGAATAAAAATTGAAAACAAAGTTGAAAAAATTCGTTACCTTACTTAGAAACTAAGTATCGAATCGATGGGAATTTCTCACACACAATTGTTGAGACTTGGTTTTTCCACAAAATATACCGGATGATACAAAACATATTCCCGGTTTAAAAACATGCGTTTGATTATCTAAGTCAAAATGTATCAATGGTTTCGTCAAATCAAACATGTTAAACCAAAAAGAAATTTGCATACACGACATCATATGAACAAAACTCTTTGTACTCGTCAAAACAAAATTGCACAAATTCAACGATTTTTCAAGAGACAAAAATTGATTCACTAAATCACCGTATTTGAACAATTTAGTTTCTTTTCGTGAAAACTTGTCATTTTGCAAAATCATTGGGTTTTGTCGAGAAGAACAAAAAATATCAACCATATGTAACGAGCGAAAATTAACCGGATGAAAATAAGGAAAGCTTTTAAAAATTAAGTCACCAAAGATTTCATTGACAAATGTCAAATCAAATTTATGCGACTTGGTTATTAAAATTTTCTTACCTCGCTTACCTTCCGGCTCGTGGGTTTCAACTTCATTTTTAACCTTACCTTTGCCGATCAAATGAAAGCGTCTTTCATCGGATTGGTATTGAAGTTGATATTCATCGCTTGGCTCCTCGGAAACCTGAGAAGAAGAAAGAGAACAAACTTCAAGTGGATTAATTAAATCAACACTCATCTTTTTTCGCTCTTCTTATTCTTTTGTTTCTTTTTCTTTCCCAAGCTCTTTTCTTTTCCTTTCAAATTTCTCGTCCTTTTCTCTCTCTTTTTCTTGTTCTTTTACAATGATGTTCTCAATGGCCCTTTCAAGCTTTCTCAAAACTTGCTCATTTTCTCTCTTTCTTGCCTCTTTTCTTTTTATTTCACTTTCATTTTCTTTTTCTTTGTTTCTATTACATGAAATTTCAAAAGAATCATAATAATAAGAATTTCCAAAAGAAGAAAAATTATTTACGGTGGATTCACGAACATTTCTTCGGGAAGAATACTCCAAAGACGTTTTCTTGGAAGTTTCTGAATGAATTTATCGATCAACTCGCGTGTTTTCTTGGAGGAAGTAAGAATCATAGTCAACCTTTCTTTGCCTCGAGTTTCTTGATGAATAAGAATCTCGATCGAAATCTCTTCTTGAATAATCTTCGAAAACGTGTCTTTGAGAGGACCCTGACTCTGTCCTTTGTCTTGAAGAAATTCGCCCTCGATGATAGGAAGATGGGAGGTACCGCTTGAGCATCACATCTTTCGTTTTAGACCACGTTAATATTGGGTACTCTCCGTTTCGTTTTCTACTCGTGGTGAATTGATCCCACCAAGTCATGGCATAATCGGTGAAACTATTTTTCACCAGCCTTACTTTCTTTCTTTCCGAGTAGTCGTGATACTCGAAATCCAAATCTACATTCCTTTCCCATTCAATGTATACCTCCGGATCGGCTCCACCTTGAAACGGTGGAATGTTTGACTTGATACTTCTCTCGATGCTATTAAAGCATCCTTGATCTCTAAGGCTTCGGTTTATTTGGTCGCGTCACCTTTCGCCTTGGTTGGATGATGGATCGAACCAACCACCATCTATAGCACTTCTTCTTTCGAAATCTAGAGACATGCTATAGTTGCTGAAAGAAATATGTTATGAAGAAAAAAAATAATAATAAACATAAATAGAAAAAAAGTTAAAAATACCTTACCACAAAAACTCACAAGTCACTCACAAAGAAAAATCACGCACACTCATGTTTCACTCGTTTTGTGGCTTTTTTTTTTAATGAGTACTCCCGTGCCTTTTTACCGCTCTCTCTCGTCTCACAAATTCGTACTTTGTTTCAAAAGACTTATTGCGGCTTGAGGGTCGGCTTTAAAAGATTTTTTTTTACAAAGGATTGATGTCGGGTATAGGGTATGCTGAACAAATAAAAAAAATTGGTATAGTGGCGTTGGGGTGAGGAAGGGTGGCTTGATCGGAAAAGAAGTAATGAAACAAAACTTGCAAACTTCAAAAAATTTCCACACACTTTTTTTTTTACTTCTCTTTTTTTTATATTCGTATTTTTTTTATACGAATTTTTTTTATTTGAACTTTTTTTGTATCTCTTTTTTTTTTTTTTTTGAGCTTCAAATATACTATAATGAAATACAAGAAAAAAATTACAACTTGAATTTTTTTTTTGAATTTTTTTTAAAACTTACGAACTAACTTTCGGCTTCACGATGGTCGTCGGCAGTCCTCGTTTTGTAGCTCTGAAACGTATATGAGTTGCCCAATCGTCTACGAGGAGAAATCAAGCCTTTGGAAAATAATCGGAAAATATAAATGAGTTTGCGGAAGCTTAAGTGAATAAAATAAAAGATGGTTCGGTTTGGTGGAATGAAATAAAAATAAACAAGATAGATAAATGGATAATTTAATGGAGATGGATAAAGAACTTAAACGAGAAGCGATTCAACACTAAAGAGTGTCACCCCGGGTTCTATAATGTTTAAGGTGGATAAATGGAATCGATGATGGAAATGGAAATACGAACTTAACATAAGAAAGATTCAACACTCTATATTAGTGTCACCCCGTTTCTTATATCGTTAAGGTGAAAAGGTGAAGATAGGTTGATGAACGCCACACCAAATGAAATTTGGTGATAAGTTCAAACAAGCCGAAGACGCCACAAGCAAAGCTTGATAAATCTAACGAAACTTGTACGAAAATGAAGAGGAGATAAACTCACTCAAATGAACAAAGTTCATAAAAACTCATTCATAAAAATTCTGTATATCTTTACAAATGAAAATGGCCAAATATTTATAGCCAATGTGCCTTACAAATAAAAATAAATAGCAAGAAATTTTTGTCTTCAATTGCCGTCCATGTTGTCCATCACTTGCTTTTTGTTCATGGTTCTTGGTTTTGTTTTTGACATAAAAAAAAAATTCCCATAACATTCTTTTAAGCTTCCAAGGTGGCCATTATTTATTCATCAAAAACTCCTTCATGCCTTCCACGTAAGTGCCCATATTCCCCAATTTAATTTTATTCTCACTTACCGTCCAAGCATGCACCTAATACATGCTTTATTCACCTTATTTTATTTCCACTTTGCTTATCCAATTCAAGGCTTGCCGTCCACTAATCAAGGTGATGCTTCAATCATTTTATAATTCTTTAATCCACCCATTTGCACATTTGTTAATTCCACAATTGTTTATATCCACCATGCCGTCCATGCACTTATACAACCACCCATTCTTGCACATTTTAAATTTCAATTGTTTATGGTTTCCTCATGCTCTCC
The DNA here is from genome assembly GCA_025503065.1 of Gossypium bickii. Taxonomy (NCBI): domain Eukaryota; kingdom Viridiplantae; phylum Streptophyta; class Magnoliopsida; order Malvales; family Malvaceae; genus Gossypium; species Gossypium bickii. Next base: position 106,692,015 of record CP106709.1, read on the forward strand.
ATAGTGTTATTTTATTCCATCTTTAGCTTTCACCAAGTCTCCATGCCGTCCACCCATGCTTTGGTAGTCTCAATTATTTATTCCTTGGATTATTCCCACGCATGGAAATAAGAGATGGTGCCTTTTGTTTATTCAATCCATGTGAATGTTGTTTTGTATATTTAATTCCACATGGCTCCACTTGATTCCATCTTCATTTGCTCCATGCATTTGAAAGTCAAAATCTTCCATGCAATTGCTGCATGCTAATGGTCTGCCTCTCACTTTCAATTGCCATTGCCCAAGTGATTCACATGCTTGAAGAGCCGGTTGTCCTACTTAAAACCCATCCACGTGCAGCAACTTGAAGAGCTTCATAGTGTGGCCGAATATCCCTATTGTAACATAAAAATGCAACAATTAAAATTAACCCATTGACTCATAAAATTAGCAACAGACATCGAGACATATTAACTCGGTAATCACTAATTAAATTAATTAGTGACACATATTTATTGGCACAAATTAATGCATGAAAGAAAAACAAATTAATTAAAGCTTGCACAAATTAATTTTGACAAAATTACTTAATTAACTTAAACCAAATTAATTAAATTTTATTTAATTAACTTAAGCTAAGTTAACTAATTTTTATTCCAGCAATTAATTAATTAAAATGAGCTAAGAGGTGAGCCAATAACGAGCTCCACAAATTAAAATTCGTTGGTGCCCTGGGCGTGCTTGTATCAAGTCGAGTAATGAACCTTGGGCTCAATTACATTGTTTTGGGCCTTATAGGTTATCTGAGTCATTCGAGACGACTGTAGACCTTTTAAGGGTCATCATCTGTGTCGAGACCCCTAAAAGTAGTTAAATGACCAAAATACCCCTGAGGGGTGAAATCACCATTTTACCCCTAACCGATGAAATGACCATTATACCCCTAGTAGTAGTATAATTAATGAGTGTATGATATCTAAATAACTGGCTATGAATATGGCATACTGCATACACATAATATTTATGACACGACGTTCTGCATTGGAGTTGGGATTCTGATTTGGAGGAAGTACTGTACTAGTGGCTCTGCCACGTTTTTACTGTTCTAGTGGCTTCGCCACGTATTCTGATTTTAGTGGCTGGCCCATGTTTACTTTTGTTAGCAGCTATGCTGTGATATTGGTGTGTTGGCTGGGTGGGTCGACTTAATCCCCACATGGTGTGTTGGTTGGTACGGGTGATGTGTTGGCTAGATTGGGTTAGGTTGCATCTCTGTTCTGTACTGTTATTATTTTGGGCATCAGACCCACATTGTTATTGTATAGGGCTAAAGCCCAGATGATCTGTTACTGTATAGGGCTTAGGCCCAGTCTGTTTCTGCTTGCACCGTTTGTCCTTTGACTGATAGGGGATTACACACTGAGTTTTCGCAAACTCACCATTTCTTTTAACTGTACAGGTAATCCCCAGCCTTAGACGATTTGTAGCCGCGAGGGACCCGGGCGTGAACACTGATTTTGCGCTTATGACTTAAATATTTTAAATTTATACTTAGGTTTGATTATGTAATAAGGCCATTTGAGGTTTTAAATTTTACTTGGTTTTAACTTCTTACTACAACCAGCTAGATTAGGGAAAACGAGTTTTTCAAAATAATAACTGTTTCCAAAGAAAATCATGCATTTCAAATTTTAAAGTTTACAATTAGAAAAGGTTCCACAGTTTTTAATTCAGATTAATAACCTTGTAAAAAATGATATAACCAATAATTGGTCAACATGTTTGATTTTACAACCCCAACATTTTCAATAGCAATCAGTTAAAAGGGATTTAAACTTTAGTCATGAACTTTCAGCGACAAGACCAGTTTTTAAATCAACACTTTGATGTGATATGTCAGATCCGGTCGTAACGTCTAGGCCAAGTTTGGGGTGTTACATTTAGTGGTATCAGAGCAAGGTTACAAAACTAGGCTGTGGAATGGGTTCTTGAAACTTTTTCTAAAATTGTCTAAATATTGGTTTTGGAAAGAAAATTTAAAGGTTGTTACTTAAAGTGTGGCATACCGAGTCTCCAGCGCCAAATCTGTAAGTTCTCTGACACTCTTTACTGCTATAAACTAAAATGTTATACTGAGAAGATATTATAGCTAGTAGTACTATACTAAAACTCTCTTATTAGGGTAAACTGAGACTGTAGAAGGCTGAAAACTGTAGCGAGATATCTCGATTCGCGAAAACAAAAACTTTAAATACTAATTATCATAAAACATCTGTTAATAATTATTGGAATTATGAACTGGTTCATAAGACTTTTAAAAAAGATAATATGCTATATCGATATGAGATCAAGAGGCACTGGTGAAAGGGGTATACAAGGCCGCAGTAGAGGCTGAGGTAGTAGGGCTGTGTCTTCAGCATCGGGTCACATGCCTGCTAGGGAGGCACCAGCCACACTAGTAACTGAGATAGGGTCTCATAACCGAGCAGTTGGGGATAATGCTATATCTCAAGCAATGCTACGTGTTCTTGAAAGGGAACGCAGGCAAACCGCTTGACGTGGGATTTCTTTAAGGTGGCCTTTCAAAGGAAGTATGTGGGCGTAAGTTATGTGGACGACCGAAGAAAGGAATTTCTGAGCCTGACCCACGAAAATAAGACAGTGGCAGTATATGAGGCAGAATTCTTACGGTTGAGTCGTTATGCTCATGGAATAGTCGTAACTGAGTATGAACGTTGTGTGCAGTTCGAAGATGGCCTCCGAGATAAGTTACATGCTGATAGCTCTGCAAAGGGAGCGAGACTTTTTTGCCCTTGTTGAGAAAGAAAAAATTTCTGAGGATGTGAAGCGCTCTGAGCGCCAGAATCGCGAGAAAGATAAGGGTAGATTTAAAAGGGATTCAGGGCCCTCAGGTTTTTCTGAAAGGCTTATAAAGAAGGCCAGGTTTGATGGGTCAATCTGAGCAGTTCTTGCTACTATGGTTAGACCATAGCCTTGCGTAGATTGTGGGAGAGCTCACTAGGGTGAGTGCTGGAAACGAACTGGGGCGTGTTTCTGATGTGGGTCCATGTATCATCAGGTTAAAAACTGTACTCAGAGGCCTGTTCTGATGCAAGCCGTAGGTCTGGGCCATGTTCAGCCAGAGAGAGGTGGTCAGGAGCCACCGAGAGGCTGTGGTTAGGCTAGAGGTGGAAATGGTTTGGAAAGAGGTCGTGAAGCACCGGGCAGAGGTGCTGGTAACACTAAGGCGAGGCAGCCAGCTTTGGTCTATGCTGCTCGTCGCTGAGAGGATGGCGACGCCCCTGACATCATAACTGGTACGCTCCTAATTTATAATGTACCATCCACTGCTTTAATTAATATTGGGTCTACACACTCGTATGTTGCATGCACTGTTTCTGGGACGCTGGGTTTTCAGTTTGAAAATACTGATAGTGAAATGACTATGTTAAGTCCACTAGGACAGTCGGTTAGGGTGAATAAGTTATTCAGAGACGTGCCCCTAGAGGTCCAAGGGGTTGTCTTTTTGGTGGATTTGATGGAACTGTCATTTGGTGAATTCGATCTGATATTGGGCATGGATTGGCTAGTGAAACACCATGCGAATTTGGATTGCGCTGCTAAGCGTATGGTGTTGAAGTCTTCTGAGGATGAGGAGGTGGTTGTATTAGGGGAGCGAAGAGATTATCTGTCTAATGTAATCTCAGCATTAAGGGCCGAGAAGCTGGTTTATAAAGGTTGCGAGACCTTTTTAGCTTATGTCAACATTTTTTATTCAAAAGGTCCTTCTGTTGGAGATGTCAGAACTATTAAGAAGTTTCCAAATTTATTTCCAGAAGAGCTTCCTGGGTTACCTCCAAACCGGGAGGTCAAATTCGGTATTGAGCTCCTACCTGGAACAGCTCCGGTGTCCATTGCCCTTTATATGATGGCACCGATGGAGCTGGTGGAGTTAAAGGCTCAAATTCAAGAGCTACTAGACCGAGGATTCATTCAGCCGAGTGTGTCTCCATGGGGAGAACTAGTGTTATTCGTGAAGAAGAAGGATGGATTCATGCGCATGTTGCATCGATTATCGTCAACTGAACAAACTGACTATTAAAAACAAGTACCCTTTACCGAGGATAGATGATCTGTTTGACCAGCTACGATGAGCTTCGATTGTCTCCAAGATAGATATTTGATCTGGGTACCATCAGCTAAAGGTTAAAGAGGCAAATGTGTATATGACTCCGTTTAGGACTCGTTATAGTCACTATGAGTTTCTAGTGATGTCTTTTGGGTTGATGAATGCACCAGCTGCTTTCATGGATATGATGAACCGAGTATTCCAGCCTATTTGGATCGATTCGTAGTTGTGTTTATAGATGACATCCTGGCTACTCAAGAATCGAGGAGGATCATGATGCACATCTTCGAATTGTTTTGCAAATTCTGAGGGAAAAGCAGCTATATGCAAAGTTCAGCAAGTGTGAGTTCCGGTTACGAGAAGTGACATTTCTGGGTCACGTGGTGTCTGCTGAAGGGATTAGGGTTGATCCTCAAAAAATTGAAGCCGTATTGGATTGGAAACCACCAAAGACTATTGTAAGTACCCCATTTTGCCTGGCCTATAAAAACCAGAATAAAATAATATAAAAAATAATAAATACCAAAATGTCCTTTTTACAGTCCAAATACAAGCCTATTAACAGCAACCCAAGACCTACCCAATACCCTAAAACCCACTTAGCCCAACAGACTTCAACCCAAAACCTAGAACCCATTACACCATTAGCCTACACACAGACCTAATACCCAATTCCTAAACAGACCCACAGACCCAAACTAGGACGGCCCAAAATGGCCCAACTCTTAAACAGAAATCAGAAGGCCTAGGCTTTTCTGAAACCCTAGGGGCCGCAAGAGATAGCAAGCCAACAGTCGCACCGTAATCAGTGCAAGCGCCGTAGCCACCAGCTTTCAGTCGCACCTCAGTCCGCAGGTCACGCTGCCATCAACACGCCCTATCACCAACGCTCTCCTCACTCGTCCTGCAAAATAAGGAAAACGCAGCAAAAAAGGGAAAGAAGCAGATATGGAAATATGTATTTTCCTTTTTTATTTTCGTTTTTTGGGTTATAAAACCCCATGTAAAACCTGTAAAATGGGGGAACGGGGGGAGATACACAGAAACAATAACACCAAAATACCCACAAATACAGAAGAAATATACAGAGAAATAAATTTTTTTATTTACAAAGGTGATTCATACACTGTGTTCTTATTATTTTATTTTTGTTTTTTTGTGTTTCATATAAAACAATATTGGAATAAAAGAAAAAGGTGAAACTTCATACCTGTTAACTGCTGTAGAAGACGTCACGCTTGCAACGGCGTGTGGAGTATACGCGTGACTGGCCATCGTCGGAGTTGGGGCCGGAGTCGGGCCTCCGGCAGTGGAGGCAGAGGAACTGAGAGCTCTCTCTCAATTTTTTTTTTGAAAACACAGTGAAATGTTTTTTTTCTCTAAATAGGGCTATTTATATAGGGTTAAAACGGTGCCGTTTTAGACTTAAGCTTCATTGCCAAAACGACATCGTTTCGTTTCAAAACCCAAAAATCGACCCGACCCTTACTCTAGGATCCGCGTGTTTTCAGAAAGTGGGGAACTTACCCCTTTTATCCTTCCGTGATTTCATTGTTTTCAAATCAGTCCAATTCAAACTTTTATTCTTTATTAAATTAGCCCTAAACTTTACATTTTATTCCAATTAAATCCTCGGGCTCTTTAAAGGTTGAGATCAAAACGTCGTAGTTTTATATTTGGCTTAATTGCTATTTTAACCCCTGTGATTTAACGCGCGTTTTAATTTAATCCTTTTAATCTGTTTTAATTGCTATTTCATCCATGTTTTTCTTTGTTTTATTTTTATCCTTTTATTTTATTTTATTATTTTACATTGTATTTAATTATTTCATCTTATTAAATGTTCTATATTATTTTCCTATATTTATTAATTTATTAATAGTATAAAATTCACATATATATATTTTATATGTAATATCTTTATATATATTATATATTATTTTACTTGGTTTAATAATCTATATATTAATTTATAATTTACGTATTATTTATTATACTATGTTTTAATTTGTATATTATATAGTATTCTATTATATTATATATATTATTTTTAAAATTTTGTTTTGTATAAAGTCTTACATTATATAACCTATTTCATTTATATTATTTATTACATATATAATTTTTATGATCAGTATATTATGTATATATATGTTTTTATTTAAAAATTATTATATATATTTACTAATTATTATTATTATTATAATCCTTATATATATTATTATTACTAATTATTTTATATTATTTTATTTATTAATTACTATATTATAATTATTATATATATTATTATTAATTATTTCATATTTATTTTATTGTTTATTGTATTTGTTTATACTTCGTCATGTATTTACAATTGCTTTAGTGTAGGAATTATTATTTGTCATGTCTTATATTATTATTTCTTTATTACCTATATTAAATGTTAGTATATTATAATTGCTTTTGATGTATGATAATGTGTTAATACGATATTTTCATAAGATCATCGTTTTAAAACAAAAAAAAATACATTTTACAAAATTATTATATTTTATCTAAGGGTTTTAAAATAAGGCAATGTTTTGTATTTAGAAATTTGGGAAATAGTGCCCAATCGTGCTGGGTTGCGATTTTTCGTTTGGCTAAATAACTAAATACCCTTTTAACAAGTTTTGTAAATCATGAGATGATTTTGATTACGAAGGTTTTAAAATATCGTGTCCTATCGTGCTGGATGTGATGTTTGTATTCCTTCGAAACAAATAAATCTCAAATTTTAACTCAAATTGCTTAAAGTTTTTAAGAAATCATATTTTTAAATTTCAAACATTTGGACATGATTCTATCGATTAGGTACCAATTTTTGGGCGTTATGAGGGTGCTAACCCTTCCTCATACGTAACCGACTCTCGAATCCGTTTTCTCATTTTTCGTAGACCAAAATCAAATATTTCAAAATAAAACTTTTTACAAGGTGATCCAATCACACCTAAGTAAAAAGGGATTGGTGGCGACTCCCATTTTCGTTTTTAAAAGTCGATCCCCATTTTTAACCTATTTTAAAATGGTTTCGACAGTTTGGCGACTCCACTAGGGACAATAAGAGAGTCAAGCCGTAAAATTGATAATTTCATGTCCTTTTGTTCGAATTTAAAATTCAGTTTTTTAAAAAACATGATCCTTTTATTGTATGTGGTTCTAAATATATCTCTCTGCATTGCACTGCATGACCGTCGTGGTTGTACCCTTAAGTGGGAGCGAGAAGCTATGCCACCGTGAGGTTTTCACCTCCGCATGGGCTAGTGGATTGCTTCCGGAATACATCTATACCTATGTCTTCGTGAAGTTTTCACTTCTGCATAGCCATAGGGAAATGTATTCCCCTGAACAAAACTCGGTCCATATGAGCCTATAATGGGTGAGGATCGATGAAACTACTGGTTCGGGTACCTCAACTTTAGAGCTGAACCACACGTAGAAAACCTAAGGACTTACCCTAAGTAGAACGATGTCGAACCTTAGTAGTTACCCAGATAGGTGTTCGTTTATTTTACTTATTTTATATTTTGCGGTACTAACTTGTTATGTTTCATCCTTTTGTGCATGTCATTTCATATTTAAAGAGGTATCGATTCATGGTCAGTTTCTAGATTTAGAAAGCTGGTTATGGAGAACGAATTCCTTGATAAAGTGGAAGATAATGCAATCGTTCGTATATGGTCAGAGAAAAAGCAATTAGAGAAAGAAGATTTTAGGGTATGGATTCATTGGAACAAGAGGGGAATAGGGGCAATACTGGTATCTTTTCCTACTCAGTCACCTGTGTCTCCTGATATTGTTTTGATCAAGGCAGAATCGGATGCAAAGAAGATTGTACGACACCCTATGGCAAGGCGTGGTGTTGGAACTAAAGGGCAAAAGGTAACTATACTCACCAATCACTTCAAAGTAAGCGTAGGGAGTACAGATAGACACTTCTACCCGTACAGTGTTTCTCTTTCATATGAAGATGGTCATCTTGTAGATGGTAAGAGTGTTGGAAGGAAAGCGACTGATAGAGTGCATGAGACCTACAAAAATGATTTGGATGGAAAGAATTTTGTCTATGATGGTAAAAAAAGGTTTATTTATTATAGGTCTGCTACCAAATAACAGGCTTGAGTTTACTATTGTATTTGAAGATGTTGCACCGACAAGAAACAATGGAAATGCAAGCCCTGATGGCCAAGATAACCCAAATAGACATGGAAAAGATGAGATTAAGAAGACTGTATCATTTAAGAAATTAGTGGAGTCATCTAGGATTGAAAGATGGGCTGTTGTGAACTTTTCGACTCCTAGTTGTGATCCAAACAACATTGCAAGGGATTTGATTTGTTGTGAAGGGAATTCGTATTGATCCTCCATTTGATATATTCAAAGAGATGAACCAGAATAGACGCCTTTCACTTGTGGTTAGAGTTGGAAAAATGTTTGAATAGATATAATCTAAACTTTCTGGAGCTCCGCAGTTCCTTCTTTGTCTGCACCTTGATAGGAAAAACTCTGATCTTTGTGGGCCATGGAAGTGGAAGAATCTTTCTGAGTATGGCATTGTAACTCAGTGTATGGCACCAGCTAGGGTGTATAATCAATACTTTACAAATCTTCTTCTGAAGATCAATGCTAAGCTTGGACGGTCTCTTCATCACTATTGAAGCCATAATTTCGCGATTGAGTTAAAGTCAAGCTTGAAAGGTAAGAATTAGAAGCAGCATTGCACAGTTGTGAATTTCAGATCGAGCTTCTTGAAACAAGAGAGGAGCGTTGGAAAGAAGAGCTTCATCATTCTTATGATCAAGTTAGGAGTCGAGATTACCTCATGGGTAAAGCGATAGTTTAGATTCGAGAGGTAGCTGATCATCTACAGACTTTGGCATCACAGGCAGATATGTTGAGCATAAAATATGGGCTACAGTCCGATCATGGTCAAGAGCTAGCTCCATTGCTTGGGAAAATCAAAACTTTAGGGCTTAGGACGAAAGCATATGGTAGTCCGTTTTATTTAAAGGATTTTGTTTTCTAATAAAGTTTTCTAAAATGAAGTTGAATCAGAATCGATACCTCTTTGCATTTATGCATTTGCATTAGACTTTTACAAAAAGACCCTAATTAAGTAAAAATGTTTTAGTTAACATGGAGTAAAGGTTGGAGAGAATAGAAAAAATGCAAATACAGATGCAGGGGCAATTGATCAAGATTCAGCAAGAAATCGAGAACGAATGTTAGAGTTCCAAAAGAATGTGATTGGCCAGTTAACCAAGTTACTAGCCGAAAGACTTGAAAAGAGGAGTGCCCAGCAATCAATAGTGTGGATGATGAGGAAGACATTGTTTATTCCCCAAAAGGTGTCCCAACTCAACCAGACACGTATTCTCATGGGGGACCCGTCATTATTGAACTCCAATGTCGGCCCTATGGAATTTCCCAATGGGTTCATGTCTTAACTCGAGTGATGATCAAGCCAAACCAGTTGTTCTGGTAGAAACAAAAGAAAGGAGAGAATAGACTTCAAAGGCCCTGAAGAAGAAGGAAAAGAAAGCAAATAGTATTGGTAGGTATAACAAGAGCCATTCATAGCCGATTACAGTAAACCAGCCAAGGATGGCAACTACTAGCATCAGGTCTCTCTAAGGAAAAACTCTGAAAAGCTCCAATTTACGCCAATCTCGGTGACATATAAAGTGCTATATCGAAGTTTATTTGATGCACATGTGGTGTCTCCATTTTATATAAAGCCGTTACAGCCCCCATATCCTAAATGGTATGACTCGAACGTTCAATGTGACTGTCATGCGGGAATAAGGGTACACTCGATTGAAAATTGTACTACGTTTAAAAACCTGGTTAAAAGGTTTATTAAAACTCCTTGAAGTTCGACGATTCATCAAAACCTGATCACTTTGACAAAGTAATAAATGTGGTAATTGAAGGAGGAGACAAGAAAGTTGCGACTCCTTGAAAAAAATCAAAAAAGAAGAGGGAATCAGAGAATGAAGTTTCCAAACCTTTGCGTACTTAGGAGTGTCTTGAATAATGGGATTGTGGAAGAGATCCATGTACTTTTAGAGCTAATTTAGAATAATATTCAAAACATGCTTGTTGCCTTAAGCCTAGAAGCAATAAGAACCCTTTTATGAAATAGGCTTGTGTTCGAAACTTTATTTCAATAAAATGCATTTTTTTAAGCAAATATTCATTCATTCTTTCCATTTCACACGGTACATTCTTTTGTTTTACAATATTCTTTCATTATTTATTCATGACCATATCATACAAATAATCATCCTTAGAATCATTTATTCTTTGGACTCGTTCGCCTTCATACCTAGGTACCCAGATATCAAGGACATGAGCGACGTTGCTACTGACTCCCTTTTTGAATGAGATATGGGTTTAGGGGATCTCAAAACTTGGAAAATGACAGAGATTTTAATATATCTTCTGATTGGTTAAGAATGGTGAAACAAGATGAAAAACAGACCCTACCTTACATAAGGTCAATAGATGTTGCAAGCCTAGAAAAGGGGTGAAGATCGAAGCCCAGCTCACCATAAAATAAGGCAAGACATCATTGAGTTGTTTTCAAGAATTCAAAGATGTTTTTACACAATTATATCAGGACATGCCTGGGCTACTAAGAGGCAGGCTAAACAAGAGGATCAGGCACTGTTGATCCACCATGGGAGGTGATTGCATTAGTCATACTGTAAATATGGAATTGAAGAAGACGAGATTCATGTGACTCTTCTATTTTCTTCACGAAATTTTCTACATGCGAGGCATGGATGTGATGGGGCCAATCTTGTCAAAAGCTTGTAGCCAATATCGATTCATTGTAGTGGTCGTCGCTTACTTCACTAAGAGGGTGGAAGTAGCTTCATATGCTAATGTTACAAGGTCGAAGTCATTAAATTCTAAAAAAAAGAATAAAAGAAAGGATCACATGATATCAAAGAATGCATAACTGTACAAAGTCAAAGTTTACAGTTTGTCCAAAGACCAGGTAGCACATCACAGTGTAGCAAAAGTTGCCAAAAAAATACAAAAAGAAAAAAAAACTAGGAAAGATGACTGAAACTTGTGAATATTGATATAAAGAAGTTACCATTTACCCTCTATCTTATCAAACATTAGCTAGAACCTTCGCTGGGGCAACACATTTTTCATTGGCATAGAAACAGTTTTGCCAATTGAACCTAATTGAAGAAAAGGTTAAAAGCTATTTGTCACGGCCAGATGATATGAGCTTACGTTAAAGAAGTTCATCTTAGGGAATTCCACGAAGGAACCTGATGTTGAAAATGATTTTCTTCTACAAAAAGATTTTAGAGGAAAGTATATGCCAAACTGGGAAGGACTTATGTAGGACCTAGAGGAGCATTGATATTTACTGAGACGAATAGTGCCCAATCCAGTGAATTCAAGTTTAGTCAAGAGGTAATTTACCTAAAGGAGGAAATACCAAGGTGAAAACTCGTAAAGGGCGCCTCAAAAAAAAAAGAGGGGCTAAGGCGAAAACCAGAAAAGGGCACTTTAAGACCAAAGGGGATTTGAGTTGAAAACCCGAAAAGGACGGCTCAAATTTTGATCAAAAAGCGAGGCATACAATAGTCTTACCACGTCTGAATTAACAATGAGGAAGTATGTTATGTCTTGGGGCATTGGCAAAGTACTCAGCATCTCCTAAACACATATTGAGCTCAAAATGGTCCTCAAGAAGTTTGAACAGAGAAGCTCAGGCTGCGATATCTGGGGCACCTAGCTTCTATGTTACCCATTTTTGAATTTGTTATCTTTGATTGTTTTATTCTTTTTGAGATACACCCAAATCAATTTTCTTTTATTGCCTTGGTGATCCTTGATTAACTTATTTGTTTCGAGCCATGCTCATGATTAATTTCTTTCTCGTCCATTTTTATGACCCTTTTCAAGCATTTATATTGAAATAACGATTAATGGACTAGTAACACTTTCATAAAAGGAGTTTCGCATATTACTCTGAAAATTTCTAAATAATATGAGGAATCTGAAACATGACTATTGTTCAGAACCCACCAAGCCTAAGGGCTGGAAACATTGAAAAATGATTATCTCTTCAGATTCTTATTGGATAAGACAATTTCGTTAGTGATACCATATCGGCAAATGACGAACAAGGTCAATCCAAATGTAAAAAGGGATCATTTTTGGGATACCCTACATTCATTGAAAATTACAGACACATACATTTGGTCATTACACCTAGGGGAATGGTGTAACAGATCAAATTGATTGAAAATGATACAATATCTGTACCTCTGAGTGGTAACAGAAGGATGGAAGAAACCAAATGTTATTTCCCGAAGTTGCAGTGGGAAGCACCAACTTTATGTCTCAAGATCCAAGCGGAGCTGACTCAAATATTACATTAGGGCAAGCTGGTTGAGCAGAATATGAATGATGAACAAGAATGACAAACAAATGAGTGATAACACCTAGGATAGGAATCATACTCATAACATTTTTGTATCATAGCAAATTTCATTAGGAGCATTTGATTCATTTCGGTCATTGCATCCTAATCCTCTAAAAGGAATCATCTTCATGACATGTTATATGTAGCTAGAAGCATTTGATTCATTTTGATCATAGCATCTTAGTCATGTAACATAAACATACTAAACCGAGTCAACAGGACATGTCCCTCAGCGGATGGTGTAGCAATATTGGTGAGTTTGCAGATCTCATCTTCCTGAAGTTGCAGGAAGCAGATCAAAAAGCATTTTCAGCCTTATCTCCCTGAAGTTGCAGTGAAGTAGACTGACATCTTCCTGAAGTTGTAGGAAGTAAATCAAAAGAAGATTTTAGTCTTATCTCCCTGAAGTTGTAGTGGAGTATACTGAAGAAAGAATATCTCATCTTCCTGAAGTTGTAGGAAGTAGATCAAAAAGAAGATTTTAGTCTTATCTCCCTGAAGTTGTAGTGGAGTATACTGAAGAAAGAAGATCTCATCTTCCTGAAGTTGTAGGAAATAGATCAAAAGAAGATTTTAGTTTTATCTCCCTGAAGTTGTAGTGGAGTAGACTGAAGAAAAAGTATCTCATCTTCCTGAAGTTGTAGGAAGTAGATCAAAAGAAGTTTTTAGTCTTATCTCCCTGAAGTTGTAGTGGAGTAGACTGAAGAAAGAAGATCTCATCTTCCTGAAGTTGTAAGAAGTAGATCAAAAGAAGATTTTAGTCTTATCTCCCTAAAATTGTAGTGGAGTAGACTGAAGAAAGAAGATCTTATTTTCCTAAAGTTTTAGGAAGTAGACCAACAGAAGATTTTAGTCTTATCTCTTTGGAGTTGTAGACTGAAGATATAAGATATTATCTTCCAGAAGTTGCAGGAAGTAGATCAAAAGAAGATTTTAGTCCTATCTCCCTGAAGTTGTAGTGGGGTAAACTGAAGAAAGAAGATCTTATCTTCCTGAAGTTGTAGGAAGTAGATCTTAGTCTGATCCCCCTAAAGTTGCAGCGGAGTAGACTGAAGACAGCAGATCTTGCCTTCTTGAAGTTGTAAGAAGAAGATCGAAGATAGAAGATCTGCCATTCCTGAAGTTGCAGGAGCATATCGAAGATACAAGTCTGGCATTCCTGAAATTGCAGGAGCAGATTGAAGATAGCAGATTTGGCATTCTTGAGGTTGTAAGGAGCAGATCGAAGACATCAGTCTGATCTCCCTGAAGTTGCAGTAGAGCAGATTAAAAGATAGTGGATATTGCCTTTCTGAGATAACAGTAAAAAAGATTGAAGCTATCAAATTTATTGAAATCAAGATGAAGTTCCAATACCGTTCAAGTTGCAGTGGAGTTGGAGACATTTAAAGAAGACAAGGATCAAGAAGCTGAGACTTGGCCAAGACCGGGCAAAATTGGTCCTTTTATAGTCTTTGCTCTATTCTCGTTTCACGACAATTAGCAAAGAGGAGCAGCTGTAAGTACCCCATTTTGCCCGGCCTATAAAAACCAGAATAAAATAATATGAAAAATAATAAATACCAAAATGACCTTTTTACAGTCCAAATACATGCCCATTAACAGCAACCCAAGACCTACTTAATACCCTAAAACCCACTTAGCCCAACAGATTTCAACCCAAAATCTGGAACCCATTACACCCTTAGCCTACACACAGACCCAATACCCAATTCCTAAACAGACCCTCAAACCCAAACCAGGACGGCCCAAAATGGCCCAACTCTTAAACAGAAATCAGAAGGCCTAGGGTTTTCTGAAACACTAGGCGCTGCAAGAGATAGCAGGCCAACAGTCGCACCGCAATCAGTGCAAGCACCGCAGCCACTAGCTTTTGATCGCGCCTCAGTCCGCTGGTCACGCCCCATCAACGCGCCCTATCACCACCGCTCTCCTTACCCGTCCTGCAAAATAAGGAAAACGCAGCAAAAAAGGGAAAGAAGCAGATATGGAAATATGTATTTTCCTTTTTTTTATTTTCGTTTTTTGGGTTATAAAACCCATGTAAAACCTGTAAAACGGGGGAACGTGGGGGAGATAGACAGAAACAATAACACCAAAATACCCACAAATACAGAAGAAATATAGAGAGAAATAATTTTTTTTATTTACAAAGGTGATTCATAAACTATGTTCTTATTATTTTATTTTTGTTTTTTTGTATTTCGTATAAAACAATATTGGAATAAAAGAAAAAGGTGAAACTTCATACCTATGAACTGCCGTAGAAGACGGCGCGCTTGCGACGGCGCATGGAGTATACGCGTGACTGGCCATCGTCGAAGTTGGGGCCGGAGTCGGGCCTCCGGCAGTGGAGGCAGAGGAACTGAGAGCTCTCTCTCAATTTTTATTTTTATTTTTTTTGTAAACACAATGAAATGTTTTTTTCTCTAAATAGGGCTATTTATACAGGGTTAAAACAGCGCCGTTTTGGACTTAAGCTTCATTGCCGAAACGACGTCGTTTCGTTTAAAAACCCGAAAATCGACCCGACCCTTACTCTGGGATCCGCGTGTTTTCAGAAAGTGGGGAATTTATCCCTTTTATCCTTCCGTGATTTCATTGTTTTCAAATCAGTCCAATTCAAACTTTTATTCTTTATTAAATTTGCCCTAAACTTTACATTTTGTTCCAATTAAATCCTCGGGCTCTTTAAAGGTTGATATCAAAACGTCGTAGTTTTATATTTGGCTTAATTGTTATTTTAACCCCTATGATTTAACGCGCGTTTTAATTTAATCCTTTTAATCTGTTTTAATTGCTATTTAATCCATGTTTTTCTTTGTTTTATTTTTATCCTTTTATTTTATTTTATTATTTTACATTGTATTTAATTATTTCATCTTATTAAATGTTCTATATTATTTTCCTATATTTATAAATTTATTAATAGTATAAAATTCACATATATATATTTTATATGTAATATATATATATTATTATATATTATTTTACTTGGTTTAATAATTTATATATTACTTTATAATTTATGTATTATTTATTATGCTATGTTTTAATTTGTATATTATATAGTATTATATTATATTATATATATTATTTTTAAAATTTTGTTTTTATAAAGTCTTACATTATATAACCTATTTCATTTATATTATTTATTACATATATAATTTTTATGATTAGTATATTATGTATATATATGTTTTTATATAAAAATTATTATATATATTTACTAATTATTATTATTATTATTATTATTATTATTATTATTATTATTATAATCCTTATATATATTATTATTACTAATTATTTTATATTGTTTTATTTATTAATTACTATATTATAATCCTTATACATATTATTATTATTAATTATTTCATATTTATTTTATTGTTTATTGTATTTGTTTATACTTCGTCATGTATTTACAATTGCTTTAGTGTAGGAACTATTATTTGTCATGTCTTATATTATTATTTCTTTATTACCTATATTAAATGTTAGTATATTATAATTGCTTTTGATGTATGATAATGTGCTAAAACGATATTTTCATAAGATCATCGTTTTAAAACAAAAAAAAATGCATTTTACAAAATTATTATATTTTATCTAAAGGTTTTAAAGTAAGGCAATGTTTTGTATTTAGAAATTCGAGAAATAGTGCCCAATCATGTTGGGTTGCGATTTTCCGTTTGGCTAAATAATTAAATATCCTTTTAACAAGTTTTGTAAATCATGAGATGATTTTGATTACGAAGGTTTTAAAATATCGTGTCTTATCGTGCTGGATGTGATGTTTGTATTCCTTCAGAACAAAGAAATCTCAAATTTTAACTCAAATTGCTCAAAGGTTTTAGGAAATCATATTTTTAAATTTCAAACATTTGGACATGATTCTATCGATTAGGTACCAATTTTTGGGCGTTATGAGGGTGCTAACCTTTCCTCATACGTAACCAACCCTCGAATCCATTTTCTCGTTTTCTGTAGACCAAAATCAAATGTTTCAAAATAAAACGTTTTACAAGGTGATCCAATCACACCTAAGTAAAAAGGGATTGGTGGCGACTCCCATTTTCGTTTTTAAAAGTCGATCCCCGTTTTTAACCTATTTTAAAGATGGTTTCGATAACTGTATCTGAGAATCGAAGCTTTCTAGGTCTGGTTGGGTATTACAGATGTTTTGTTGAGGGGTTTTCACTGATTGCTGCACCCCTAACAAAGTTACTACATAAGGGGGTATCGTTTAATTGGACTGATAAGCAGCAAGAGAGTTTTGAGAACTGAAGAAATTTCTGGCGGAAGCCCCTGTGTTAATACAGCCAGAGTCTGGGAAGGAATTCGTTGTCTACAGTGATGCGTCATACATTGGATTGGGTTGTGTATTGATGTAAGAGGGTAAGGTGGTTGCGTACGCGTCTCGTCAGCTTAAGCCTCATGAGGCGAATTACGCCACTCACGACTTGGAGTTAGCTGCGGTGGTATTCGCACTAAAGATTTGGAGGCATTACTTATACGGTGAGAAGTCTATTATTTACATAGACCATAAAAGCCTCAAGTACCTCCTTACTCAGAAGGAGTTGAATCTTAGGCAATGAAGATGGATAGAGTTGCTTAAGGATTATGATTGCTCGATTGAGTACCATCCTGGTAAAGCTAACGTAGTAGCTGATGCACTGAGCCGTAGGGTTGTATCTGATTAGAGAGCAATGTTTGCTCGTCTCAGTCTGTTTGAAGATGGTAGTTTATTGGCTGAACTCCAAGTGAAACCGACCTAGATTGATTAAGTTAAGGAGAAACAGTTGTTGGATGAGTCATTGGTTCCTCGTTTCTGATTGGTTGAGAAGTGGGAGATTGCGGATTTTGGGCTGAATAGTGAAGGATTACTATGTTTCCGTGGGAGAGTTTATATACTGAGAGATTCTGATCTGTGGCAGTCTATCCTACAGGAGGCGCATAGCAGTCCTTATGCTATGCATCCAGGTGGAAACAAATTGTATTGAAATCTGCGTGAACTGTACTGGTGGCTAGGCCTTAAGCACGAGGTTACTGATTTCGTGGGTAAGTGTCTGACATGCCAGTAAGTTAAGGCTGAGCACCAACTGCTTTTTAGGTTACTGCAGCCATTAAAGATTCCACTCTAGAAATGGGAGAGGATAACCATGGATTTTGTAAGTGGGCTACCCTTAACGCCGACTAAGAAGGATTCGGTATGGGTTATTGTTGACTGACTGACTAAATCTACCCATTTTATACCGGTCCGCACTGATTATTCGCTGCAGAAGTTGGCTAAGTTATATGTGGCTGAGACTGTGAGACTGCATGGGGTAATAATTTCCATCATTTCGGACAGAGATCCTAGATTCACATCTCGATTCTGGAAAAAGTTACACGAGACCTTGTGTACAAGGTTGGACTTCAGTACTGCATTCCATCCTCAGACTGGCGGTTAGTCAGAGAGGGTGATTCAGATATTGGAGGACATGTTAAGGAGTTGTGTAATTGATTTCAAAGGCAGTTGGGAAGACTACTTGCCGCCAGCAGAGTTTGCATATAACAACAGCTACCAATCCAGTATTCAGATGGCACCGTACGAGACGTTATATGGTCGTAGGTGTCGCACCCCTACCTGTTGGACAGAATTTGGTGAGCGGCGAGTTTTAGGGCCAGAGTTAGTTTCTGAAAGAAAAAGTAAAGTTGATTCGAGATCGGTTAAAGAAAGCATCTGATAGGCAGAAGTCGTATGTAGATTTAAAGCGTAAAGAGATAGAGTACTCTGTGGGGGATTATGTCTTTTTTGAAGGTCTCACTATGGAAGAAGATTCTGAGATTTGGACGAAAAGGCAAACTGAGCCCTAGATTCATCGGACCTTACCGAATATTGAAGTGTGTGGGACCGGTCGCCTATCAACTTGAGTTGCCTTCTGAGTTAAACAGGATACATGTTGTGTTCCACGTCTCCATGCTGAGGCAATACCACTCTGATCCCTCACATTTAGTGCCGGTGTAGGAGATTGAGGTTAGACCTAATCTAACTTTTGAGGAAGAACCGGTGCAGATATTGGATCGTGATGTTAAGGTATTAAGGAAGAAATCTGTTCCTTTAGTCCAGGTGCTTTGGCGTAATCACGGTACCGAGAAAGCCATGTGGGAGCCTAAGGACGCGATGCAACAACAATATCCTCATCTAATCTAACCAGGTAAATTTTGAGGCTGAAATTTCTTTTAGGGGGTAAAATTGTAACGCCCCAAAAATATTGGGTCTTTAATTTTTCATGTTCTAACAAATTACTCGTTTGCTTTATTGGCTAAGCGATTTGGGTGTGTATGGGGGTGTGTGAGAAGCCTGGGTTCAAGTATGGCCTTTGGTAAAGTTTTGATTTTTGCTCTTTTGGAAACATGGATGTTAGCTTAAAGGGCATATACCAAGTTGTGTTTGTTTTGCGGTACAAGAGATCTTGTGTTGTGGTGGCAAGTGGCGTGTTGTGAGAATCCCATGGCATGCAAAAAGGGGTTTTATTTTATGTCTCTATGGCGTGAGAGGTAGAGTTTGATTCAAACTCTGCAGAAGTGGTTGGAGAATTGGTCATCACAATTTGAATGGATTTGAATAGGGGGTTTGGAGTAAATCTAGGAGAAATCGGTGGAGATTTTTAAGGAATTGGGATGTGATGAGAGTCATAGCCGAATTGGAAAGCTAGAGTAGGGGAATTCGGCTAAAAAAATTCATTTGGTGCATTTTCGGCAGTTTGTGAGAGTGTAAAAGCCGATTACCCTCTCTGTTATTTTGGGTTTTTTCCTTTTTTTTCATTTCGGGTTTTATCTCCTTGTAGCGTTTCGTGCAGTGTTTTTGACCATTCGGGTCTTTCTCTTTTCAACTTTATTTCTCAACTGTTGTTCACTGTTGTCGAAACACAAATACCAAGTGCCGAATTCTCCCTTGAAGCTTTTCTTTCTTCTTCATATTTTCTCTCTGCCGAATTGGTATTTTTCTTCTTCTCTTTGGCTAAATCGAATTAAGTTTCTTCTGTTTCCTCTCTTCTTGAGTAGTAGCCGAATATCTTGCCTCCTCCTCACATCTTCTGAAACTCTGACAAGCCGAATATTGGGGTAAGTGACTGGGTTGTTTCTTGTTATTTTGTGATTTTCCCTTTTAGGATTATCGTTGTTACTATTTAATGATTTTCTTTCGATTTATCCTCTTAGATCGAACGCAATACTCCACCCACGTGTGCCGCTCCTTTAAGTCAGCTTTCGATTCTGAGGGGTTCGGTAACTGTTCTCTGTCTTGCTCAAATTAATGTGATGGGTGTAAACTACATCCTTAATCAACCCTCTAACGGGATTGTTGTTATGCAGTAAGTGGTGAATCAACAATTGTGGGAGTCTAGCCAAGTGATTTTAGGGTTAAAGGCTATACTTCTGTTTACCAAGGTTAGTGGTAAGGGCAGTGTGGAGATTCAGGGTTTGTGAATCTTATTAACAATTTAAGGACTGGTTGAATTTTTGGATTGAATCTAGGTTGGTGCTGTTGGAATTTCGCAAGTGGTCACTAAAAGGTGTATAATCATACACCCAGTATTGTTACTGTTAAAACGATAGACAATGGTGTGTTTTCACACCCTTGTGCTACTGTGAATCAACAAAAGCCAAAAAGCCGAAAAGCTGAAACTTCGGCATCTGTGGGCTCACGAGCGTGCGAACGCTCATATTGTAAACCAAGCCCACAAATCATCAGTGACAGACTGTAGAGGCCACCACAAGCGTTCTCGTGGGCTTAGGTCGAAATGGGCCTCGTTGGGTCAAAATGGGCCATGTGGGCCTAATGGGCTCATGGGTAAAATCCACGGTAAGTGATTAATAATGGATTGGGCTACAAAGTTCGTATAGCCGCGATGAAATTTGGGCTGAACGGGCCTCACGAGCGTGTAGGCCCACTTGAGCCGAGTAATGGACCTTGGGCTCAATTATATTATTTTGGGCCATATAGGTTATTTGAGTCGTTCGAGACAACTGTACACCTTTTAAGGGTCGTCATCTATGTCAATACCACCAAAAGTAGTTAAATGACCAAAATACCCCTGAGAGGTGAAATCACAGTTTTACCCCTAACCAATGAAATGACTATTATACCCCTAGTGGTAGTTTAATTAATGAGTGTATGATATCTAAATAATTGGTTATGAATATGGCATACTGCATACAAGTAATATTTATGACACGACATTCTGCATTGGAGCTGGAATTCTGATTTGGAGGAAGTACTATACTAGTGGCTCTACCATATTTTTACTGTTCTAGTGGCTTCACCACGTATTTTGATTTTAATGGCTGGCCCACGTTTACTGTTGTTAGCAGCTATGCTGCGATATTGGTGTGTTGGCTAGGTGGTCGACTTAGTCCCCACGTGGTGTGTTGGTTGGTACATGAGGTATGTTGGTTGGATAGGGTTGGGTTGCATCTCTGTTCTGTACTGTTATTATTTTGGGCATTAGACCCACATTGTTATCAGATAGGCTAAAGCCCCGTGATGATCGATTCATCAGATAGGGCTTAGGCCCAGTCTATTTCTGCTTGCACCATTTGTGCTTTGGCTGATAGGGGATTACACACTGAGTTTTTGCAAACTCACCCTTTCTTTTAACTGTACAGGTAATCCCCAGCCTTAGACGATTTGGAGCCGTGAGGAACCCGGAGGTGGCCACGTGAACACTAATTTTCCGCTTATAACTTAAATATTTTAAATTTGTACTTGGGTTTGATTATGTAATAAGGCCATTGAGGTTTTAACTTTTACTTAGTTTTAACTTCTTACTGCAACCTGCTAGATTAAGGAAAGTGTGTTTTTCAAAATAATAACTATTTCCAAAGAAAATCACGCATTTCAGATTTTAAAGTTTACAATTAGAAAAGGTTCTACGGTTTTTAATTCAGATTAATAACTGTGTAAAAAATGATATAACCAATAATTGGTCAACATGTTTGATTTTACAACCTCAAGGTTTTCAATAGCAATCAGTTAAAAGGGATTTAAACTTTAGTCACGAACTTTCATCGACAATACCAGTTTTTAAATCAACACTTCGATGTAACACGTCAGTTCCGGTCGTAGCGTCTAGGCCAGGTTTGGGGTGTTACACGTATATGGGAAGATAGATTGGTTTTCATGGTTAAAATGTGAAAATCTAAGTGTAACAACTGATGGTTTGAGAATGGTATGTGATGATGTGTGAATGTGTGCAAGTTAGGGTGGCTAAATGACTTGGAAAAGAGCCTTGAATTGGTCCACATAGGTAGACACACGGGCATGTGTTTAGGTCGTGTGTGATACATAGTCAGTCCCATAGGTGTGTGACTAGGCTGTATGTCCCCCGCATGTTAATGTTGCAAGTCAGTGTCGACCACGGGCTAGACACACGGGCATGTGCCTAGGCCGTGTGCCCCTTATAAGGTTATTGACGTCATAAATAGAATACCCAGGTTTTCACACACGGATGAGGACACGGACGTGTCTAGGCTATGTGGAGGACACGGGCCAAAGACACGAGCCTGTGCCCGGCCATGTGAAAACCCTTGTAGGTTCAGAGTGAAAATAAATTCCACAAGGACTACGAACATGGGCGTGTGTGCCCACACGGGCGTGTTCCATTTCACACGGGCGTGTGGCCTCTATTTAGGCAAAATTTTTCTAAGTGTGTGGAAGTCTCCGGTTAAATTCTAAGACCTTCCGAATGTATGTTTAAGACCTCGTAGGCCCATGATAAGGATGTTATGCATATGTATGAGAAGTCTTAAGTTAGAAATGAAATTTTAAACCCAAAGTTGTATGTTCAAGCAAGTTAAGTCCGTAATGCCTCGTACCTGTTCCGGCGTTGAATACGGGTAAGGGGTGTTACACTTAGTGGTATCAGAGCTATGGTTTAGTCAGTTCTTGGACTAACCTGGCGTACAAGAGTTTAGCTATACATGCCATATTACTACTCACGATAGTGTGATATCTCCCGGCTCTAGCGAAATTGTTTTGTTAAGACAGAGATGATTCCCAATCGAGCTATTTTCGATAATGTTGAAAATGATAATGAGATAATTGAAATGTGCTTATGATGTGATGAAATTCAGAAAGGTACGAATGGAAGTTTATAAAATATGTGTAACAAGGTACAAAAAGAGATAATCATAAGTTGAGGAATGAGAAAATATGGAACGAAATGAAAGTTATATGGTGATAAGTCTATCCATGTTGGTTCGACATACATACGGTGTTATATGCTCAACATGTTTGATTAAGTGAATATGATGAGTAAACTTACCCAGTGAACGAGATATGTGTGTATGTACATTTGTTTGAATAATGTATAATCAGTATGTCCACATAGTTGAATCTTGTGTGTGACTTTTAATTTAGAGGATGTATAATGTTTTGTTTTATGACTCTATTATGAAGCCACAAATATTATAATAGTGTGGGAGTTAAATTGGGAAGTTAAATTAAGTAGAACGCAGGAGACGAGTACGGTCGCTCAAGGAAGAAATGATGGATAAGACCATGGTTGGACCATGGCAGTACATGTGATCCCATATAAGACCATGTCTAGGACATGGCATTGGCATCGATACATGATCCCGTATTGAATATGAGAATTGTATAAGACCATATCCAGGATATGGCATCGATACTTGTTGTGAGATTCTATATAAGACCATATCTGGGATATGGCATCGGCATTGAATAGTGATTCCGTGTGAAACCACGTCTGGGACCTGGCTTCGGTATGAAATCGTGTAAGACCATGTCTGAGGCATGGCATCGACGTACGATCTCGTGTAAGACCATATGTAACAGCTTGGTTTAGACCCTAGTTAGAATAGTGGTTTTGAGACCATAAATTTGAGGTCAGAATAATATTTCAATATTATTTTCTGTGTTTACAGTATGTGATTTAGCCTTGTGAAATTTTTGTGTGAAGATTTTATCAATTGTGTGCTTAATTTGCAAAAAGGACTTAATCGCCTAAAATGTAAAAGCTGAGTGTTGATTGTTTAATTGCTAAATTGTCATGTTCTTTTAATAGGAATGCCTTAAAAGGAAATTTGGCCACTTGTTTATAGCGTGGACAGTTAAGGGCTAGGGTGACATGATTTTCTAATTAAATTAGCAAGGTTATTATAGTAATTTATGTGTTAAAATGTTTTATAATAAAAACAAAATATGAAAGTGGGCATTTTTCATTCATCTTTTGACCGAATTTACTAAAGAATAAGAAAAGAAAAAAAGAAGCTAAGTTCGGCTAGCTTTTGGATTCAATTCAAGGTATGTTCTTAATCGGTTTTTGATAATTTCTACGTTTTTATAATCTTTGCTTTGTATACTTCAAAGCCCATGCTTCAATTTTGTGAATTGGTAAAAATTGTGAGATGTCTCATTGATGAACATGTGAGCTTTGTGTTGATAGTTGGTAAAATATGAGAACTTAGTGTTGGGTTAACATAGTTTGTATTTGGATTTTTGGTAAGATTGAGTATTTTGGGCTAAATTGTGAAAAATGTATATTAAAGGACTAAAATGTGAAATAAATGAAATATTTGGACTTATATGAGTAAAGTGAGAATTCGGCTAGGCATGGGTACAAGCAAATTATGTGTATTTGAGGATTTTATGAATTAGGGACTAAAGTGTCGAAATGTGAAAATGTGAGGGCTATTTTGTAAAATGCCCTAAATAAGTGTGTGTGGACTAAATTGATTGAATTGGTGATTGAATGGATTGAATTTGAATGTGTATAGACCAAGAAAGGAGAGGTTCAGATCGAGATCGAGGCAAAGACAAAGTGCTCGATAAATCGATCGTTTCGGTA
The DNA here is from genome assembly GCA_025503065.1 of Gossypium bickii. NCBI lineage: Eukaryota > Viridiplantae > Streptophyta > Magnoliopsida > Malvales > Malvaceae > Gossypium > Gossypium bickii. The sequence goes on from CP106709.1 coordinate 106,716,457, forward strand.
TTTTGACGTTCGAGGTAAGTTTGGATATAATACGGGTATTTAACTATGTTTAATGTTATGAAATGAAATGGTATGATATTATTGAATTGTGAATGCTATATAAGGGCTCCAGTTATTTGGCACTAAGTGTGCGTATTCGGAAATGTGACCGAGATAATTAGCACTGTGTGTGCAAAATAATATAAGCTTCGGCTTTGAGATTGGCATTATGTGTGCGATGCCAATTTAAGATCGTTTTGATATAGATGCACTAAGTGTGCGATGTTAATTAAGCTTCGGCTAATGATTTGGGCACTAAGTGTGCGATTGAACCGAAGAAGTGACGAAAGTTGATCGAATTGAAATATTGAGTATTGAGTAGCATATGTAATCGATAACTAAGTGTTGGCTAAGGTACGTTCGGAACCTATGTGGTTGATGAAATTATAATGAGTTTATGGAAGGTTAATTAAGCATATTAGCTTTGGGTGGTATAGTATATGTGATTCTGAATTAATCTATGTGATGGTTTGCTTTTGGAATAATGTATTGGTATTAATGAGCAATATGTATTATGTTACGAACTTACTAAGCTTTTGAAAGCTTACTGTGTGATTTATTTCTCTGTTTTATAGTGTCAGTAAAGCTGGCTTGGATCCGGGGATCGTCAGCATCTCTATCACACTATCGGCGATCTATTTTGGTACTTTTGGAAAGATGTATATAGTTGAAAAATGGCATGTATAGGCTAGAAGTTATGGTATGTTTTGAAATGTTTAATCCTTGCCATGTGATTTGGCTTGGAAGTTGAATGATGTTGAATTTAGGAATGAGGTATATTTCATGATTTTGTGGTTGATGAAAGAGGTGGTTTGAAGATGAATTATGGCATGGATTACATAATGCTTGATATATATATGTTTTGAGATGTGCAATTGTTACTTTGAATAGACTCAATTGTGATGATATTAGGTAAGGGAGTAGATGGTATTGTTGATGATTAATTGGTAAATGAAATGGTATGTTTGAATGCATTTAGAAGCATGAATTGATGTTGCTTTGAAGCTTGTTGGTTGACCCTTGTATGGGTGGCAAATTGGCCTTGCAAATGGCCTATTTTGCATACATGGCCAAGAGACACGGGCTTGTGTCTCTACCGTGTGTTTTAAGGGTCACTTCTAGGTATGCCTGGACAGGTTACACAGCCAAGGCCCATGGGCGTGCATGGTGGTCGTGTGATCAAGTCAGTAGCTAGCTTAATTTCACATGGCCATGGCACACGGGCGTGTTTGGTGGCCGTGTGAACAAGTCAGTATGTATGCTCTGTTTAGGCACGACCTGGACACATGGGCGTGTCTGGTAGTCATGTGAGGCACATGACCGACCCACATGGGCGTGCGACTTTTGCAGTGTTGAAGAATGATTGAATTTCTGAAAACTTTCGTAAGTGTTCGGTTTAGTCCCGACCTCTTTCTAACACGTGTTTAAGGTCTCGTAGACCTCGATAAAGGACTATATACTCGTAATTGAATATGTTTGATTGACAATTGACTTTGTGTCATGAAATGGATGTGAATTATTCTGATTGTTCGGTAATGCCTCTTAACCCTATTCCGGCGATGGTTTCGGGTTAAGGGTGTTACACCATATCTAGGATATGGCATCGGTATCGACATGTGTTTCCATGTAAGACCGTATCTGGGATACGACATTGGTATCGATAAGAGATTTCGTGGAAGACCATAGCGAGACTATGGCATCATAACGACATGTAAGATTATAATTGGGCTATGATATTGTGATAAGAGTAAGGCCATAGTTGGACTATGGCAATCAAGTAAACGACGTACTCAAACCCGTAAGACATTCTCTAATTTGATAAACAATGGTAAGAGAAATTGGGGTTAAATGTTGAGTATTTGAATAGATATTAATATGGAGATTGAGTAAGTAAAATCACTGTTTGGAATTATGGGTGATAGAAACATTTGTAACATGAGTAAGTGTGAAAAAAAATTCGCTTGGAGCGAGTTGTGTAATGACGATGATATTTCGTTAATGATGAATGTTAAGTCATATGTGTGTAGTCATGAGAGCCAAGTTAGGGGCTTTACGACCTCACCCCCTTACCAATGTTAATTTATAACGAGATTTTTATGAGAGTCGAGTTGAATAAGTTCATAAGCGTGAAACTAAAGAGTTCGGTGGTGAAACAATCAATAATGTGTATAGAGATGAAAGTAGTTGGAAAGTGAAAACAGTTTTGAGAAGAATATTAAAATGTTTTAAAGATTACACCGATTATGCAATGTTACGAGTAAAGAAAAAGCTAGTCTCGGCTATTCAACTCAATTGAGTAGGAAGCCTAAGGTATGTACTTACCGAGATCTTCCCAAATTGATGTTCATTGCTGAAAGGAATAATAAAGGGTTTATGATGACGGAAATGGTTAAAGAAACAATATTCGAGCTGTAAAAATGTTTGACTATGACAATCATGGTTGAATAGATTATAACAATCTCTTTGAGTATTCTATATAGATATCTACTTCCCTTCAGGGATTATGTGGTTGTTCATTTTTATGAAATTATGATCGTGTGAGAATGTTAGCTAATTGTAAAATTAGACGAAATTGTTGTCGGTTTGGTTAGTTCGCAATCGGCATTTTTTTGTCTTTTCGTAATTATGTTTTGATATTTTGGAGTGAAGTCGGTGATAAAAATTTTATGTGAGACTATTCTTATGTATCAATTGATCATGGTTTATCTTTAAAACGTATTCTTAAGTATGTGATAGTTATATCTACTATGATTACGTTTTTAAGTTCGATCATAAAAAAGTGATGATTCTAGTATTTGGATACCTCTAATTTTCGTATAAGAAGTTAATATTGACAAAATTATAAGTAGTGAAATCACAAGTTTCAAGATGTGCGGTGGATTTTTCAAGTAAGCTGAATTAAAGTCAATGCATTCAATCGAGATATCCTTGTTATTCTGAGTTAAGATGATAGTAAAGGTTTTTAATTAGCATAACAAGAGGAATTCAAGGATTGTATGTTTGAAATGTATTCTCAGTATGGAGAAAAGAGTAGATTGATTTGCTGAGATATGATTTGAGATATGTGTATATTTATGCATGTTTCAACAAAGAGAATAAATTATGTGTATTCACAATTATGGAGATAGATAGTTTGAATGAGGAAATTAGATTCTAAGAAGCATAATAAAGAGATATGCCTACTGAAATATTCTGATTGGATAATGTTAATTACAAGATGAAGTTGTTCTGATTGAAAAGTAATCACCTTTATGAAAGTTTAAATGGTATGTTGCAGGCTAGCTAAGTCGAAAACTATTGAAGGTATTATTAACTAAAAGTTCTAGATCTGAGTTCAGTATGAATTGAAAAAAAAAAGAAAAAAAAAGAAATTCATGATATAATATGATTTATTGGAAACGTCATGTGCTTTCTAGATCCTAATGAGCTAAAGTATCTAATGTTGCAGAAAAATATGAATGTAAGACAGTGAAAATGGCTTGAGTTATTACAAAAGTATGTATAGTTATTTAATTACTTTTTGGAAAGCAGACATATTACAGAGGTCGGGATGGAAAATCCTCATTTTATCAATGTTAAATGCTAAAGCGAGTTTTCCTTATGAAACAGATAAGTTCAAAAGAGTGATAGTGAATGGTAATTTAAAGGAGTCCAGAATGAGTTTACTTTTGATGCTAAAATTCAGGTCGGATATGATTTCTGTTGATATTGTTATCTCGAGATAGAATTTGTGTATTGATGATTCCAAAACTTATGTAGAAGATTTAGTACGAAGCCTAGTAGTAGCACGTCTGTTCGTCCAAGAATAATGAAATGAGCAATCATATGAGTAGGTGCTTTGGTGATTGAGTGTATATGTATATCACGATATTTTTGAGTTTATAACCAGATGTCGATTGGTCGACAGGTATAAGCTGAATTTCAAGAGTATTCAAAACTATTACAGTCAGTGAAGATTTCAGGGAGAAAATGAGTTGATAAAATACTATAGATTTTGAATTTGGATTGTTATGATTCCCAAAAAGGAGGATGTCATTCAGGTTGTAGTAAATTATTCGGTGAAGATCTAGATGATCATTTTAGCATGTGTAGAGTTCACATTTGACAGATTACTGAGTATATGTGCCCCAGAGAGAGAGTACTTTAGATTTTAAAGATGTGTTTCAATATTGTGTACTAAAGTTTAAAAGTCACTAGCAAGAGATACAAGGATAAATTGATTTGTGATTCTGAAAAGTTGGTGGAAACATTTCATGAATGTTGAAAGCAATTTCTCCTGGTAAGATTTTCGGGGACGAAAATCCCTAAGGGGGGAGAATTATAACATCCTGATTTAGGGGCTAGTCGGAACAGTGGTCTCGGGACCACTAATCCAGGGTCGGAGAAAATTATTTTAATTTTATTTCATGGATTATAGCATGATTATAAGGGTGTATGAAAATTTTGGTACTTTAATTTTAGCTATTTCATGCTTTATCGCGAAAAAGGACTAAATCGCATAAAGTGCAAAAGTTCTATTTTATTTGCTAGAGGTGCCAAATAGCCATAGAATATTAATTGGAGGTACTTAAAGTGCAAATAGGACATGGGGGAGTGATGGCCGGCCATAGGGGACAAAGAATAGACTTTGTCATTTGGTTAGGTGAAATTTGGTGATAAAAATTTATTTTTATCATAAAATAAAGAACAGAAAATATCACATTTTCTCTCCATTTTCTCTCCACCAAAAATGAGCAGCAAAAATGGGGGTTGAGAACTCAAAATTTCAGCCAAGCTTTCTTCCTTGTAAGTAAGTGGTTTTGATGACCTTTCTTGAAAAATTTTATACTTTTGGAACCACTAAAGCTTAAGCTAGCTAATGATGGGACTATTTTGCAAAATGGTTAAGAGTCTAGGGTTTTTCCATAAGAGCAATTAAGTTTTTTGCTGCATTTTTATGGGAGGAAATGAGTCTAAGTTGTGAGATGAACAACTTTTGGGAAAGGTGTTACCATGAAAGCACCTAAAAAGACCTTTTTGTAAAAGTTGTGAAATAGATGGTAAAATGTGTGTAATAGTTGAAATATTGAGTTGCTATAGGAGGAAATATGAATCGTCTAGGCTTGATTAACAAAGAAATTGGATGAAAATCGATATACGAGCCTAGGGGCAAAATCATAATTTTGCCAAAGTCTAAGGGTAAAATGGTAATTTTGCCAAAGTAGAAATTTTGAAATGTATTGATTAGTGTGGTGATTAAATGGGTAAATTTTATTGTTATAGATCAAATCAAACGAGATTCGGACCTAGAACGGGAGAAAAGAGAAACGTGGACAAATAGGTCCCTTTTTACTTTTTGGTATCGAGGTAAGTTCATGTGCAAATAATGCAATCTTATGTGAGGTATTTAATATTTCAATGTTGAATGAATTGTATATTGTCTTTACGAATATATATTAAATATGTTTTGACGAGATGTCAAGAAATGAAAATCTCCAATTGAACTTAAGTATAAAATGGAAGGCAAATATCATAATACTATGATAATTAAGGTCCCGTCTAAGACTATATTTGGAATAGGGCCTCGGTGTGAGATTTCGTATAAGACCATGTCAGGGACATGGCATCGATATGACATTTCATGTAAGACCCTATCGGGGATATGATGTTGATATAATACTAAATGTATGATACTCGAGAGTATCCTTTAGCATTTTGAATGATTCAACAGTTATGTTGAAAATGAGAAAGTATGTGGACATGTCATGAGAGGTACCGGTATGTACCCAGAACTCATTTGAAGTGAACTCAGTATGTGATGAACCCATGGTAAGTTCATGTGTAAATGATACCTCTTGATTTCATATGTTATACTTATTAACGCATTGTGAGAATGTGAATGATTATTGTAGATGAGCATTCAAAATAGGAAAATGAATGTGGACAAATATTTGTGAATGTGTAATTAAATGGTGGGCTGTGTGCGATACCACCTTAATATTTATTTACGATGGGTTGTGTGCAATACCATCGTATTTATTATCAATGGTGGGCTATGTGCGATACCACCTTATTGTTGTTATCGATGGGCTGTGTGTGATACCATCATGTTTAGTATTAATGGTGGGCTGTGTGCGATACCACATTATTTATTATTATTCCAAGGTGATTTCAAGAAACTTGACTAAGTGAAATTTTGCATGTGGCTTTTGTGGTGATAAATGGAGGGTATAAATTCTAGTAAAGGTGAACAATGTTTTACGTTATGTATTTGTGATATGTGAAGGTTTGGAATGAGTAAGCATTACAAATGGTTGAATGAGTAACCATGAGCTTAGATGTAAATCTCATTATAATACCTTTGCGGTGGAGTAAAATAAATGAATGTCAATAGTTGATTTATATTTGCATATGAACTTACTAAGCATTATTGCTTACTCCTCTTTCTTTCCTATCTCTTATAGGTTAACTTAACTAGCTCGGGTTAGAGATCACCGGAGATGTTTTCACACTATCGAGCAGTCACTTGGGTATCAGGTTTCAAGCTTCTTGATATATGGCATGTATAGGGATCTTATTTTTGTTTAATGAAGTCATAGTTAAAGTAGCCAAATGTGTTAGCCTAAAATAGTTTATGGTTCGGTTGTGTATAGCCACGTATGATGGCTTATGTCGTTTGTATTTATGCTAGCGAGAACGCTCTCTCATATATGGGAAGATAGTTTGGTTTTAATGGTTAAAATGTGAAAATCTAAGTATTATAACTGATGGTTTGAGAATGATATGTGATGATGTGTGAATGTGTGCAAGTTAGGGTGGCTAAATGGCTTGGAAAATAGCCTTGAATTGGTCCACACGGGTAGACACACGGGTGTGTGTTTAGGCCGTGTGTGACACACGGTCAGTCCCATGTGTGTGTGACTAGGCCGTGTGTCCCCTGCATGTTAATGTTGCAAGTCATTGTCGACCATAGGCTAGACACACAGGCGTCTGCCTAGGTCGTGTACCCCTTATAAGGTTGCTGACATCATAAACAGAATAGCCAGGTTTTCACACATGGCTGAGGACACGAGCGTGTCTAGGCCGTGTGGAGGAGATGGGCCAAAGACACGGGCGTGTGCCCGGCCGTGTGAAAACCCCTGTAGGTTCAAAGTGAAAATAAATTCCACACGGACTACGAACATGGGCGTATGTGCCCACACGAGCGTGTTCCATTTCACACGGGCATGTGGCCCCTGTTTAGGCAAAATTTTTCTAAGTGCGTGAAAGTCTCCGGTTAAATTCCGAGACCTTCCGAATGTATGTTTAAGGACTCATAGGCCCATGATGAGAATGTTATGCATATGTATGAGAAGTCTTAAGTTGGAAATGAAATTTTAAACCAAAAGTTGTATGTTCATGCAAGTTAAGTCCAGTAATGCCTCGTACACTTTCTGGCATTGAATACGGGTAAGGGGTGTTACAAAATCAATTATGACACATAACAAAATGACCAAGTCCCCTATACATGCCATAACTCAAAATGTTAGTTCATTGGTACCAAAATAATTGTTGATAGTATGAGTGGATCTCCGACGATCTCCGAACCCCGAGCTAGCTTGGTGACACTATAAGACAAGGGAAAAGAATGGGAGTAAGCTATAAAGCTTAGTAAGTTCTTATGCAAATAATAAGCATCATAACCACACATTTAACATACAATTAACATAATTTAAGTTAACATAAATGTTACTAAAATCCCATAGTAATATGTTACTCAATCACAACCTTACCGAGGGTTCATCACATATCGAGCTTATTAATTATGGTTTTTACGTACATACCTGTACCAATTCATAACATGACCATAGTCTTTCACAACTTTGACATTCCCGTTAAATTTTTCCATTGAACCACTTAGAATACTAAAGGATACTCAGGAATCTCGTATACATAGTACTGTACCAATGCCATATCCTAGATATGGTCTTACATGAAATCTGATATCGATGTCGATAGCCCAGCTATGGTCTTACACGAAGTCTCATATTGATGCCATATCCCAAATATGGTCTTACACATAATCTTAGTAACCCTAATGTCATGACATTTGTATCCTATCTATTCCTGATGTTCAACCGGAATTTCTCGCTTGTCGAAACTTTGTCAATTACATCCAAAGGGTAAATCTTAATTCATACAATATTAAAGCGTTTAAAATATAAATATAACAATGTATTATTTACATACGAACTTACCTTAGTACAAAAATAGTAGAATTTGACCTAATCGTCAAATATTTTGTTTTTCCCCCAGTCTAGGTCTGAACTTTGTTTTTCTTGATATATAATAACAAATTTAACTCATTCAATCATCACATTATTCAATCCAGCCCAAAAATCATATTATGGCAAAATTACATTTTTTCTCTAAACTTTTGACATTTTACATTTTAGTCTCTAGGCTCGTAAAATTACTTTCATTTGATTTCTTCATTACCCAAGCCTAGCCGAATCTTTTTCATGCTCATAGCAGCCTACATTTTTCATTTATTCACATTTTTACTACATATTTTGTAACTTTTACAAATAGGTCATTTTCATCAAAAATCACTTAGTAAAAGTTTTTTTATCTAACATCAAACATACATAATCTACCATTAGACATCAAAATACATAAATATTCATCATGGTTAAAAATTTATACTTTTATTTTCTTTCAAATTAGTCCTTGAATTAGCTAAATCAAGTTACAACATTCACAAAAACGTAAAAATCATTAAAAATGGGACAATGAAAGACGTACAATCGAGCTTGGAAGCTAGGCCAAACTGTAACATCCTGAATTAGGGGTTGTTTGAAAATTTAATTATTTGTTCCCATGTGTGTGTGTGCTTGAAGAAATAAATACTATGATTTATTTGGCATGTTCTAAGGTCTAGAATTAAACCCGAGTTAGGCCTGACTTAGTATTAAAATTTTTTTTTTTAGTATCTAAAAGGAGGGAGCTAGGAGATAGGGGTTAAGTATAAATCTGGGAGAAACATGACACGAAAAATTGGGCTTGGTAAAGTGGCTCCCATGAGCCACTCAAGGGCTGGAAGTAACGCCAGCAAGGGCCTGGGTTCAAGGCACGGCAGCAGCAAGTGGCGTTTTATTTTTAGGTGTTGGCGTTAAGAAGGAAGGGGCTGAGTTAAGGAGGGTTAAAACGATGTTATGGACAATGGTGGATAAGAAAGTCAGCTTGGCGGAGTGGCTAGGGGCGCCACTTGAGGGTCTTGGCAAGGGACTCAAGTTCGAATAGCATGGGAAGCACATGGGTTTTATTTTTGGTTTTGGCGTGAGACAAGGGAGCTAGGGAGTGAAGTGTTAAAAGATGTTTTGGGTGGATTATATCACAATTGGCGCATTGGCAAATTGGCTGGGACGTTAGCTGCAGATTATGGTTCCAGGGAGGTCGCAGGTTCGAAGCTCAATGGCAGCATAAGGGGTGTTTTATTTTTTTTAATTTGATTTTGCAGCAAATTGGAAGGCATTGGACGGCACATGGGAGCTTCAATAGATAAAGATTAAGTCGATGTTGTTTAGTCCTTTTAAAATTCTTTGGAGTGGGGATAAATATCAGTTTATTTTGTATTTTATTTTGAAGAGGTGGATAGGGGATAAGGATAATGCATGGGATTATTTTATTTGTTAATTGTTAAAGGATAAGCGAATATATAGGAAATTGATAAAAGATTAAACTAGTTTTTGGTTTTAGAATTCGGCTGGGGTATGCTAACCTTTAGTTAATTATTTATTTATGTTAAGATAGAAAGCAAGGGTGGCTTTATTGTTTAATTGTTTTTGAAAAGGTGATAAAGGTGGGGATAGGAGATAAATGTTTTTTTTAGTGATAATTAAAAGTTGAAATTATCAAAAAGGGGGAGAGTTGGCCGAAGGTGGGATTGTAGGCAAGGTTAGCTATCGGTTTTGAGAGCATAGCCGAATGATCCTCAAAACTCATTCAAGGCTATTTTCTTTTCTTTCTAATTTGCTGCTGCCGAATTTCCCTTGTTGCATTGCCTAAATTGTTCAAAAAATTCCAGCTTCTTTTTCTTCTACTAAGCCGAAACCACCACCACTTTCCCTACATCTCTTCTTTCTTTTTTTTCAAAAAATTCCTATTAGCCGAACCTAAACCTTTCTCTTCTCAAAATTCCAGCCTTCAACCTTGAGTTAGCCGAATCTCTCCATCCCCTTCTTGCCGAAATCTTTCCTCCTCCATTAGAGTTACTTTGGCCGAATATCAAGGGAGCACAATTTCTTTTCGGGATTCTTTTTCAATCATTAGTAAGAGGGAAGCCATAGCCATTAAGGGGAGCTTTCGGAATTTATTCTCCTAAGGTAAGGTGGTAAGTAACATTCGGCTATAGGCTTTGGTTATGTATAGGTGTGCAAGCCAATTATTAACAAATGTTTTGGTAGGAATCTCGACAGGACAAGTGACAAATACGGGAATTCGGTGAATTGGAGGAAACAACGTCTCGGGATTTCGCTAGTATATTCGGGATTTGCTAGTAAATAGGTGTGTAAGATCTCTCTACACACTTTATTAATTTACATGACGTTATTGTTTGTCTTAAATCTTTTGGTTGTGGTTAGCTTGTGGCATAATCATGGATTTCGGGTAAGTCCCCTAACTCGTAACTTTTGATATATGATTGCATGCCATCACATGATGTTTAATACTATGACATGATATATGAAATTTGATATATAAGCATGTGATGGTGGGATTGATGAGAGGAGGGGGATGAATTATGGACTGTCGTCAGTGGTTTTGACCACAAGATGGGTTGGCCCCATCAGACTATTTGTGACCTATGGTCATCAGTGGTTTTGACCACAACGATTGATTATTTGCGACTAAGCCCCAGTGGTTTTGACCACATTTGATATATTGTGACCTATGGTCATCAGTGGTTTTGACCACACGATGGGTTGGCCCCATCATTTAAATTGTGACTCTAAGTCATCAGTGGTTTTGACCACACGGGGTAGGAAAGGAGTATGGATGGCTAGTTAGGTTGCATGAGCATGTTTATTAATGAATTGTGTATGAGATGTATTTTCCGGGTGGGGGATTTACACACTGAGTCTTGGTGACTCACCCCTTCCCTTAACATTTTGCAGATGAGTAGATCGCGGAGATGGAGCCGGATGGACTCGAGGTGGCCATGCAGTGGAAATTTTAATTAGATGAACTTGGATTTTGTTTTATTTTATTTTAATGTTGGTTTTATTTTAATTAAGTTGTAATAAGGCCTCCTAGATATATTTTTATTATTCTATGTTTTGGATTAATTTGTTTAAACTATTTCTTAACATTAAATTAAGTACACATGTTTTCTAAAATTTAATCGCAAAATGTTTTATCGTGCCATCGAGCACACACCGAATCGATAACAACTTGACTTAATAAATATTTCTTTTATAAACCTAAGTATAGTTTTATACCCTCAATCTTATTTTAAACAAGATAATCATCTTTTTATCAAAAGTTAATTCGGCTTAAAGGGATTTTCAAAAAAATATTTTCTCTGTAGCACACCAAATTCAGTCGTAGTGTTTGGGCCGGGTTTGGGGTGTTACAAAATTGGTATCAGAGCCCAGTTCAAAGCTCGACTGTGGGGGCCCAAGGCCCAAAATGTTTTGGTAGGCCTTTTTGAAATATTTTTGGGTTTTTGGAATAGCATGGCACCGAGTCTCCGGCACCTATCCGCCCAGGTAAGTATTCCCCACCTCTGCATGAATTATTTTCTGTAGAAGGGTAGGAAGCATAGAACGTAGATAGTGATAAGTACTTTAAACTTTAGGACTAGTTACCCCAAACAAAGACAGAAGACTTTAAAAGCCTAATTAAACAAACCTAGGACCAAGTCGCCGAGTTAGGGTGTGGTAACCTTGGTGCGCATGTCTAGGATTGGATCCGGAAGAGCTTGGTACTTAAGTAGTCCTCGTGACTCACCTCCTCTTCACGGGATTCCTACCTGGTGCGTAGCTTTGGTTCACCCTGACCAAGAGGGCTCGGTCATAGGCTAAACATAATGACTAAAACCCGAAAGGGAACTAGCCATGTTTTTTTTTTTTTGAAAAAGAAGAAAACAACAAAACCCTAGTTTTTCAAAACTTTTAAAATCACTCTTTCAAATTTAAGAACAACCATCTTCACAACTTTTTCCGAAAAATTTGATTTGTGGAAAATTACTAAAATGCCCTTAAGGGGTAAAATTACCAAAACGCCCTTGGTTCATAAAATATCAACTCAATGGTTTTTTCCAAAAATTTCATTATTTTACTCTAATTTGCAGAACTATCAAAATATCTCGGCTTTGAAAAATTACGAAAATGCCCTCAACTTACAAAATTACCAAAATGACCCTGAATTCTAAAAATTTTTGCAACATCATTATTTTACAAAGGGAAACTCTCAAAAAGGACCCTTAGAGTTTTACAACTGTTAAAATATCCCTGATTTATTAAATTTACAAAATTACCCCTGATTGACAAAATTACCAAAATACCCCTGGTTTCTAAAATTTTGCCGTACTTTTAAATTTGGCAAATTTTCAGAATTACCCTCTAGTTTTGGGAATTTTAAAATGTCTTGATTCATTAAAAGCTCTCAAAATTTCTTTTATTACAAGGATACCCCGGTAGGAAAAAGACGAAAATACCCGCAGGATAGTAATGTGACAGAGAAATGTCAGAAGAGTGAATAAGTATGGAAGGTATTAGGAATGGATGTTCTTCTCTGTGTGAACTAGGATAGAGAACTTAAAACCTTGATTGATCGAAAGAATCTCTATTAAACTCTCTTCATAAAATTTCTTCGCGGATAACCAAGTGAAATACTAATGCATAAAATTCTTAATCAGATAAACGCAATCGTTAGAATGAGTTCAAGAGGTCGTGGACGTCCACCGCGTGGCCGTGGTAAGGGTAGGATGACCTTGTCGGAGCTAGCAAGGTCTGGTCACGGGTCTGGAAATGAGATGCCGGATCTGCCGGCGGTGAAAACTGAATTTCAAGATCAGACGGGTGGTAATGATGTCGTATCTCAAGTCAGACACGGGTATTGGAACGAAGTTCTTTGAGGCTAGCGCGGGTGCAGGAGCCCGTAAATCTGTGGTTGAACGACTCCGGGCTAACGGAGCAGAAGTATTTAGGGGAGTTTTCGGAGTGGCACCCTGTGCGGCGGAGAACTAGTTGGAAGCAACTGAAAGGATCATGGATGACATAGATTTTACAGCTGAGAAGAAATTAAAGGGTATAATTTCTTTGCTTCGAGATGAGTCATATCAGTGGTGGCTCACTGTAAGAGATGGAACGATGGCAGAAAACCTCACCTGGGAATTTTTCAAGGATGCCAATCAAAAGAAGTATATCGGAACTAGCTACGTAGATGCACAGCGGAAGGCTTTCTTGAACCTGGTTCAAGGCAATAAGACAGTGGCGGAGTATGAGGCCAAATTCCTCTGGTTGAGTAGGTATGCTCGTGGTATTGTGGGTACAGAGCATGAACGCTGTGTCAGATTCGAGGATGGGCTGAGAGATGAGCTGAGGATGATGATAGCTTCGCAACAGGAACGGGAGTTCGCTGTTCTAATAGAGAAATCAAAGGTTGCTGAAGAGGTAAGACAGTCTGTTAGGCGAAATCAGGACAAGAGTAAGGAAAAAAAGAATTTTGGGTCTTCAGGGTCTGCTGAAGGTTCACAGAAGAGGGCTAGATTTGGAGAATCAGAAAGAGCCGCAAGGCCTACTCAGTGGCCACCTCAGTGTGGTAGGTGCGGGAAATCCCACTCGGGGGAGTGTTGGAGTGGTAATCGAGGGTACTTTGAGTGTGGATCAATGGGGAACCGGGTAAGAGATTGTCCGCGAAAGTTGGCTAGGACTCAAGCTGAGGATCAAGGACGTGGTCAATTCAAAAGGGATGGCCAGCAACCACAGAGGGGTCGAGGTGCAGCTAGAGGTAATAGTAATGGTAACGGGCATGGACGAGGTGCTGAAGGTGCAGAGGCGAGGCAACCAAGGTTGGTTTATGCAGTTGGCCGTCGCGATATGACAACGGGTAAGTTTCTTATTTCCAGAATACCCTCAATTGTCTTGGTTGTGGTTACGTTAGTTCATTCTTATGATGCTAGTTGGATTATGAACGTAGGGAATGTTTCTAGGAAGTATGATAGTTCTTTAAGATTAGAGTGCGCAGCAGTAGCGTAGTGTGATGAGGTAAGGATGCACGATTGGACGATAGTAAGTAATTTCGAGGACGAAATTATTTTAAGGGGTAGAATTGTAACATCCTGAATTAGGGGTTGTTTGAAAATTTAATTATTTGTTCCCATGTGTGTGTGTGCTTGAAGAAATAAATACTATGATTTATTTGGCATGTTCTAAGGTCTAGAATTAAAGCCGAGTTAGGCCTGACTTAGTATTAAAATTTTTTTTTTTAGTATCCAAAAGGAGGGAGCTAAGAGGTAGGGGTTAAGTATAAATCTGGGAGAAACATGACACGAAAAATTGGGCTTGGTAAAGTGGCTCCCATGCGCCACTTAAGGGCTGGAAGTAACGCCAGCAAGGGCCTGGGTTCAAGGCACGGCAGCAGCAAGTGGCGTTTTATTTTTGGGTGTTGGCGTTAAGAAGGAAGGGGCTGAGTTAAGGAGGGTTAAAACGATGTTGTGGGCAATGGTGGACAAGAAAGTCAGCTTGGCGGAGTGGCTAGGGGCGCCACTTGAGGGTCTTGGCAAGGGACTCAAGTTCGAATAGCATGGGAAGCACATGGGTTTTATTTTTGGTTTTGGCGTAAGACAAGGGAGCTAGGGAGTGAGGTGTTAAAAGATGTTTTGCGTGGATTATATCACAATTGGCGCATTGGCAAATTGGCTGGGACGTTAGCTGCAGATTATGGTTCCAGGGAGGTCGCAGGTTCGAAGCTCAATGGAAGGGGTGTTTTATTTTTTTTTTAATTTGATTTTGCAGCAAATTGGAAGGCATTGGACGGCACATGGGAGCTTCAATAGATAAAGATTAAGCTGATGTTGTTTAGTCCTTTTAAAATTCGGCTGGAGTGGGGGGATAAATATCAGTTTATTTTGTATTTTATTTTGAAGAGGTGGATAGGGGATAAGGATAATGCATGGGATTATTTTATTTGTTAATTGTTAAAGGATAAGAGAATATATAGGAGATTGATAAAAGTTTAAACTAGTTTTTGGTTTTAGAATTCGGTTGGGGTATGCTAACCTTTAGTTAATTATTTATTTATGTTAAGATAGAAAGCAAGGGTGGCTTTATTGTTTAATTGTTTTTGAAAAGGTGATAAAGGTGGGGATAGGAGATAAATGTTTTTTTTAGTGATAATTAAAAGTTGAAATTATCAAAAAGGGGGAGAGTTGGCCGAAGGTGGGATTGTAGGAAAGGTTAGCTATCGGTTTTGAGAGCATAGCCGATGTTCCTAAAAACTCATTCAAGGCTATTTTCTTTTCTCTCTAATTTGCTGCTGCGGAATTTCCCTTGTTGCATTGCCTAAATTGTTCAAAAAATTCCAGCTTCTTTTTCTTCTACTAAGCCGAAACCACCACCACTTTCCCTATATCTCTTCTTTCTTTTTTTTTTCAAAAAATTCCTATTAGCCGAACCTACACCTTTCTCTTCCCAAAATTTCAGCCTTCAACCTTGCGTTAGCCGGATCTCTCCATCCCCTTCTTGCCGAAATCTTTCCTCCTCCACTAGAGTTACTTTGGCCGAATATCAAGGGAGCACAAGTTTCTTTTCGGGATTCTTTTTCAATCATTAGTAAGAGGGAAGCCATAGCCATTAAGGGAGCTTTTGAATTTATTCTCCTAAGGTAAGGTGGTAAGTAACATTCGGCTATAGGCTTTGGTTATGTATAGGTGTGCAAGCCAATTATTAACAAATGTTTTGGTAGGAATCTCGACAGGACAAGTGACAAATACGGGAATTCGGTGAATTGGAGGAAACAACGTCTCGGGATTTCGCTAGTATATTCGGGATTTGCTAGTAAATAGGTGTGTAAGATCTCTCTACACACTTTATTAATTTACATGACGTTATTGTTTGTCTTAAATCTTTTGGTTGTGGTTAGCTTGTGGCATAATCATGGATTTCGGGTAAGTCCCCTAACTCGTAATTTTTGATATATGATTGCATGCCATCACATGATGTTTAATACTATGACATGATATATGAAATTTGATATATAAGCATGTGATGGTGGGATTGATGAGAGGAGGGGGATGAATTATGGACTGTCGTCAGTGGTTTTGACCACAAGATGGGTTGGCCCCATCAGTCTATTTGTGACCTATGGTCATCAGTGGTTTTGACCACAACGATTGATTATTTGCAACTAAGTCCCAGTGGTTTGGTACCACCAGTGGTTTTGACCACATTTGATATATTGTGACCTATGGTCATCAGTGGTTTTGACCACACGATGGGTTGGCCCCATCATTTAAATTGTGACTCTAAGTCATCAGTGGTTTTGACCAAACGGGATAGGAAAGGAGTATGGATGGCTAGTTGGGTTGCATGAGCATGTTTATTAATGAATTGTGTATGAGATGTATTTTCCGGGTGGGGGATTTACACACTGAGTCTTGGTGACTCACCCCTTCCTTAACATTTTACAGATGAGTAGATCGCGGAGATAGAGCCGGATGGACTCGAGGTGGCCATGCAGTGGAAATTTTAATTAGATGAACTTGGATTTTGTTTTATTTTATTTTAATGTTGGTTTTATTTTAATTAAGTTGTAATAAGGCCTCCTAGATATATTTTTATTATTCTATGTTTTGGATTAATTTGTTTAAACTATTTCTTAACATTAAATTAAGTACACATGTTTTCTAAAATTTAATCGCAAAATGTTTTATCGTGCCATCGGGCACACCTGAATCAATAACAACTTGACTTAATAAATATTTCTTTTATAAACCTAAGTATAGTTTTATACCCCTCAACTGTTTTAAACAAGACACTGTCTTTATCAAAAAGTTAATTCGGCTTAAAGGGATTTTCAAAAAAATATTTTCTCTGAAGCACACCAAATTCAGTCGTAGTGTTTGGGCAGGGTTTGGGGTGTTACAAAATTGGTTTTAGAGCCCAGTTCAAAGCTCGGCTGTGGCGGCCTAAGGCCCAAAATGTTTTGGTAGGTCTTTTTGAAATATTTTTGGGTTTTTGGAATAGCATGGCACCGAGTCTTTGGCACCTATCCGCCCCGGTAAGTATTCCTCACCTCTGCATGAATTATTTTCTGTAGAAGGGTAGGAAGCATAGAATGTAGATAGTGATAAGTACTTTAAACTTTAGGACTAGTTACCCCAAACAAAGACAGAAGACTTTAAAAGCCTAATTAAACAAACCTAGGACCAAGTCGCCGAGTTAGGGTGTGGTAACCTTGGTGCGCATGTCTAGGATTGGATCCGGAAGAGCTTGGTACTTAAGCAGTCCTCGTGACTCACCTCCTCTTCGCGGGATTCCTACCTGGTGCGTAGCTTTGGTTCACCCTGACCAAGAGGGCCCGGTCATAGGCTAAACATAATGACTAAAACCCGAAAGGGAACTAGCCATTTTTTTTTTTGAAAAAGAAGAAAACAACAAAACCCTAGTTTTTCAAAACTTTTAAAATCACTCTTTCAAATTTGAGAACAACCATCTTCACAACTTTTTCCGAAAAATTTGATTTGTGGAAAATTACTAAAATGCCCTTAAGGGGTAAAATTACCAAAACGCCCTTGGTTCATAAAATATCAACTCAATGGTTTTGTCCAAAAATTTCATTATTTTATACAAACATTCAAAACTCTAATTTGCAGAACTATCAAAATATCTCGGCTTTGGAAAATTACGAAAATGCCCTCAACTTACAAAATTACCAAAATGACCTTGAATTCTAAAAATTTTTGCAGCATCATTATTTTACGAAGGGAAACTCTCAAAAAGGACCCTCAGAGTTTTACAACTGTTAAAATATCCCTGATTTATTAAATTTACAAAATTACCCATGATTGACAAAATTACCAAAATACCCCTAGTTTCCAAAATTTTGCTGTACCTTTAATTTGGCAAATTTTCAGAATTACCCTCCAGTTTTGGGAATTTTAAAATGTCTTGATTCATTAAAAGCTTTCAAATTTTCTTTTATTACAAGGATACCCCGGTAGAAAAAAGACGAAAATACCCCTGGGATAGTAACAGGACAGAAATGTTCGAAGAGTGAATAAGTATGGAAGGTATTAGGGAATGGATGTTCTTCTCTGTGTGAACTAGGATAGAGAACTTAAAACCTTGATTGATCGAAAGAATCTCTATTAAACTCTCTTCATAAAATTTCTTCGCGGATAACCAAGTGAAATACTAATGCATAAAATTCTTAATCAGATAAATGCAATCGTTAGAATGAGTTCAAGAGGTCGTGGACGTCCACCGCGCGTGCGTGGTGGTAGGGTAGGATGACCTTGTCGAGCACGCAAGGTCCTGGTCACGGTCGGAAATGAGATGTCGGATCGGCCGTGGTGTGAAACCGAATTTCAAGATCGGGACGGGTGGTAATGATGTCGTATCTCAAAAGTCAGACATCGGTATTGGAACGAGTTCTTTGAGGGTGGCGTGGTGCAGTGCGAGCCCGTAAATCTGTGGTTGAACGACTCAAGCTATCTGAGCGTAAGTATTTAGGGAGTTTCCGGAGTGGCACCCAGTGCGGCGGAGTACTGGTTGGAAGCAACTGAAAGGATCATGGATGACATAGATTTTACAGCTGAGGAGAAATTAAAGGGTATAATTTCTTTGCTTCGAGATGAGTCATATCAGTGGTGGCTCACTGTAAGAGATGGAACGGTGGCAGAAAACCTCACCTGGGAATTTTTCAAGGATGCCTATCAAAAGAAGTATATCGGAACTAGCTACGTAGATGCACAGCGGAAGGCTTTCTTGAACCTGGTTCAAGGCAATAAGACAGTGGCGGAGTATGAGGCTGAATTCCTCCGGTTGAGTAGGTATGCTCGTGGTATTGTGGGTACAGAGCATGAACGCTGTGTCAGATTCGAGGATGGGCTGAGAGATGAGCTGAGGATGATGATAGCTTCGCAACAGGAACGGGAGTTCGCTGTTCTAATAGAGAAATCAAAGGTTTTCAAGAGGTAAAACAATGCATTAGGCGGAATCGGGACAAGAGTAAAGAAAAAAGGAATTTTGGGTCTTCAGGGTCCGCTGAAGGTTCACAGAAGAGGGCTAGATTTGGAGAATCAGAAAGAGCCGCAAGGCCTACTCAGTGGCCACCTCAGTGTGGTAGGTGCGGGAAATCCCACTCGGGGGAGTGTTGGAGTGGTAATTGAGAGTGCTTTGAGTGTGGATCAATGGGGCACCGGGTAAGAGATTGTCCACGAAAGTTGGCTAGGACTCAAGCTGAGGATCAAGGACGTGGTCAATTCAGGAGGGATGGCCAGCAACCACAGAGGGGTCGAGGTGCAGCTAGAGGTAATAGTAATGGTAACGGGCATGGACGAGGTGCTAAAGGTGCAGAGGCGAGGCAACCAAGGTTGGTTTATGCAGTTGGCCGTCGCGATATGACAACGGGTAAGTTTCTTATTTCCGGAATACCCTCAATTGTCTTGGTTGTGGTTACGTTAGTTCATTCTTATGATGCTAGTTGGATTATGAACGTAGGGAATGTTTCTAGGAAGTATGATAGTTCTTTAAGATCAGAGTGCGCAGCAGTAGCGTAGTGTGATGAGGTAAGGATGCACGATTGGACGATAGTAAGTAATTTCGAGGACGAAATTATTTTAAGGGGGGTAGAATTGTAACATCCTGAATTAGGGGTTGTTTGAAAATTTAATTATTTGTTCCCATGTGTGTGTGTGCTTGAAGAAATAAATACTATGATTTATTTGGCATGTTCTAAGGTCTAGAATTAAACCCGAGTTAGGCCTGACTTAGTATTAAAAATTTTTTTTTAGTATCTAAAAGGAGGGAGCTAGGAGATAGGGGTTAAGTATAAATCTGGGAGAAACATGACACGAAAAATTGGCTTGGTAAAGTGGCTCCCATGCGCCACTTAAGGGCTGGAAGTAACGCCAGCAAGGGCCTGGGTTCAAGGCACGGCAGTAGCAAGTGGCATTTTATTTTTGGGTGTTGGCGTTAAGAAGGGTTAAAACGATGTTGTGGGCAATGGTAGACAAGAAAGTCAGCTTGGCGGAGTGGCTAGGGGCGCCACTTGAGGGTCTTGGCAAGGGACTCAAGTTCGAATAGCATGGGAAGCACATGGGTTTTATTTTTGGTTTTGGCGTAAGACAAGGGAGCTAGGGAGTGAGGTGTTAAAAGATGTTTTGGGTGGATTATATCACAATTGGCGCATTGGCAAATTGGCTGGGACGTTAGCTGCAGATTATGGTTCCAAGGAGGTCGCAGGTTTGAAGCTCAATGGCAGCATAAGGGGTGTTTTATTTTTTTTTAATTTGATTTTGCAGCAAATTGGAAGGCATTGGACGGCACATGGGAGCTTCAATAGATAAAGATTAAGTCGATGTTGTTTAGTCCTTTTAAAATTAATTTGGACTGGGGATAAATATTAGTTTATTTTGTATTTTATTTTGAAGAGGTGGATAGGGGATAAGGATAATGCATAGGATTATTTTATTTGTTAATTGTTAAAGGATAAGAGAATATATAGGAAATTGATAAAAGATTAAACTAGTTTTTGGTTTTAGAATTAATTTGGGGGTATGCTAAACTTTAGTTAATTATTTATTTATGTTAAGATAGAAAGCAAGGGTGGCTTTATTGTTTAATTGTTTTTGAAAAGGTGATAAAGGTGGGGATAGGAGATAAATGTTTTTTTAGTGATAATTAAAAGTTGAAATTATCAAAGGGGAGAGTTGGTAGAAGGTGGGATTGTAGGCAAGGTTAGCTATCGGTTTTGAGAGCATAGCCGAATGTTCCTCAAAACTCATTCAAGGCTATTTTCTTTTCTCTCTAATTTGTTGCATGAATTTCCCTTGTTGCATTGCCTAAATTGTTCAAAAATTCCAGCTTCTTTTTCTTCTACTAATGAAACCACCACCACTTTCCTTACATCTCTTCTTTCTTTTTTTCAAAAATTCCTATTATTTGAACCTACACCTTTCTCTTCTCAAAATTCCAGCCTTGACCTTTGAGTTAGCGAATCTCTCCATCCCCTTCTTGCCGAAATCTTTCCTCCTCCATTAGAGTTACTTTGGCCGAATATCAAGGGAGCACAAGTTTCTTTTCGGGATTCTTTTTCAATCATTAGTAAGAGGGAAGCCATAGCCATTAAGGGGAGCTTTCGGGATTTATTCTCCTAAGGTAAGGTGGTAAGTAACATTCGGCTATAGGCTTTGGTTATGTATAGGTGTGCAAGCCAATTATTAACAAATGTTTTGGTAGGAATCTCGACAGGACAAGTGACAAATACGGGAATTCGGTGAATTGGAGGAAACAACGTCTCGGGATTTCGCTAGTATATTCGGGATTTGCTAGTAAATAGGTGTGTAAGATCTCTCTACACACTTTATTAATTTACATGACGTTATTGTTTGTTTTAAATCTTTTGGTTGTGGTTAGCTTGTGGCATAATCATGGATTTCGGGTAAGTCCCCTAACTCGTAATTTTTGATATATGATTGCATGCCATCACATGATGTTTAATACTATGACATGATATATGAAATTTGATATATAAGCATGTGATGGTGGGATTGATGAGAGGAGGGGGATGAATTATGGACTGTCGTCAGTGGTTTTGACCACAAGATGGTTGGCCCCATCAGACTATTTGTGACCTATGGTCATCAGTGGTTTTGACCACAACGATTGATTATTTGCGACTAAGTCCCAGTGGTTTGGTACCACCAGTGGTTTTGACCACATTTGATATATTGTGACCTATGGTCATCGGTGGTTTTGACCACACGATGGGTTGGCCCCGTCATTTAAATTGTGACTCTAAGTCATCAGTGGTTTTGACCACACGGGGTAGGAAAGGAGTATGGATGGCTAGTTGGGTTGCATGAGCATGTTTATTAATGAATTGTGTATGAGATGTATTTTCCGGGTGGGGGATTTACACACTGAGTCTTGGTGACTCACCCTTCCCTTAACATTTTGCAGATGAGTAGATCGCGGAGATGGAGTAGGATGGACTCGAGGTGGCCATGCGATGGAAATTTTAATTAGATGAACTTGGATTTTGTTTTATTTTATTTTAATGTTGGTTTTATTTTAATTAAGTTGTAATAAGGCCTCCTAGATATATTTTTATTATTCTATGTTTTGGATTAATTTGTTTAAACTATTTCTTAACATTAAATTAAGTACACATGTTTTCTAAAATTTAATCGCAAAATGTTTTATCGTGCCATCGCAGCACACTGAATCGATAACAACTTGACTTAATAAATATTTCTTTTATAAACCTAAGTATAGTTTTATACCCCTCAACTGTTTTAAACAAGACACTGTCTTTTATCAAAAAGTTAATTCGGCTTAAAGGGATTTTCAAAAAAATATTTTCTCTGTAGCACACCAAATTCAGTCGTAGTGTTTGGGCCGGGTTTGGGGTGTTACACAAACCCTAGCTATGTCTCCTCTTCTAATTTTCGGCTATGGGGATGAAATTGAAGAAGATGACATCTTTTATTTTAGTTATTTTGGCTTTATTTACCAAATGACCAAAATGCCCTCCACTTAAACTTTGATATTTTTCACTAACTACGTCTATTTTTGTCCATACAAAATCATAATGGTCTAATTATCATCTAAGGACCTCCAATTTAAAGTTTCATAGCAATTAGACACCTCTAGCTTCTAGAACACATATTTTGCACTTTTTGCAATTTAGTCCTTTTAACTAAATTAAGTGCCCAAACGTCAAAATTTTCAAATGAAATTTTCACGAAATCATTCCATAAAATTGTAGACCATAAATATATAATAAAAACAAATTTTACTGCGGCGGATTTGTGGTCCTGAAACCATTGTTCCGACTAGATCGAAAATCATGTTGTTACAAATTATTTTTCCAACATTAGAGGGAGAGAAATAATAACTTGTAATGAGTTAGGGGGAGAGTAATTTTAAGTAAAAGTTCAAAAAGGATAACTCATTACAAGTTTCAAATATGAAAATTCTCATAAAAGAAAATAATAAATCTAGATGGTCATATAATGGAGGAGGGTGCTCTAGAAGAAACCCAAGACATAACTAAAACTCCAGAAGAGATTCAGGTACCTGAAACTGAAGATTAAAATAGTGAAAATAAATAAATCGTGATATGTTATGTCAATTTGAGATAATGTGGAACCGATAATAAAAGTTGTTGACAATGGTTTTGTATGCAATATTATTGTTGAAATAATGAAATAAAAAGAGAATCTTGAAAAATTTATTGAGAAATATAGATATGGAATAGATTGTTCAAAATAGAAAGACGTAACTCAAGTACAATTAAATTTATGGAGTTTTTAGACCACTAGTCCAAATATCTAAAGGTATAGATCTAGTGAGGGTACAAATGAAGTAGTTTTTGCAAAAGCAGAATAAAAATATAAAGTTTTTTGCTAAGTCCTGGCATAGATTATGAAAAGATATAATGTTCTTTTATGGTGGATACAATAACAGTTAGATGTATTATTAAACTAACAATTCATAAAAGATTAACTTGTGTCTAATGGTTGTTATTATAACTTTTTATGACTCACTATATAGTAAAGTTTATATTAAAATCCTTGAAGGATTTAGAATGTTAGAAGCATATTAAAATTCTCTGGAAATTGTTCATTTATATGAATTGAAATAATTTGAACATGTATGGTAAATTTGACGTAGTGAATAGTAGTTGAAGGAGGATTATAAAATGATCCAAAATACCTATTTGTGTTTTTATAAAAGAATCATGATTAAAATTTGCTATGATTATTGTTGAAACTCCTGAAGAGATCAAAATATATTTCCCCCAATTTTTCCCTCACTCATGACTTTCAAAACAATGGTGATATAAATGCTTAGCGAATATATTCAAATAATCATTTGAAAAGTTAGTCTTTAAGATTAAATACATAGAATATGAGAGTAAATATGCGATGTACTCTTTTTTCCTTAACCAAGGTTTTGTCCCATTGGGTTTTCCTGGTAAAGATTTTGTCCCATTGGGTTTTCCTGGTAAAGGTTTTTAACAAGCCAGCTTGTAATAGAAGATTATGTACTCTTTTTTCTTCATTAGGTTTTTTTCCTACAGGGTTTTTCCTAATAAGGTTTTAAGGAGGCACATTATCTACCAATGGACATCCAATGGAGAGTGTTATGAATATCTTATTAAGTGGATGTCCATCAAGATCAAGATAAATTTTGATGTACTTTAAATTCTAATAGTCATTAGAAGTAGATCTCTACTTTAAATTCATTTATTATGAATACGCTCCATCTTTGCTCTCCCATTCTCTTTGTTCTTTTATTTTATAACAAAAATTATTTGGTATATTGTTAGTAGAGTTTTTAGACTCTACTAATAGGTTTAGGGGTTGATATATGTCGTATAAGGGAATAGTAAAATATTGAAAAAAAAACATTGTCAGTCTACCAAATACTAACCCTATATTGTTAGGGGAGTTTTTTTAACTCCATAAGTAAGGTTTAGTACATGACACGTGTCTTTTTAAATTTATTTTTATTTTTTTAATATTCACTTGGGACATATGGTAGCATGTGAAGTTTTTTTTTTTTTTTTTTTTTGGTACAATTGTGATTTGAACCCAAATTATTCCTAAAGATGAACATCCAACCAATAGGCAACAAGTTGGGGTTTGCTTGTGAAGTTTTTTAACTTCAGTGGCAATGCAACAAATAATTTTCGTTTATATATAAGGAAAATATTTAATACACTGCTAGTAAAGTTTCCACATGCGGAATTAAGAAGTTGACAAATATCCTATAGAATATAATAAAATATTAAAAAAAGAATATCTAAAAAAAAACACAAACACATGTTAATTTTTTAAAAAAATTGTTTGTAAAATAAATAAAATTATACTCTCAGTGTATCAAATACTCACTCTTGTGTATTGTTTATTTTTCTTTTTTCACTTTTTTGTATCAATTCATGTTTTAACGTAAATATAAATTTAGTAATTATTTAACATAAATATAATTTTACAACTACATTAACTAAATAGTTTAATCCTAATTTCGAACTTATTAACCCTTTAATTTTAAAAACATTAATTTAATTTAAAACTTCATTAATTCTGTTTTTGAAGAAAAAGTTTATTAATTCTTTAACCAAATGTTGAAAATTCTTGTAATAGACTTGTAGCAAATGGTAATAAATCACCAGAAATTCAGGAAGTAATGAAAAAGCCTTAGATTTGCCAGAAATGGCAAACTCTTCTCAAGGGTAACAATTTTGCAGGAAGGGAAGGAATGCTCATTGTAGAAAGAGCATGCATGTCTACTTTATTATAAGAATCATTTCTCTAAAGGCTGCAAAATGGAATGGAAATTTTGTAAACTCATTTAGGAAGCCGTTGATTCCTTCAAATATGCAATGAGATCAGCACGTTCCTGCGGCTTCTTCAAACCAGGGAAAACCATTTTTGTTCCAGGGATGTACTAAAAACAAAAATTTTGCCCATGTCAGTGATATTATTAGTAGCTGAATATACCCATGCTTAAAAAATCTATTTAACACAAAAGTCAATTTCTTAAGTGAACCCAAAACTTTTTCATAATCCCAAAAAAGGGAAGTGCTTGATGATGAGTAACAACAGGTTTGTCCAAATATATGAAAAAAATAAATTTTAAAAATGAAGTATGCTACTATAGGATTCTCATCCATAGGTTTTCAATGTCAGTAATTCAAACTAGGCTATTACTTCCCTCAACTATAACAAAGCAAGAATCAAATCGCACTCCTCCAACAAAAGTTAGACAGAATCCGTGTAATATATATGATAGAATAAAAAAGAGATTTGAAAGAAGTTAATACAGCAATACCTTCTTAGGGTTGAGAAGGTAGTCATACAAAGTATTCTCCCCCCAAATCACAGCCATGCTCTTGTTAGCAGCGGAGTATGAATAACCAGGAGCGGTACCCGATTGCCTTCCGAACAGACCGTTCAGATTGGGTCCTGCCACATATTTAAGTAATCCAAATTTGGATGGCATCACAATGATAATGAAAATGAAAATGAACGAAAAGAGGAGGCATGGGCAACCTTGTTTGTGACCGGCAGCTTTTTCGACGGTGTGGCACTGAGCACACTTGGTCTTGAAAATCTTCTCGCCGGACTTTGAGTCACCAGGCGGTGCTTGAGCAAACGATGCCATCTTCGCTTCTTTTTTGGGTTACGTTGTTTGTTTCAGCAAAGCTCAAAAGTGGTTATTTTGAGAATATAATAATATTTGAAAGAGTAGCGTAACAATGCCAAGGCAAATGGCAACCCCAACAACCTCCCTTTTCTATGTGGCGCATTAGTAGCCGTTCCTTTAGAGCACCCGTTCTCCTAAGAATATATCTATTTTTTTGTTATCAATTTTAACTAGTTCATACCCCCTCCTACTCTTTTTATTCGAGGTAAACTATCAAAACAGTTATTTTTATTTACCTCAAGTTATATTTTAATTATTTATATTTAAAATATTACGTTTTAATCACTTATGTTATAATATTATAACTTTTTAATCATTGAGCCATTAATTGTCGTTAAAGGTATAATAGTTAGCTGACGTGCCACGTTAAATTATCATTTCAAATAAAAATTTTAAGTGAAGTTATATAATTGGTCCCAATATTTTTTTCATTTTGAGTAATTTATATTCTTTTAACTTTTCTTTTTTTTTTCCCATTATTTCCGGTTCTCTTCTACTTCTCCCTTTGTTTTCTTCCCTACTACATTTCTTTAACATAGTTTTTCAATATTTTTCATTTGTTAAAACTTTTTTATATTTATGAAAAAAGAAAAGGTCAAAGCTTAAACCAAAATAAAACTTGCTTCTTATATTCTCTATCCACAATTACAAACTCTCATCATCCATCACTGTTTTAACGAATCAATTTGGATCTCTCAATAACCTAGTCCACAAGCTAGCCTCATTCGAAGACATCGCTAGTCATGACTTATGGCAATCCACCATCAACAAAGTTTCTTGAGCTCGCTCCCTCAACCTCCTAACCAACCTCCACGACCACCTTATCTATCTTACCTACAACATTCTATCCTCTCAAAATTATATTGTTTCACGAATTCTTCAAACGTGCTCTACACTCTCAATGATTAAAGCGACCATAATACGAAATTTACCTTCAACTTTACCTAAACCAGTTTAGTTCCATGGTCTTTTTCTCTCTTCGATTCATCCACGCTCGGGTTTCAATCAAGCTTGCTTGGCAATATCCAAGAAGGTTTAGATCAATTTTATTATTTGCTTAATTTTATTCGTTAGAAGATAAAAGAAAAGTAAAGGAATAATTTACACAATTCTGTAAAAATTTGGAAACGGAAAAATTTTGTTTTGAATATAAGGAATTCAGTTTATGTTTAGATTTGATTAATGATATGGTTTTTTATATTTATTAGTTAGATCCAATTTTAGTTTCAAAATTAGGTTATATTCAAATTGAGATTTGATTAAAAATGATTGGTATTCTATTTTGAGTTAAATTCAATTTAAGAATAACGTGAAAGAAAAAAGGACTTGGTTTATTTCGTATGTAAAGATTATGTTTCTGCAATGAAGAATATGAGAAGAGAGAAAAATAAAGGGAAAGAAGAAAAGGAAAATAAAGAAATAAAAAGAAAAATT
This sequence comes from Gossypium bickii, assembly GCA_025503065.1. Lineage (NCBI taxonomy): Eukaryota > Viridiplantae > Streptophyta > Magnoliopsida > Malvales > Malvaceae > Gossypium > Gossypium bickii. Next base: position 106,744,332 of record CP106709.1, read on the forward strand.
AAATTGTTCAAAAAAATAAAAGTATAAGGACTAATTTTAACAAATGGAAGACATAGAAAAACTATGTTAAAAGAAATGGAGAAATGGAAATCTATTTTATAATTATCAAAATAGTCACTTTTGTTTGTCTCATGTTACATTTTAATCACTTATGTTTGAAATTTTACGTTTTAGTCACTTGCATTATCATGTTGTAACATCTTAGTCACTGAGCCATCAATTATCGTTAATAGTGTAACGGTAAGCTGTCATTGCATGTTAAATCATCATTTTAAACGAAAATTTTAGGTTTAATTATACAATTGATCCCTATATTTTTTTCGTTTTGAGCAATTTAATTTTTTCTTTTATGTTTTTAACATTTTTTTTATTTTCCATTCTCTTCTACTTCTCCCTATATTTTCCTCCCTTCTCCATTTCTTTTAACATAGTTTTTCTATATTTTACATTTGTTAAAACTAGTCCCTATACTTTTATTTTGGTATTGGGTATTTCTTGTACGTTCTGTTTAATCTTTCTTTTGATTAGTTTTTAATATGTTTTCAGCTTAGGGTAACAATTTTGTATTGATCTTCAATGAAAACCCAAAATAAAGATTATTTTTTTAATCTTTTTTTGCCTATTATAGACAACTGTGAATTTGGGTTTCTGATATTTTACAATTATTGCTGAAGCTATACAAAGGATCTAAAAATGGACTATTGTGGTGATTTTATAAAAACTGCTTGGACCTGGTATTTCAATGAAGATTCTCATAAATTTGGTTAACCCTTCTAATCTCAGTGTAGATTCTCATCAATGTTTTTGGTAGAATTTAGCTTGGTGTTCTATTATATATCGAAGAACAATCGATATTGATTAATTCAATAGGATCGATTTTATTCATCTTGCAGTGATCGAAAACGATATCTGGGTTTACACAAAGAGTATGTAATCAAAGATATTTGGCTTTAACAAATAAAGAAATAAAAGAAAAAATTAAATTGTTCAAATAAAACAAAAGTGTAGGGATTAATTTTAACAAATGGAAAACATAGAAAAACTACGTTAAAAGAAATGGAAAAAGGAGGAAAACAGGGGGAGAAGTAAAAGACAATGAAAAAAAATTAAAAGAACATAAAAGATAAGAATTAAATTGCTCAAAACGAAAAAAATATAAGGACCAATTGTATAGTTTAACCTAAAATGATAATTTAACATGTCATGTCAGTTTACCATTATATTGTTCACGATAATTAATGACTCAGTGACTAAAATGTTACAACATGATAACGTAAGTGACTACACTACAGCAAATTAAGCTTTTAGTGGCGTTTGGATCGAAAACACCACAAAGGTCGAACTTTTAACGGCGATTGTATTGAAAAGTGCCACAAATATATACCATTAGTGGCGCTAACCGAAAAATGCCGCAAAAAGTCATTATATAGTGGCATTTGTGGAAATAGCGCCATAAATAGTATATATTTAGTGGTGTTTTATGCTACATACCGCAAAGGTACACTGAATGGGAGCAGCGTTAGCAGCGTTTTTCCCATAAACACTGTAAAAGGTAAAGCAATAGTGGTATTTTTGCATAAACGCTGCAAAAGGTTAAAAACGATAGTGGTGTTTTTCTCATAAATGCCGCTAAAGGTAAAGCAATAGCGGCGTTTTGCCCATAAACGCAACGAATATTTTTAAATTTTTATTGAAATGGTGCCATTTTGATAGCTGACCCCCAGCCCTTATTCCCCCAAATCATTTTCCCTAAATCCCTAACTTAATTTTTCCCCAATTCCCTAACTTAATTTTTTCTTTCCCCTCCGTCTGCTGCTGGTCGTCTGTCTGGTCATCCATCTGCTACATCGCCGTCGACAGTGCATTTGCCACTAATCTCCGTGTCCTTCGTCGACACTGCTCTGTCCATCGCAAAAGGATTTTCGATCGTGGTAAAAGAAAACCCCAAGTTTACTGAAAGTTAGAACTCACTTGAGTTGTATCATTTTTCTCATTCACATTATCACTTTTTGGTTTTTGTTTATTTATTTTCTTCTTAATGAACACAACATGCAGGTCTATTGCAGTATGTTTTAACTTCGTATAGTGCTTGTTAAAGCATAAAGCTATCTTTTGCATGTATAGCCCATTCAATATATTGTTAATATTACCTTTTTATTTGTCATGATCTTTTTTTTTTTTTTTTTTTTTTTTTGTTTCATCATGTTATCAATATTCATGAAACCTGCACCTGGTGTTCATAGTGTTACTCAATTGAATGGGTTCTGTTTAAAGTGATAAAAGGATATGTTGCCTTTCTATGTAGAAAATAACTCTAGGATGGATTCTCCTACACTTGAATGCTATTCCAGTGCAATTGGATCTCTTTTATTCAATCAGTTCATAGAAATTTCCAGTAATTTTCTTGGTTAACTCTCTTCATAAAGTATTTTGTTGATAACTAGTGCAGTTTATAGTCCAGTTAAAATATTGTCATCCAAATGATTGTCAAGTGCACCTTCTATTTTCAATCTTCAATATTCAATATGCATCATCAGACATAGTATCACACTAAAAATGTATTAGGCATGAATAAAGACAAAGAAGGGATATTTAATAGCGTTACTAGTTTTTAAAGCTCAAATATTACTATTCCTTTTTGCTTTGTTTATTGTTGGTAAAGAACAAAATTATTATGGAAGTGTGTCATAATTTTTAAAGAAGCGAAGTTAGGCTCCTTCTGGTTGATGCTTTTTCTATTTACTGTTTTCTATATAAAGTTAAAAGCAAAAGATTGTATATTTTATTTTACTTTAGAGTTTATTTTTATACAAGAAATGTAATGACATGAACAACATTGTTAACATTGTTCATACTTAATCATTCTTTTATCTCAAATTGTTTAAGAGTGAGAATTTCATTCTCAAAACAGTAGAATGTCTTGTTAGCAACAGCAACTAAGAACATTTACTCTCAACAAAAATAAGTTGGCTTTTGTTATTTGTCATGTGTGTTTCTTGTGAAGTTCCCCCTCCTTTTAATATATGCTTTTAAATCTACTCTTTTATAAAATAGTCTGGGGGGTGTTAAACAGGGGGTCTTGTTTAACAACATTCATGTATGCAAGAGTGCTCATCTTGTATACTTATTGCTGAAAACTTTGCAATGACATCGCCTCAGATTTTGGTAGGACAAGGATTCAGCCGACTTTTGGTACTTATTGCAGTTTTTTTTTTTAAATTCAATTGTTTTCTTCTTTTCTATCTTTTTTATTTTATATATTCTAGCATTAACTAATATTTTCCTATTTATTTTTCAAATTAATCAAGAGCGATACTTAAATCAAAGGTTGCCTGCTCTTTGCGGTTATCATATTTAGCAGTAAGTATTTAATATGAGAGTTACTTTTTGTTAAAACCAAAACTTAAAGGTCAAAATGTAATAGGCCAATTTAGCCCGGGCCCATACAAAAAATAATAAATCCAAAATAATAAAACAAAGTCCAAGTCCAATCCAAAATATATCATTTGGCCCGATCGGAATGGCCTATTACTTGAAAAGATTGAAGGTCCATCTACAAACTTGACGTATATGGAAACATAACCTTCAAGGATATGCAATCTAAGATGTGATATGCAAATCTTAGATATGATATGCAATCCTAGAAGATATGATATGCAATCTTAGAAGATATGATTTTGTAATCTCAGAGATTTAATTTGTAGATACCTTTTAATCTTAGCCGTTGATGTAATTGATCTATACCGTTGGATTTGGGGAGACTCAACTATAAATAGAGGCATCTCCCTTCATTGTAAGGGACTTGAGTTTTGAGCAATAAAAAATTCTTGAGGGCGTTCACACAAATCTCTCTTTCTCTTGTGTTCTTATTTTCTGGGACTTGTTTTTATTTTGTTATTCGTTCATCTTCGTTTCTTTTTGAGTTGCTCTCATTTGAGTTGGATTTAGGCGGTGGAATTTCTTTGAATCCTCATATTGTGAGAATTAGGTCGACTTAGGCGTTTTTTTTTTACTTTTTTTATTTATCCATTTAATTGCTCAATCATTAATTATTCTTTTTTTTATTATTTGTCAACTTTCTTATTTACATATTCTTCATTCATTTAACCATTCTTATTATTCTTTTATTTTCTCCCATTAATTATATACTTTATTTGTTTTTAATGTCACACATGTTGTTTATTTTAAAAAAAAAAAAAAACTCGTTTTATAAATCATCCATTTTAAATTGTTTGATTATATGCTTTAATTTTTTTTCATATATCATCAATTGCAAATTTTTATATATTACTATCTATTTTATATACCATTTATTTTTAAGATGTTTTGTGTATAACCTATTTGGTCTTTGATTATTGATGTTAGTATTTAAATAATTGCCATTATGTGTTTTATAAATTGTTTATTTGTATTTTAATATTGTCGTTTTTTTATCAAAGTTTTTATTTATACATTGTTTTAATATTGCAATAATTTTCCCCCAAGTGCTCGTATTTGGGAGCTTCGAGAAGATTGTGCCCTAACTTACTGGGTTCTAATTTTCCTCGTTGAATCTAAGTAATTGAGCACCCATTTCAAATCAAAACATATGAATTTCAAATAAAAGCTTATTCTCGGGAATTCGAGGTATTGTGTCCTAACTCATTGGATATGACATCTTGTTATCTTGAGGTAAGGATTTCTAAAAAAGTATAGACAATATTCTACGTTTGGAATTTTGAGAAATTGTGCCCTAACTTACTGGGTTCCGATTTTTTCACTTGACCCAAATAACCAAATATCCTTCTAAAATTTAAATGCATGAGTTTTGAAATTCAAAAGACAAGCTTAGTTTCGAGGATTTAAAATGTCGTGTCCTAATGTACTAGATGTGATATTTTTTTACTTCGAGACAAAAGGGTCTTAACATCCATTTCAATTTATTCAAACATTTTTTTAAAAAAAGGATCGTATTTTAAAATCTTCTCAAATTTTTGACATTAAGATATTAATTAATCAATTATGTACCAATTTTGGGCGTTACGAGGGTGCTAATCCTTCCTCGTGCATAAACAACTCCCGAACCTGTTTTCTTGAATTTCGTAGACCAAAATCATTGTTTTAATAAATCAAAATGTTTTTTTATTAAAATGATCAATTTCAAGGTGACCCGATCACACCTCGAAAAAAGATTGGTGGCGACTCTATTTTCGTTTTTAAAGTTGATCCCCGTTTTTTAAAAATAAAAAAATGGTTTCGAAACAAAATAGTAAGTAAAAAATTAAAAGCTAAATTGCTGGAACTGAAAATTTTCAATGAATTATAATATTTCGAGCTGATATGTAATTAAATTATTTGATCGCTATAACAACTTAGGTCTGCTTGACAGTATAAGAAAATCACATTAAGTTGAAATTCTTGTATAAGAACTTAAATAAAAATGATCGACAATACAATCTTTGCAATGTTTGTATTCACAATAATTGCATTGAGATACTGGGGGCGAAGTGCTTACTTTATAATTGTGCTCTTGCGGTGTGATGGTTATAACAGTGAAGAATAGTATATGTGTTAACGTTATAGGGGTATGACTTTATTCCAAAATTTTTGGAGTGGTGGGTTGATTGCTGATGATACTCGTATACGAAATGTTCTAGCATAGATGTTATTGGATAAATTAAGGCGCCTGTTCAATATTTCGTATGCTACTTTGTTGTTTTTTTTTCTTCTTCCGCAAAAGTTGCCAAAAAATAAATGCAACTAAGAAAAGCAAAACCATTTCGCTCATGATCCGACCTTGTTGACTAAGGCTAGTATAGTTGAGTTTTTACATCAGCAAGTTCTCTCAACGATATTTAGATTTGGCATATGCTGAACTGTGATAAAGAAACGATTTGAGAATCCTTGACCATCCTTGATATAGAACACGGTTTTGCAGGGCAATTATTGAGCTCCAAATTTTCTATTTCTTTCTCTTTTTTGGTCAAACCTAATTATTTTTTTATATGTATTGCTTCTCTATATCAGTTAATAGTTTATAGTTTCTGTGTGATTTTTAGTTATTTTTCTTTGCTTAGTTTTAGTAGCTATTTATTTATCCTTCTCCAAGTTGCCTTCTTTGAATGTTGAATTGTGGATCATTTTGTTTAGACTTTATTTTTAGTTTATCTTTTACACTCGATTCATTGTCAATTTTTGAGAGGGAAATTTGTATATAAGTTTGTTGCACAAAGGCACTAAAGGTATCATTGTCAAATTTGATTATTATTATAATTGTGGATGGGATTTCAACTTAATCAAAACAATGAAGTAAAAGCAGATTTTGAGTTATTAGATTTAAGTCTTATTGGGGTGTATTCAAATTTTCTTCAATGATCGAACTTGAAATCAATATCAATTAAGAACTTGATTACTATTATTTAAAGTATTTTCTCTGCCTTTATTAGTTCAGTTAAAGTATTTTCCTGAACCTGGTCTTGTGTAGATTCTGTAGTTGAAATATTTTTAAATTTAGCCACTTGGTATGCATGGATCAACTTTATACAATAGTATATTATCTTTATCAAAACTTGTTTTATGCAGTTGATTTTGTTTTGGAGATGATGTTGACTGTGGTTTGAATACGGCATATGCATCCCAAGTTTGTAACATCTTGAATTTTTGGGCCTATGCGTTTAATGGGTGAATATGTTTAACATGTTAATTTAAGTAATAGGGGTCCAAATTGGGCCCAGAATTAGGTAAAGGCCTTGGTTAAATTATTAGATTGGGCATTATAGAGTTAAAAGAGTGGTAATTATGTTTAAAATACGAACGTGGGCTTGTGGCCCAACAAAAGGTGGCACTGTAAGGGAATTAGAAGGTGACGCCACACACAATGAGTTAGGGGCCCAAAATTTAGGTTTAATGAAGCCCAAATCTTTTAATTTAAGTGAGTTAAATTTCGGCATTAAACTTGATGAGGTGGACGGCTACAAGGCTTAAAAATAGGAAGATATATTTGGATTTTATAATTGATAATATAGAAGAAAAAAGGAGAAAAGATAGGAGCCTATCTACAAGGAGAGTGATGGTCGAAAATCCACCACTAAGAGGAGTAAAGAAATCGGCCACTGTATGGCAAAGGGGTGCCGAATTTTCCCTTTTATTTAGCTTGAATTTTAATTAATTAGGAAGGGCGTTTTCGGTTTTATACAGGAGGTGTCGAAAATCCTATAAATAGGGGGGATAGATCCTTGATTCTGACACTTAAAACCTTAATTCTCTCCTCATTCCTTGTGCCGAAAATCCCTAGCCTCTTCCTCTCCAATTTCTCTTCTTCAATTTCTTCAAAAGCTGAAACCTTTTCTCCATTCTTCTTTCCCTTGTGCCGATTTCTCTAAAAAGCCAAAATCTCTATAGTTTTTCTTTATTCATCCTATTTGTGAGTTAAATCTATTCTTCCGGCATTTAAAATCTATTACTTTGGCATTGTCGAATCCTCTTTCTAGTGCTAGACGAAATCCCTGTGTTAAGGTAAGTGTCGACTTCTGCTAGTTTCTCATATTCTATTCCGGTTTTTGAAAGGCAAAAGCCGAAAAAGCTAATAGTTTAATGGTTCTATGTTGGGCGGTATTTCGGGATTTGAAGGAAACTTGGTTGACTAGATCTAAAAGCCAAAAATCATTAGTCTCCAATTTCGGGATTTTAAGGTAAGAAGATTTCCCTAGATTTCTATTAGATTTGTTCATTGGATACAAGATCTTAACTGTATAATGAGGATTAAACGATTAAATATTGTGATAGTAGCTCTGATAAAGATTTGTGATGGAATTAAATGTGGATCAGGTAAATGAGAGAATCCCTAAGTTTAAAAAAAACAAGCGGTGTCGTGATTCGGGATTGGCGATAGGTTGTGGACCAAGCATCGAACAAAATCTTAGACAGATAGCGTTTTAGCGACTTACGATAGTGTCGACATAGAGAGTGTCGTCCCTACTTGATAACTGTGTGTGTAACACTTTCACACCATTTAGATTGCTGTTGTAAAATATGTTTATTAATCTGTTATATTATGATAAATGCCGAAATCCCGGCATAATGATTGAAACCCAATGAGGGTAAAAGCGAATCACCAGGTTAGTAATCTCTGTCATTCCTAAGTGAATGTTCCTGTTAAGATGACATATGTGATAAGTATGTTGTTTTCTGATTGCATGGGGTTGGGTTTATTAAAAGGGGAAGTGTTCTGTTGTAGCGGCTTCTGCCGTGACCTGTTCTAGTGGCTAATGCCATTTCAGCCTGGTGACTCTGTCAGAACTCTGTTTGTGGTGGCTTTTGCCATTTCAGCCTGGTGACTCTGTCACAACTCTGACGATGAGCAGCATGACTGCCATCAACGGTGTGTAGCGGCGTGGGTTGATTGTAGAAATCCCCAATAGTGTGATTAGCAGGTAAGGGCGGCGTGTAGCAGATGGAAACCTAGGACTTGGGTTGGGCTTTGCATAATTTCTGTTATATTATATTCTATTATATATTCTGTGGGGCTAAGGCCCAAAATCTAATGGTGCACGAGGGTTGCACACTGAGTCTCGCGACTCACCCTTTTATTTTAACAATTTCAGGTGACACTTAGCGTGTCGGACCGGGCTGGAGAGGAGAACAAGGTGGCAATGCAAAAGAACATTTAGATTCAGCAAAAAGACTTTAGTTTATTATTTTATATTTTTATTTAATGGGTTTAAAATCTTGCTGTAATAAGGCCATGGGCCACTAGCTTTATTTTCATTCTAGATTTATTTTGGGCTTTTATTATTGTTAGACGTTTAAATTTTTCCTTTAATTAACTTAAGGCAGGTAATAAATTCAGTTTTTTTTTAACTCACCAAGGCATTTTATGAAATTTACATCTTATATGAATTAATAAATTATTAAGTTTTTTCGGTATTAATATTTAAACCTGAAAAATATTTCCCGAAATTGCGACATCTTTTATAAAATCTTTTTAGTGACATGCCAGATTCGGCTGTAGTGTTTAGGCCGGGTTTAGGGTGTTACAAATTGGTATCAGAGCCCAGTTCAAAACCGTCTTTGGGGGTTTTGGGCTCAAAACGTTTTCTAAAGATGGGTTTTGCATGTTTATAAATTATACAGGATGGTTTTTTTCTCGGCCATGCTTTGTGTCTCGGCCCAAGTCCGCCAGGTAAGTATTCTGGACTCACTGTGTGATTATAAGTATGTGGGCTTGATGGGATTTATGGGACGTAGATTAGTTAGATTAGAACTTGATGGACTTTAGGCCTAGCTGAAACAACTCCTAAAATCTCATAAGACTTAATTTCACTAAACCAAACCCGTGAATGAGTCGCAAGACTAGGGTGTGGCAACAGGCATCCGCATGTCTAGGATTGGATCCGGAAGAGCCTGGTATTTAAGCAGTCCTAATGACTCACCTCCCCTTCGCTGGAATCCTACCTGGTGTGTAGTGACTGTTCACCTTAGCCGCGAGGATTTGTTCATGGGCCAAAATCCATAACTAAAACCCGAAAAGGACCAGCCACCCTATTTTCACAACATTGATAAAATATACTTATTTTAAAAATTACCAAGATACCTATGATTTGCAAATATACCCCGATTTACAAAGTTAATGGAATTTTTCCTTAGAAAAAAAAAACTCACACAACAACAACCAAAAACCCACAAACACTTGAACACTACTATTATTCTTTTGAAATCAAATTCTCCAAGATACCCCTGTTTTAAAATAATAATAATAATAATAATAATAATATATATCCTTGGTTTTGTAAATTTTTTGAAAATATCCCTGATTTGTGAAAATTACTAAATTGCCCCTAATTTATAAAATGACTAAAGTACCCCGAATTTCAAAATTACCAAAATACCCCCAGATTTCAAAATTATCGAAATACCCCCAGATTTTAAAATTACCGAAATACCGTGGATTGCAAAATTACCAAAATACCCTTATTTCATAAAATCAACAAGGAACTCTATTTTGAAAATTACAAAAATACCCCTGTAGGATAAAATTACGAAAATACACTTGGGTAGTGGAATAACAAAAATACCCCTATGTGTTGAATGTGGGTGCATGGATGTTGTCCGTATGTTGATTGTTGAATGTATGTGGTCTCTAGAATTAGGAGGTAAACTTGAGACTGAAACTGTAGATAGGTTCGAATTCGGAAGAATCACTCTTAAAATTACTTTTCATAAGATTGTTCGTGGAAAATCAGTGGAAAGAGTTAATAACACATAAAATTTTTAATCAGATAAATGCGAACCGATAGCATGAGTACAAGGGGACGAGGACGCTCTAGATGTGAACATCGATGCGTACTCTACCATAGTGTACTAAGTGTTTATTTTGGGTTTAGAATTGGAGTGCGCAGCGAAAGCATGGTAGTGAGACTTAGGTAGTACGATTAATAGTTAGTTGGAAATTTCGAGGACGAAATCTCTTTAAGGGGGGTAGAACTGTAACATCCTGAATTTTTAGGCTTATGCGTTTAATGGGTGAATATGTTTAATATGTTAATTTAAGTAATAAGAATCCAAATTGGGCCCAGAATTAGGTAAAGGCCTTGGTTAAATTATTAGATTGGGCATTATAGAGTTAAAAGAGTGGTAATTATGTTTAAAATACGAACGTGGGCTTGTGGCCCAACAAAAGGTGGCACTGTAAGGGAATTAAAAGGTGACGCCACACACAATGAGTTAGGGGCCCAAAATTTAGGTTTAATGAAGCCCAAATCTTTTAATTTAAGTGAGTTAAATTTCGGCTACTAGGCTTAAAAATAGGAAGATATATTTGGATTTTATAATTGATAATATAGAAGATAAAAAGGAGAAAAGATAGGAGCCTATCTACAAGGAGAGTGATGGTCGAAAATCTACCATCGAGAGGAGTAAAGAAATGAAGCTCTTTTGCATGGCAAAAAGGGTGCCGAATTTTCCCTTTTATTTAGCTTAAATTTTAATTAATTAGGAAGGGCATTTTCAGTTTTATACTGGAGGTGCCGAAAATCCTATAAATAGGAGGGATAGCTCCTTGATTCTGACACTTAAAACCTTAATTCTCTCCTCATTCCTTGTGCCGAAAATCCCTAGCCTCTTCCTCTCCAATTTCTCTTCTTCAATTTCTTCAACCGAAACCTTTTCTCCATTCTTCTTTCCCTTGTGCCAATTTCTCTAAAAAGCCAAAATCTCTATAGTTTTTCTTTATTCATCCTATTTGTGAGTTAAATCTATTCTTCCGGCATTTAAAATCTATTACTTTGGCATTACCGAATCCTCTTTCTAGTGCTAGACGAAATCCCTGTGTTAAGGTAAGTGTCGACTTCTGCTAGTTTCTCATATTCTATTCCGGTTTTTGAAAGGCAAAAGTCGAAAAAGCTAATAGTTTAATGGTTCTACGTTGGGCGGCATTCCGAGATTTGAAGGAAACTTGGTTGACTAGATCTAAAAGCCGAAAATCATTAGTCTCCAATTTCGGGATTTTAAGGTAAGAAGATTTCCCTAGATTTCTATTAGATTTGTTCATTGGATACAAGATCTTAACTGTATAATGAGGATTAAACGATTAAATATTGTGATAGTAGCTCTGATAAGGATTTGTGATGGAATTAAATGTGGATCAGGCAAATGAGAGAATCCCTAAGTTTAAAAAAAAAAAAGTAGTGTTAGCGATTCGGGATTGGCGATGAGGTTGTGGGTGGCATCCAGAACAAAATCTTAGACAGATAGCGGTTTTAGCGACACGATAGTGTCGACATAGAGAGTGTCGTCCTAACGGTAACCAGGTGTGTAACACTTTCACACCATTTAGATTGCCTGTTAAAATATGTTTATTAATCTGTTATATTCTGATAAATGCCAAAATCCCGGCATAATGATTGAAACCCAAGGAGGGTAAAAGCGAATCACCAGGTTATTGATCTCTGTCATTCCTAAGTGAATGTTCCTGTTAAGGTGACATATGTGATATGTATGTTGTTTTCTGATTGCATGGGGTTGGGTTTATTGAAAAGGGAAGTGTTCTGTTGTAGCGGCCTGTAGTGACTGCTCAGTGGCTAATGCCATTTCAGCCTGGTGACTCTGTCAGAGCTCTGTTTCTGGAGGCTTTTGCCATTTCAGCTTGGTGACTCTGTCACAACTCTGTTTCTAGTGGCTTTTGCCATTTCAGCCTGGTGACTCTATCACAACCCTGACGATGAGCAGCATGACTGCCATCAATGGTGTGTAGCGGCGTGGGTTGATTGTAGTAATCCCCAATGGTGTGACTGGCAGGTAAAGGCGGCGTGTAGCGGATGGAAACCTAGGACTTGGGTTGGACTTTGCATAATTTCTGTTATATTATATTCTATTATATATTCTGTGGGGCTAAGGCCCAAAATCTAATGGTGCACGAGGGTTGCACACTGAGTCTCGCGACTCACCCTTTTATTTTAACAATTTCAGGTGACACTTAGCGTGTCGCACCGGGCTGGAGAGGAGAGCAAGGTGGCCATGTAAAAGAACATCTAGATTCAGCAAAAAGACTTTAGTTTATTATTTTATATTTTTATTTAATGGGTTTAAAATCTCGTTGTAATAAGGCCATGGGCCACTAGCTTTATTTTCATTCCGAATTTATTTTGGTCTTTTATTATTGCTAGACGTTAAAATTTTTCCTTTAATTAAGTTAAGGCAGGTAATAAATTCAGTTTTTTTTTAACTCACCAAGGCATTTTATGAAATTTACATCTTATATGAATTAATAAATTATTAAGTTTTTTCGGTATTAATATTTAAACCTGAAAAATATTTCCCGAAATTGCGACATCTTTTATAAAATCTTTTTAGTGACATGCCAGATCCGGTTGTAGTGTTTGGGCCGGGTTTGGGGTGTTACAAAGTTAATAGTTGAAAAGAGTTTAGATCCGAATGTGGCATCTTAGGTGCATGTGCAAGACTTAATTCCACTATGCATTCACCAATTTGCAATTTTGCATATGCATCTAACTGTTTTGGATTTAATAAACTTAAATAACATGAATTAATAGATATTAATGTCAATTTATCTTATCATTTATTTAGCATGTTTTTTATTGAAACAGTGAATTGGATCCCTACAAAAGAAGTATTTGATAAGTTCATTTGAATTTCCTAATCAAACAACTCCATTTTAAGCTCTCCTTAATTACATTTGTAAGTACCTCTTATTACTTAAATGTTTTAATTTAATTGAATTAAAATTTGAAATTGCTTGTTTATTTTGATTTGGTTGTGGTAAATTTATTACGTATATGTTTTAATTAGAAATAGAAAATTAGAAAATAACCGAATTAGATATTTGATATATATTATTTATTTTAGTACAATGACATGATTTAAATCTATTTAGAACACTTAAGTAACTGTAATTTATTGTCAACTTTAGACTTCAAGAACTACGAAATGGATAAGAGGTGGATGGATTTGTCAAGGGTAAGCAACGACTATCGAAATGGAGTACAAAATTTTTAAAATTTTTCTTTTCAAAATGCAAGCCAAGAGAATATGATTCTTTGCCCGTGTAAGAAGTGTGGCAACATCAATTGGCATATTCATGAAGTTGTTTATGAACATCTAATTGTTGATGGCTTTATTCGAGGGTTTAAAAAATAGATTTTCCATGGAGAGTGTACACCTTATAGAACCTCTTCAACGATTAATCTGGTTTATCCTCATAATGCTCACCATCAGTTTGTTAGAGAAGATGACATCAAAGGTATGTTGCGAGATGCATTTAATATGCATAGTCATGGTTTGCAATAGTTTCCACCTGAAATTATTGCATCCGATAATTGTGATATTGGTGGAAATGCTTATCGAAACGGGAAGAAGTGCACCTGATCAAGAGCCAAATGGAGAAGCGGCAAAGTTCTACAAGTTACTTAATAAAATGAATAAAGAACTTTATGAGGGATCAAAATTTTCAAAACTGTAACACCCCAAACCCGGCCCAAACACCACGACCGGATCTGGCATGTCACTAAGAAGATTTAGTAAAACATGTCGCATTTTTGGAAAATATTTTTCTTGATTTCCACATTTTATTCGGGAAAATAAATGGTTGAATAATTCGTAAAAGATATGAATTTTCATTTAAATGCCTTTATGAATTAAAAACAGAAATTTAATACATGCCTTAACTTAATTAAATCGTAAAATCCAAGTGTCTAGTAATAATAAAAGCCCAAAACAAACGAAAATATAAAGCTAGTGGCCTGTAGCCTTATTACAATGAAATTTAAAACCCATAACTGAAAATATTAAAAATTAATAAACTTGTAATGTCTTTTGTTGAATCAAAATAATCTCTCGCATGGCCACCTTGCGCTCCTCTCCAGCCCGGTCTGATGCACTAGGTGCTACCTGAAAGAGGTTAAATAATGGGGTGAGTCATGAGACTCAGTGTGCAACCCTCGTGCACCATCAGATTGGGCCTTAGCCCTACAAAACGGATAGCAGAGTATAATACATCAGAAAATATGCAAAGCCCAACCCAATCTTAGGTTTCCATCCGCTACACACCACCCATACCTGCCAATCACACTATTGGAGATTTCTACAATCAACCCACACCGCTACACACCATCGATGGCAGTCATGCTGCAGTTAGCTACTCATCGTCAAATCATGGCAATAGCCACTACAACAGATCATGGCATTAGCCACTACAACAGATCATGGCAATAGCCACTACAACAGATCATGGCAAAAGCTACTACAACAGAACACTTCCCCTTTCATCAATCATCCTACCCCATGCAATTACAGATATCGGCATACATGTTTATCATATCAAATCAACGGAAACATTCACTTTAGAATGACAGAGATCACTAACCTGGTGATTCGCCTTTACCCTCCTCGGGTTTTCAACAGCCATGCCGATATTTCGACATTTAACAGAATATAACAGATTTATAAGCATATACTAACAGACAATCTAAATGGTGTGAGAAGTTACACACCTGATTAATGCGTAAGACTACCCTCTATGTCGATACCCTCGCTAATCGGATCTACTGCCTTCTGTCTATAACTTTGCTCAAAAGCCGAAAGAACGCGAAGATAAGGCCTCACCTATATTCGGCCAAGGGTTAGTGTTTACCCGAATTTATACATTTAAATTAACAGATCTCCTTACCTTGAAATCACGAAAGTAATACGATTCGAGTGCTACTAAACTCTGGCTTAGAAATCTAAGCGATTGAATCCCCTTCAAATCCCGGAATGCCGCAAATGAGAGAAAACACCTGATTAGTAAACCATATAGTCATTCGGCTAAGATCTCTAAAAGCCGAAAAAATTGAAATCTCACAAATCGGCACTTACCTTTAGTTTCCTTCAAGATTCGGCACAAGCAGACACCACAGAGAAAATTCGGCAATCACAGGAGATGAGATCTAGGGATTTCGGCTTTTAAGAAAATCCCGAAAAGATGAACAAGAGATATACTGATGCGTTTTCGGCTTTTAGAAGAAAAGATGTTGAGAAGATTGGGAGGTTTCGGCTTTGGAAGAAATCAAAAGAAAAGAACTTGCAGAGGAAGACTGAGAATTTTGGCACAGGGAAAGAAGAAAAGAATAGGGTTCCAAATGCCGGATTTGAAGAGATATCCCCTCTATTTAAAGAGAATTTCGGTATCCCCCCTAGAGTTGGAAATTCAGCCACACCACTGTGCTTGCTTTAAGATAATTCCTAAACTTCCTCCTTTATCTTTTATCGATCACTCCTTCAAAAGAGGCCTAGATAGCACCACCTCTTCCTCCCTTTATCAGCACATTATCCACATGTTATTATCCCTTCAATTATCCTCCTATTTACAAGCCCCTATGTCGTCCCACTCTATACATTTAAAAGCCGAAAATTAGCTAAAATTTAATTAAAAGAATTGAGCTTCAAGTGACTCGAACTTGGGCCCTGTTCATCTGCTAATGACGCCACCCCATAGTCCCGTGTAGTGCCACTTAGCCTTGGGCCACAAGCTCATTTTGTATTTTAGAACACAGATAACATCTTTAATGCCCTAACTGAGCTGGCTTTCCACTAGAGTGTCCAATAACTAATTCTGCTAAGGCCTTAGCCCAACCTCAAGCCTAATCTGGACCCCTAACACTCTAATTAACACATTAAACATAATCACACATTAAATGCATAGGCCCATTAATTCAGGATGTTACAGTTCTACCCCCTTAAAGAAATTTCGTCCTCAAAATTTCCAACTAACTATTAACCATACTACCCAAGTCTCTCCACTATGCTTTCGCTGCGAACTCTAATTCTAAAGCCAAAAGAAACACTTAGTGTACTATGATAGAGTACGCACCGGTATTCGCATCTAGAGCGTCCTCGTCCCCTTGGCGACGTCCTGCATAGACCAAAGCTGGCTGTCTCGCCTCAGTATAACCTGGACCTCCACCTGGTGCTCCACGACCATGTCCTGTGCCGTTACCACCATTGACTTGACCACGGCCCCTCGGTGATGGCTGTCCACCCCTCCTAACCTGATCAGAACCTCGTTCAGCTGGCTGTACCTGATCCACCTATGGACAGTCCTTAATCATATGCTCAGTGGATCCACACCTAAAGCATCCATCGGTTCTCCTTCTACACTCCCATAATGCACCTTCCCACACGAAGGACATGATTGATTCTGACCCATCGGAGCACGAGCCGCCCATCGGACACAGGGTCTTTTCGATTACGCACATGCGCCTCGATGATTCAAAATTTCTCTTAGTTCCACCCCTATCTCTATCCCGATTCAGTCTCTCTGTCCGCTTCACCTCCTCAGCTATCTTAGCTTTCTCAACCAAAACAGCAAAGTTCCTCTCCCGCTGCGGTGCTACTAATACCCTTAGCTCATCCCTTAGTCCATCCTCGAACCGTACACAACACTCATAGTCAGTCGCCACAATCCCTCGAGTGTAACAGCTCAACCGCAGAAATTCTGCCTCATATTCAAACACAGTTTTGCTTCCTTACACCAAATTCAGAAATGCCTTCCTCTGCGCATCCACATAGCTGGCCCCAATGTACTTTCCCTGAAATGACTCTTTAAAGAAATCCCAGTCGATCCGGTCCACGACAATACCCTCCTTTACTATGAGCCACCACTGGTAAGCCTCGTCTCGAAGAAGAGACACGACCCCTTTCAACTTCTCCTCCGCCGTGAAGTCTAGGTCATCCGTTATGCGCTCACTCGCTTCTAACCAATACTCAGCGGTGTTAGGGGCTACGCTAGAAACACCCCTGAACATCTCCGCTCTGTTGGCTCGGAGTCGTTCCGACACAGATTTTCGAGCTCCTGAACCCGTGCCTGCCTCAGTAACTCTTTCGAGGACCCGCAAACATCGCCTGAGATACCGCATCATCTCCGGGCACCTGGTCCCGAAATTCTGCCTCCACAGCTGGTGGATCCGGCATCTTGTTTCCTAACCTGTGGCCAGACCCTGCTGGCTCTGACACGATCATCCTACCCCTACCACGACATCGCGGCGGACGTCCACGACCCCTTGTACTCATTCTACTGATTCGCATTTATCTGATTAAGAATTTTATGAATCATTATTTTTCTTCCACTGATTATCCACGAACAGTCTTATGAGTAGTAGTTTTAAAAGTAGTTCTTTCGAATTCACAATTGTATCTACCATTCAGTCTCAAGTTCACATCTCCTAGTTCCAGGGAGCACATACATTTAGTCATCAAGTATTAACATACAAGCATCATCCACGAACTTACATTCAGCATGTAGGGCTATTTTCGTCATTTCACTACATAGGGGTATTTTCGTAATTTATCCTACAGGGGTATTTTCGTAATTTCTCAAAATAAGGTTCCCTGGGTGATTTTGTGAAATAAGGGTATTTTGATAATTTTGCAATCTGGGGGTATTTCGGTAAATTTTTGAAATTGGGGAGTATTTCGATAATTTTGAAATTTAGGGGTATTTCGGTAATTTTAAAATTCGGGGCATTTCGGTAATTTTTACAAATTAGGGGTACTTTGGTCATTTTACAAATTAGGGGTATTTTGGTCATTTTATAAATCAGGGGTAATTTGGGAATTTTACAAATTAGGGATATTTTGGTCATTTTATAAATCAGGGGTAATTTAGTAATTTTGTAAAATAGGATGGCTAGTCCCTTTCGGGTTTTAATTATAGATTTTGGCCCGTCAACAAATCCTCGTGGCTAAGGTGAACAGTCACTACGCACCAGGTAGGATTCTAGCGAAGAGGAGGTGAGTTACTAGGACTGCTTAAGTACCAGGCTCTTCCGGATCCAATCCTAGACATGCGCATGCCTGTTGCCACACCCTAACTCAGCGATTTGTTCACGAGTTTGTTTAGTTGACTTAAGTCTTATGAGGTTTAAGGAGTTGTTCAAGCTAAGTCTAGAGTCCATCAAGTTCTAATTTAAATAGTCTATGTCCCATAAAGCCCATATACTTATATAACACAAAGTGAGTTCGGAATACTTACCTGGCGGACTTGGGCCGAAGACGCAGGTGCCATGCCGAGAAAACCCTCCTGTGTTATTTATAACCATGCATGTTTCCAAAACCCATCTTTAGAAAACGTTTTGAGCCCAAAAGCCCAAAGCCGAGTTTTGAACCTGGCTCTGATACCAATTTGTAACACCCCAAACCCGGCCCAAACACCACGACTGGATCTGGCATGTCACTAAGAAGATTTAGTAAAACATGTCGCATTTTTGGAAAATATTTTTCTTGATTTCCACATTTTATTTGGGAAAATATATGGTTGAATAATTCATAAAAGATATGAATTTTCATTTGAATGCCTTTATGAATTAAAAACCGAAATTTAATACATGCCTTAACTTAATTAAATCGTAAAATCTAAGTGTCTAGTAATAATAAAAGCCCAAAACAAACGAAAATATAAAGCTAGTGGCCCGTGTCCTTATTACAATGAAATTTAAAACCCACTAACTGAAAATATTAAAAATTAGTAAACTTGTAATGTCTTTTGCTGAATCAAAATAATCTCTCCCATGGCCACCTTGCGCTCCTCTCCAGCCTGGTCCGATGCACTAGGTGCTACCTGAAAGAGGTTAAATAATGGGGTGAATCACGAGACTCAGTGTGCAACCCTCGTACACCATCAGATTGGGCCTTAGCCCCACAAAACAGATAGCAGAGTATAATACATCAGAAAATATGCAAAGCCCAACCCAATCCTAGGTTTCCATCCGCTACACACCACCCGTACTTGCCAATCACACCATTGGCGATTTCTACAATCAACCCACACCGCTACACACCATCGATGGCAGTCATGCTGCGGTTAGCTGCTCATCGTCAGATCATGGCAATAGCCACTACAACAGATCATGGCATTAGCCACTACAACAGATCATGGCAAATGCCACTACAACAGAACACTTCCCCTTTCATCAATCACCCTACCCCATGCAGTTACAGAAATCGGCATACATGTTTATCATATCAAATCAACGGAAACATTCAGTTTAGAATGACAGAGATCATTAACCTGGTGATTCACCTTTACCCTCCTCGAGTTTTCAACAGCCATGCCGGTATTTCAGCATTTAACAGAATATAATAGATTTATAAGCATATACTAACAGACAATCTAAATGGTGTGAGAAGTTACACACCTGATTAATGCATAAGACTACTCTCTATGTCGATACCCTCGCTAATCGGATCTATTGCCTTCTGTCTACAACTTTGCCCAAAAGCTGGAAAAACGCGAAGATAAGGCCTCTCCTATATTCGGCCAAGGGTTAGTGTGTACCCAAATTTATACGTTTAAATTAACAGATCTCCTTCCCTTGAAATCCCAAAAGTAATATGATTCGAGTGCTACTGAACTCTGGCTTAGAAATCTAAGCGATTGAATCCCCATCAAATCCCGAAATGCCACAAATGAGAGAAAACACCCGATTAGTTAACCATATAGTCATTCGGCTAAGATCTCTAAAAGCCGAAAATATTGAAATCTCGCGAATCGACACTTACCTTTAGTTTCCTTCAATATTCAGCACAAGCAGACACCACAGAGAAAATTTGGCAATCATAGGAGATGAGATCTAGGGATTTCGGCTTTTAAGAAAATCCCGAAAAGATGAACAAGAGAGATACTGATGTATTTTCGGCTTTTAGAAGAAAAGATGTTGAGAAGATTGGGAGGTTTCGGCTTTTGAAGAAATCAAAAGAAAAGAACTTGCAGAGGAAGACTGAGAATTTTGGCACAGGGAAAGAAGAAAAGAATAAGGTTCCAAATACCAGAATTGAAGAGATATCCCCTCTATTTAAAGAGAATTTCGGCATCCCCCCTAGAGTTGGAAATTCGGCCACCATTGTGCTTAGCAGATAATTCCTAAACTTCCTCCCTTATCTTTATCTGATCGCTCCTTTAAAAGAGGCCTAGATAGCACCACCTCTTCCTCCCTTTACCAGCACATTATCCACATGTTATTATCCCTTCAATTATCCTCATATTTACAAGCCCCTATGCCGTCCCACTCTATCCATTTAAAAGCTGAAAATTAGCTAAAAGTTAATTAAAAGAATTGAGCTTCAAGTGACTCGAACTTGGGCCCTCTTTATCTGCTAATGACGCCACCCCATAGTCCCATGTAGCGCCACTTAGCCTTGGGCCACAAGCCCATTTTGTATTTTGGAACACAGATAACATCATTAAATCTCTAACTGAGCTGGCTTTCCACTAGAGTGTCCAATAACTAATTCTGCTAAGGCCTTAGCCTAACCTCGAGCCCAATCTGGACCCCTAACGCTCTAATTAACACATTAAACATAATCACACATTAAATGCATAGGCCCATTAATTAAGGATGTTACAAAAATTGTCCTTCTGCATTCGTCCTTTTCACTTAAAATGTTTAAGAGGCTGGACCGGAAACTCTTTTATGTGCTGTTAGAGTTTTTGAGAGATATGTTTCCATTAGCAAAAATCCTTCATTCATGCAAAGATATGAAGAAACTGATAAAGGATTTAGGCCTTGGTTACGACAAAATTCATAGTTGCCCAAATGACTATATGTTGTATTGGGGTGATAGGAAAAACCAACAGTCTTTTCATGTTTGCAGTAAATCTCGTTGGATGAAAAGGAATGCAGAAGATGTGAATGAGGATGAAGTTGAGGCACAGTCAAGAAAGAAGCCAGTAAAGATTTTGCGATATTTTCCACTAATACCAAGGCTTCAAAGGCTTTTCATGTCGTCAAAGATTGCCGAGTCTATGAGGTGACATCATGATGAACGAACCGATAATGGATTATTAAGGCATCCTACGTGTAATGGCCCATTTTTGCCCGGGCCCATATAAAAACAATAAAATAAAATAAAATAACCAGTGTTTTTAAAATAAAGAGTCCAATTACAACCAGACCCAATACCCCTTAGCCCAATGCCTAAACAGACTACCCGGTAACAAACTAAACCCAATTAACCTGTTACAAATCCAACAGACTACCCGAATACACCTTAAACCAGACCCAATACCCCTTAGCCCAATGCCCAAACAGATAGACCCACTTACAAACCCAAAACAACTCAGACCTAACTAAATGGCCCAATGCCAGAGTGGCCCAACACCCAAATAATGACAGAAATGTAGAGTTTCCTGAAACCCTCACGCCGTAATGTGCCCCAGTAGCCTCATCTTTGCGCCGAGATTACGCAAGTCGCCTTATCGCCGCCACATTCTATGCTAATGACTTGCACAAATGAGGAAACAAATAGCAAGCAAATAGGCAAAAACATGTATTTCCTTTTTTATTTTCGGGTTATATAAACCCAACAAAATTTGTAAAAAAGGGATATAAATATACAGGGAGAAATAAACAAGAGAGAACAAGAGATTTTTATTAGATATATGCATATATACAGAGATACAAAAATAATCCGAAATCAAAAGGTTTCTTTTACTTTTCTTTTTTTTTTTCATTTATGAGTACATTTACTTTTTTTATTTTTGTTTTATTTTATTTAATCTACACATATACTATACATATAAAATACTTTTAAAAAAAAAAGAAAAAAAAAAGCTTACATTTTTAAGGTTCTGGCGACGGCAGCGACCGGCGGCCGAAGACTCGTCGAGGAACTCACCGGAAATCGCAAGGGAGAGAGAGGGGGAGAGAAAAGTTTCTGTTTTTTTTTTTGAAGAAAAAAGAAAGTAAAATAAATTTTTGTAAATTTCTTTTACTTATATAGGAAGGGTGAAATGACTTTGTTTCACCCTTAGCCATTTAACACAAAAACGACATCGTTTTGAGATGTGTCGGACTGACCCGGCCCGATCCGCCTGGGATCCGCGTGTTTTTTATAGAGGGGCTAATTGCACATTTGGCCCCTTCGCTTTTTCATGGTTTCGCAATCAGTTTTTTTTATTTTCGATTTGCCTAAAAATTATCCCATTGGTTCAATTCGGTCCTCATTCGAACGGCACCATTTCTGGGGTGGGATTAATTTCTATTTTGGTCCCTCTCTTTTCAAGCGTGTTACAATTCGGCCCACTTGCTCTGTTTATTTTCTGATTTTGCCGCAAACTTTTATTTAATGATTCGATTTCGTCCTTTTTCATATCTTTTATGATTTTTTTTATTTACGTTATTATTAATTTTATTATATTAACATTACTATTACTTTTATTATTTTCATTATTATTATTATCTTTATTATTACTATTTTCATTATCTCTATTATTGTTTTTATTATTATTTATTAACATATATTATTGGTTTTATTATTAATGTATTTTTATTTTACTACTATTATTATTTTTTATATTATAATTACTATTAATTTTAATACCCTTACATTATTTTATTATTATTAATACTATATTTATTTTTGCTATTATTTTTATCATTATTTTAATTATTTTTATTTTATAATTGTTAATATTATTTTTATTATTTATTAACATATTTCCATTTTATTTTTTTACTATTATTATTATTTTATACATATTATTTATCTATTAGTTAATTTGATATTAACTTCATTTTTGTTATTATTTTCTTTCCTTTTATTTGTTTATTTATTTACTATTTATTTATTTAATATTTTTTATTATTCTTGCCTTCATTATTATTATGAATATTACTACCCACACTTTTATTCCGTTGTGCATGTTGCCAGTATGATTTATTTTTCAATTATATTATATTTTCTCCGATGCATGAAAATTTGGTTTTAAAATAAGCAAATACCCTACGTTCTAGGGTTCGAAAGAAATCGTACCCTAACTTACTAGGTTGCGATTTTCTTTGAGTCCAAAAAAAAAATCTATTACTTTCCTTTTTAAAGTAAAATAAAAACTTATTCTCGAGAATTCAAATTGTCGTGTCCTAACTCACTGGATATGATGCTTTGTTATCTCGGGATAAGGATTTCAGAAAATAAGGTAATGTTTCGTATTTGGAAGTTTGAAAAATTGTGCCCTAACTCACTGGGTTTCAATTTTTCTCATTGAATTTAAAATATTAAATATCCCTTTTTCTTCAAAATTGAAACCGATAAATTTCAAATCAACACTTGTTCTCGGGAATTCAAAAGGTTGTATCCTAACTTATTGGATATGATGTTTTGTGTCTCGAGGTAAGAATTTTCTACAAATAAAAGTGAGCCTAGTTTCGAAGTCATGAGATGTTACATCCTAACTTATTGGGTATAGCATTTTATTTCTTTGAAATAGGTAAGTCTTGGCTTTCTTTCAAATAAAAGGATCGTATTTTTAAATTTTTCAAAATTTCAACATTAGGATATGAAATTATCAATTCGGTACCAAATTTTGGGCGTTACGAGGGTGCTAACCCTTCCTCGTACGTAACCAACTCCCAAACCCGTTTTCTTATATTTCGTGGACCAAAATCAATGTTTTGAAATAAAACATTTTATAAGGTGATCCAGTCACACCTAAGTAAAAAAGGATTGGTGGCAACTCCCGTTTTTGTTTTTTAAAGTCGACCCCCTTTTTTTCAAAACTTATAAAAATGGTTTCGACACTACGAATTCTTTAGCTTGGAAATCATTTGACAGTAAATTTCCAAACTTTGCAAGCAATCCTCAAAATGTGAGGCTTGGGCAAGCATCTGATGGATTTAATCTTTTTAAAATCATGAGTACTTCGTACAGTACTTGGCCTGTAGTGCTTGTTCCTTACAATGCCTCCTTGGATTTGCATGAAACAATCTTCTTTTATCTTATATATGATTATCCCTGGAAAGAAAGGTCCCAAGAATGATATTGACATTTATATGCACCTACTTATTGAAGAGTTGAAACAATTATGGGCGAGTGTTGAAACATATGATGTCTTGAGAAAGGCGAACTTTTATTTACATGTAGCTTTGTTGTGGACTATTAATGATTTTTCAGCTTATGTCAACTTATCTGGTTGGAGTACCAAAGGACATTATGCTTGTCCTTGTTGTGCTGCGCAAACATGTTCGAAATGGTTATATAATGGGAAGAAGTTCTCTTATATGGGGTATCGTCGTTGGTTAGATGGAAATCATAGATTTAGATTTCAGAGGACTTTATTTGATGGTACTAAAGATTTCAGAGAAGCTCATGAGCGAACCATTGGATCTGAAATCTTGTTCATGTTAAAAGATATCAATATCAGTTATGGGAAGATGAATCATCCACCCAACATGCAAACAAAGAAAAGACTGAGGGAGGCGTATGCTGGCGATGTTAACCAGCAAAGTGATGATGAATCTGATGAAGAGGATGATCCTAATGAGGCGGACTTGTGGAAAAAAAAGAAGTATTGTTTTTAGTTGCCTTATTGGGAGCATCACATTTTGTGACACAATCTTGATGTCATGCATATTGAAAAGAATGTTTGGGAGAACATCATTGAGACAATTCTTAGTGTTGATAGAAAATCGAAAGACAATTTTAAGAGTCGACTTGATCTAGTTGACATAAGAATTCAGCATGATCTTCATCCCCAATTACTTTCGAATGGAAAATCTCGATTGTCGCCTTCTATTTTTGCAATATCGAAGAAAGAAAAAGAAGTGTTCTACACGGTGTTGAAGGATATAAAGGTCCCAGATGAGTATGCATCAAATATATCTCGATGTGTGAATCTTAAAGATTGAAGACTATATTCCCTAAAATCACATGATTATCACATCTTGATGCAAGATTTCCTGTCAGTTGCTTTACGCTGTTGTATGTCAAAAAAGGTGACGTCTTGTATAATTAAACTATCCAATATAATGAAAGCTATTTGTGGCAAAGTTTTGATTGTTGAAGAACTCGAGAAAGTACAAGATCGAGCCACCTTGACTTTATGCAACTTGGAGAAGATCTTTCCACCTTCGTTCTTCCCAATTATAGTGTACTTGCTAATCCATCTCCCTCATGAAGCAAAATTTGGTGGACCGGCTTTCTATCGGTGGATGTATCCTATAGAGAGGTGCTAATTTATTTGCAAAGTTTTCATTCATTCATAAATATACCTTTAATTACAAATTTTGATAATATTATATATCGTATTTAGGTTTCTATGCAAATTGAAGTCTTATTGTCGTAATAAGCGTTATCCAGAAGGATTAATCATTGAAGGTTACTTAGCAAAGGAGTGTATGAATTTCTACTCTAGATATTTAGAAGATGTTGAAACAAGACTGAATAGACCAAGTAAAAATGCTGGGCTCACTAATCATAACTTAGCTGAAACTTATCTATTTCGAAGTTATAGACAACCAATCAGTAAAGTTGAAATTACACACTTAGATGATAGATCTTGGGTACAAGCACATCGATATGTTCTTTTTCACCATGATTCAATTGAACCATTACGCAAGTAAGTCTTAGAATTTGATAAATATTCATCTTTTTCATTTGTTTATTTTCAAACCAAGTAATCCACTTTTTAACATAGTGACTTTAAACAAGTCTTCAGATCTCTTTCATGCTCCCGAATATTACAACATTGATAGAATCATAAGTTATTCATAGAATCTTTTTATGAATGGTTAGGGCAGACGGTATGCAACTGAAGCTTTCAATCACAAATAATAATGTTTTTGTATAACATTATTAATCAATTTACTTTCAATTCAATAGGTTTGGAGTTGAAAGGATGTCAATGAAGAAGTTAAATGGCTTTCCCAAAGTCCGAATAGAGTAGTAAAAAGATATAATGCCTTCCTCATTAATGGATTCAGGTTTCATACAAAATCTCGCGAAAGATTGAGGAGGACTCAAAATTGTGGAATAGTTGTTAATTCTTCAATTACATGTTATGCTAGTGCTAGAGACGGTAATCCTGTTGATGGAAATGTGGAGCATTGTGGACTTCTTACTAACATTATTGATTTGGATTACTATGGAAAATGAAAGATTGTCTTATTTCGATGTGATTGGGCTGAAGTTAATACTGCTCGCGGAATTAAAAAAGATCAATTTGGTTTTACAATGGTGAACTTCTCTCGATTAATTCACACTGGACAACAATTGATAGACGAGTCGTATGTATTTTCTTCTCAAGTGAAAAAAAAATTTTACTCGAAAGATCCAACTGATGAGGGTTGGTATGTTGTACTCCGTAACACCCCTAGAGACTTATTTGACATGGGAAATGAAAGTAGAGATGATAGCGACGAAAGATCAGAAACTTTGTCTTTTCCAGAATAAAACTTAAATGAAACTATCCCTAGTACTAGTACACAATTTCAATGGGTTCGCCAAGATGTGGATGAAGATATTTACAAATCATGATGTAGTAAGATTTTATGTTTTTTTTAATTATATATTATATTATAATTTATATATTATATTATAATTTAAATCTTGATCTTGTTAAATATATCCATTACTATTATTGTTGTAATTAGTTACTAATATTTCAACTACTTTATGTGTATTGCAGATAATATGCCTAGAAGAAGACTACGAGATCTAAGTATTATTCAAATTCCTCCAAATTCGGAAGAAACAAATAGTGATCAACAGACTGCTATTGGATCTTCGAATGTTCCGAATACAATTGACGAACTTAGAAATTCAAAGTAATGTTAACTTTAATTTACATGCATGTTGACTTTTATTATTGATTTTTGTTTAAAATTCTTATATTATCATATACAATTTTTTTACCTGAAAATGGTGAGAGGCACAAAACTCGAGGACATACGCTATTAAAGGATTTATACAATCTAAATTCTGTGGAGCGTGTCAAAGTATCTAGAAACAGTCATGGTCAGCCTATTGGATCAGAAGCTCGAGTTTTAGCAAGATACTTGGGCACTATAGCACGAAATGTCAATTTGTTGCCAATCAACTATGATTCATGGCATCATATGCCTGATAGTAACAAAAATCATGCTCTAGATAATATTAAGGTAATAACGTAGATGTAATTTATAATACTTTGGTTTAATTTTCATTTATATTTACTTTCTAAACTTGTGTTATTTGTAGGAGAGATTTGCTTTAGAGGTCTCGAATAATTATGTGAAGAAAGCATTAGCAAAGAAATGGAGAGACCATAAAAGTACTTTAACAAAGGAATAGTCTAAGAAAAATACAAGCCTGAAAGAGAAATTGTGAAATGTCTCGCCGGGAATACTGAGATACCAATGGGAAAATGCAGTTAGATTTTGGAATTCAAAGAAAGGAGAGGTATTACGTACTTCAAAACTCTTATAATTATTTCGGTTTATAGTATTTACTATATATGTAATAATAATTTCATAATGTAGGATCGTGAGCGAGTTGGAACTACAAGTAGGCAAAAACAAAAAATCACATACACAGTTGGGTCGAAAAGTTTTGCTTGTGTAGCTGATGACGAGGTATTTTGAATTTACTAATTGTGTCAAATATTAATTACTTTCTACTAAATAATATTTTTCCTACTATATTGTAGGAACTGTCTGGTCAAAAAGTTGGACGCCTTCAGCTTTTTGACATTACACATAGAAAGAAAGATGGATCTCCTATGACTACTGAAGCTGCAAAAATTATGGTATATTTACTTAATAAAGTTTGAATTATTTTAAATATTTATTATGTTTAATTATAATGGTTTAATTCGTCGTATGTAATGCAAATAATGCCAAGTTATGTTGCATTTGCTTGATTATATATTTTGTTTCTAACTCCTTAATTGATTTATTAGGAGAAACTAAAGGATAAAAAGGTGGAGTATGAAGCTATGGCTTCAAGTGATAGTTCTGTTAATCTGGACGACATTGATAACCGAGTTATTATTGAAGTTTTGGGTCCTAAAAGGTATAGTCGGGTTCGATTTCAAGGATCTTTCGATAGCCCAACCCAATATTTTGGATCCATCTCGCAACAATACATGCCTTCAGCGAATCAGGTTCAAGCTAAAGTTCAAAGGTTAGGAGACCAGATGGCTCAGATGCAAGTGAGCACAGTTGAGCAAATTTCTCAACTTAAAGCGAAGGAAGCATTGATAGAAGCAGAGGCTAAAAGAAAATATGATGAACTCCAGCTACAACTTAAAGCGGAAGTAGCAGCAAGGGCAGCAAAGGCAACAAGAAAATATGATGAACTCCAGCTACAACTTCAAAATATGATGAAGATGTTTCAGTAGAATCAATTGCAGAATCCGCCATCTTAGACTTTTGTTTTCTTATTGTGAGAATATCTTAACAATATAACTTTTGAGTATATTTTGTTATTTCAGTTATTAATTTAGATCATATACATATTTCTTTCGTGATAGTATCATTTAGATTTGAAGTTACAGGAAAATATGTTGAAAATTCAGGTTCTATATGAAATAAAATAGGTTGGTAAAATATGTTAACGTTAGTGGCATTTTCCCACAAACGTCGCTATAGAACATGATCTTTAGCGTTGATTTTACTATAAGCGCCGCTAAAGAACATGATCTTTTGCTACGATTCTAGCTACAAACGCCACAACATGCTCGACTCTCTTGCGGCGTGTATAAAAAAAGCGCCGGTAAAGATCATGTTCTATAGTGGCGTTTTCCCACATAAACGCCGCAAGTTTTAGTTGCGCTTATAACCTGAGATAGACAAAATTAACTATTTTGATAATTATAAAATAGTTTTCCATTTCTCCATTTCTTTTAACATAGCTTTTTTATGTTTTCTATTTGTTAAAACTAGTCCTTATACTTTTATTTTTTTGAACAATTTAATTTTTTCTTTTATTTCTTTATTTGTTAAAGCCAAATATCTTTGATTACATACTCTGTGTGTAAACCCAGAGATCATTTTCAATCACTGCAAGATGATCCTATTAAATTAACCAATATCGATTCTTCTTCGATATATTAATGCCAAGAACTAGAAACCATGCTAACCCTAATGAGATTAGAAGGGTTAACCAAATTTATGAGAATCTTTATTGAAATACCAAATCCAAGCAATTCTATAAAATCATCACAATAATCCATTTTTGGATCCTTTGTATAGCTTCAGCAATAATTGTAAGAGATCAAAAATCTCAATTCACAATTGTCTATAATAAGCAAAAAAAAGATTAAAAAAGAATCTTTGTTCTGGGTTTTCATTGAAGATCAATACAAATTTGTTATCCTAAGCTGAAAACATATTAAAAACTAATCAAAAACAAGACTACAGGAAATACCCAATACCAAAATAAAAGTACAAGGACTAGTTTTAACAAATGAAAAACATAGGAAAACTATGTTAAAAGAAATGGAGAAGGGAGGAAAATAGAGGGAGAAGCAGAAGAGAATGGAAAATAAAAAAAAGTTAAAAACATAAAAGAAAATTAAATTGCTCAAAACGAAAAAGTATATGGACCGATTATATAATTAAACCTACAATTTTTGTTTAAAATGATGATTTAACATGCAATGTCAGCTTACCGTTACACTATTAACGGTAATTAACGACTCAGTTACTAAAATGTTAATGTAAGTGACTAAAGCGTAATATTTCAAATATAAAAAGCTAAAATATAACTTGAATAAAAAAAGGTGACTATTTTAATAATTTATCCAAAATTCTATAATGGTGGGACCATAATGAGGTCTACCTAAACTTATCACTATCAGTCTTTTAATGACAAAAGCGCAAAAACCAATGGTATTACAACATGTGGAACTCTGACAAGAATGCTAACATAACTTAAAACAATTATTCTGAAACTTTTATTTTATATAAAAATTAAATAAAAACATAAAAAAGAAATTCATAATAAAATCAAAAAGTTCATAAAAATGTGGCGTTGTTTATTTTCCTTCATAAAAAAAATTAAAACACATTAATCAAAATTAAACAAAACGTAAAAAATAGAAACTAAAAATCAAACAAAAAAACCCATAAATCATTCAATAATTTTCACATTGAAAAAGATGAATTCAACGAATTCATCTTCATGCTCCCACGACTCTCCATCCATTTTTACAAGCAAAGAATCACTTTCACCCTTTCATGCTTTGAAGCATGTTTGGTTGGATGTATGCAAGGATGGATCTGAGGGGGACGTCCGTCGTCCTCTTTAGAATTTTACAATTTTTAAATTTTATATATAAGTTATCATATATTTTAAATTTGGTGTCTACATTGTTTAACATTCGTTATCTTTAGTCCAATTGTATTTCATATAATTTGCCTCCTTAAGCCATAAGGATATACTTTATATTAACAAAGTATTTTTCAATTTTTAATTATATAACTTTAATAATAATAATCAAATATTAATATATGATGGGCTTTGAAAGACTAAACTTAGGGGCCTGATGTTGACTTTAAAACCAAATTCTAAAATTATCCTGGATTTGTCGCTGGATGTATGACCATTCCATTCAGGCCTTATTCAATATGCTACATTAATTCTAGAGTTCGGTTCACCAAATTAGCAATTCGATGCAATAATTATTACACCTCTATTTCTAACAATTCGATCATGAGCTCTTAAAAGAAAAACTAATATAAGTTTAGGCAAATATTCAAAAAATAGTATTTAGATTATGAAAGAGTGAAACCTCATGTTAAAATCAAAAAAATCAAATTTAAACTTAAAATTGTAAAGTAGGATCTATCATGTCAGATCATCAAGAATAATACTATATGCAGAAGCGTACCTAAATCCATTGTTGGAGATTGCCCAGAAGATTTTGATCTTCCAAGAAAATAGTTTTCTTCTAGTATATCTCTCTGATGGGGATGGAAAAGAAATATGAGATAACCCTATTTCTTGGGGACCACTAACTTTTTAAATAACAAACTATTAATCAATTTTGTGTAACACCCCAAATCCGGCCTAGAAGTTAGGCCCGAATCTGGCGTGCCACATGGAAGTGTTTTTCAAAACCATCTTTGTAATTGTTAAAAACTTGTTTGAGAATTACAGCCACTTTGTTAAAACCCAAAACACTTAAGCAATTGTGTCTACATGAAAACATAATTATCTTTAATAAACCTTTTCAGTTGCGAAAGCATATTTGAAATAAACGATTTACGAAAAATAATAAAAACATCCCAACCATAAAGCAAAAATAAAAATAGTTCAGAGGCCTTATTACAACTTAAACCAAAATAGCAAAATAATAAAATAAACGAAAATAGAAATTTAAAATTCAATAACACTATTTCTAAAGTATGGCCTCCACCGAGTCATCCATGGGCCCAAGTCTTCACTACGGAGCATTACCTACAAGGGTTAAGAAAGAAAGGGGGTGAGTTACAAGAACTCAGTGTGAAATCCCCTTACCGTTATCCATTGGGCCGAAACCCTATAAGCAATATTTTGGGCCTAAGCCCATTTACAATAACAATAATGTATTAAGTATAACATGTGTATGAAATGCAATTCCCAAACCAAACCTAGTTTTCCATCCGCTACACACCACCCGTACCAACCAGCACACTTGTGGGGAGCTTTAGTCACCCACCCCGCCAACACACCAAACTGGGCATTTAGCCATATATGAAACTGGGCAATTAAGCCATATATCAAACTGGGGATTAAGCCATATATCAAACTGGGCATTAAGCCATATATCAAACTGTGGACAAGCCACCAGAATTTTGTAGCAGAGCTACCAGAACTTCTCTTCATCATTATCCCATCCCATGCAAATCATGTATGTAATGCATAACAAAACACCATATAACAACAGTAATTTATTCGGATATTTGTCACAAAATTATGGCCCATTATCACAATTAATCAAAAAGGCCCAACAAGCAAAATATCAGATTTGGCCCATTTAGCAAAATATCACATTGGCCCATCTAGCCATAACATCAAATTAGCCCATTAATCAATATGTCCATTCGGCCCATAAGGCAATATGTCAATTCGGCCTATTAAGCAAATTATCAAACGGCCCATATAGCATATATCACATTTTGGCCCATATAGCAAATCATTAGATTGACCCATTAAGCAATTTCGTATTTCGGCCCATTAGTGGCAATATAACAATTCGGCCCATTAACACTTTGCAAATCGGCCCAATAAGGGCATTTCCATAATTCGGCCTATAAGGGTATTTTCGTAATTTGGTAATCGTACCCGCTAAGGGTAATTCGATAATCTCGCAACCTAGGGGTATTTCGGTAATTTACCCTCTAAAGGTATTATGGTAATTTCGCAACCTAGGCTTAACTGCGTCATACTGATTAAATTGACCATAACTCGAGTTAGAAAACTCGAAATCTAAATCCATAAATTTTTCTCGAAACTAGACTCATATACCTTTCTTCTATAATTTTTCCAGAATTTTTAGCTTAACCATTTAGTACAGTTTATTCCTTGAAGTTTCCCTTGTTTCACTATCCAATGATTCTGACCTCTCTTACCTTAATCTCAAATATCTTACTGTACGGTTTTCATATACTGCTCCCACTTGTTTCTATTGAAAATAGGTTCAATAAGGAATCCATATCAATTATAACTCTTAATTCACTTTGTACAATTTTATACGGTTTTTCCAAGACAGAATAGAAAACCCCAAAATCATTCAGAACCAGTCTCACTAAAATTTACATATCTCAGAATATAAAATTCCTTTTCCTTCTCCGTTTCTTCATATTAAAATAGAAACAGTAAGCTTTAATCTGATATCTTACTCACTTTGTAATTCATTTTCTCATATTTTTTGTGATTTTTCAAATACATGACACTGTTTCTGATTGAAACTGTTTCATTACAAAACATGATTACCACTACGATCATACACACGCCCGAGTGATCAGGATGCCGGTTTTCAGTTTTTCTTCAGTATTTTGACCGATTCACAGAATATTTCATACAAAATTTCAGAGAAGTGTGAGATTGCACACCATATACAGAAGGTACGGGATTACGCACCTTATTAGGAATCCATAACACGATACTCTTCACTGCACCTAAAGGTACAATCGGTCAACTATTAGTCCAAAACCTAATTTACAACTTCAACCAAATATTGCGATTGATTAACAATCTATCACTTACCAACAATCCGAGTCTCTTATTACGAGGGATAGATGTTCGATTGGCCCTCCGATAAAGTACTTCGAGTCCTTAGAAGTGATTAACACAAAAACAATGTTAGCCACACCTTATTCGGCTTGAGAAAGAATCACCACAATACACCCCCTTCACCTATATACGGCTTGGAAGAAAAGAAAAAGAAATGAAAAGAGGAATATACGATCACTTACCGATTTGATTAAGAAGAGATTGTCCAACACGAAAAGAAAAGAAATGGTGAAGAAGTAGGGTGGTAATAGGTTCGGCTATGGAGAAAATCGAACAATGATATTCGGCTATCAAGGATGGTGGAAAGAAAATGAGTATGTGACCAAACAAAAGAGAAAAGTAATGCACTATTGTGCTAATATATTTCGGCAAGGAGGGTTGCAAAATTGGGAGAAATGACACAAAGTTGTCAAAGGGATTTTTGGCCAAAACAAAGCTAAGACTTTACCAAAAGCCAAAACAAAAATTTCAGCCACCTATCTACCCCAAAACCGTCCACATGCATCCCCCTTTAGGATAAGAGTTTCGCCACCCAAACTTTCCAAAACATCACCCACAAAATAAGCCTCATGTCCCCCTTTCTTTCCTATTTCTCTTGATTCCTTTCCCCAACTTCAACCTTGCCTTATTCTTATAGCCACCTTACCAAAAATAATGAAGTCCAACCTTGCCATAATTACTCCTTGGCTGACACTTAAGAAAGGTATGCAAAATAAAAGTCAAAATACACACAAAGTGATTTGAACCTCTTCCCTTAAGGTCCATCACTTGATGCCATAACTTCTTTACTAATTGCTCACTTATATTAGCAATTTACTCACTTATTTCCATAAGCTTTGATGCCTCTTACTATCTCTCCTTAATAGGCTTAAACACAAAATTTTATTAAGGCCCAACTCGAACCCGGAACTTCATAGAAACCTCGTAACCTTCCAAATTCACTTAACTAATAAGTCCAATTTGCAATAATTCCATTCTTTTGTTCTGAAAATCTTAAACACTCCTACGCCCAAGGCCCATTGGGCCCAATCCTACTAGGCCCAATTTCAGGATGTTACATTTTGGGTATTTATAATTTGGCCACTCATCAAATTATAAATACAATTTATGGCATCTATACATTATTTCTATGTTAACTTATAACATAATTGGTCACTTTATTTTGTATCACACTTTATAATAGCATTATACATTATACATATGTGCCCAAAATTGAGGATTTTAATCCAACAATCTCCCACTTGGGCAACATATGTTTCCAGATAAATGTACAACCTTATGAGCTCAAAATTTGCTATCATATAACATGTATTTTATAACAGTCTCATCCATCAACTATATCCATATAGGATAAAAGTAGTTTTTTTCATATTAATCATAACTAAACTCATCAATGGTCACATATACAAATATAGTCAAATTGCATAGATTAATCATGGATGCGTAGCGTGGAAATTACATGCAATGTGAACCAAACATGCCTATTTCCAGCTAGTCATCCTTAAACTTAAGTGAGGTCAGTATCAAAATAAGAAAATAGAGTGAAGAAATTGAATGCTTCATTTCTGATCAGAAAATAACTAAATACATAAATGTCTGAAAATAAACATAAAGCAAATAAAATACAAACTCCCATTAAACCATGATGTCTTCAATTAATAAAACACACATATAAGCAATGTGCTCATAAAAGACCTTGGGTGGTAAACCTTTTGTGAGCGAATCCGCTATCATGGAGTTTTTCCGAATGTGCTTTATGGATATTTATCCACTTTGCACTCTTTCTTTCATAACTAAAAACTTTATGTCAATATGCTTTGACTCAAGTGAGCTCCTTTTGTTGTTGGAATACAACACTGTTGACTTATTATCACAAAATAATTTGAGTGGTCTTTCTACATTCTCCAAAATGCGCAGCCCGTGACAAAGTTTTGCAGTCATATTCCATGGTTGCCTCATAGAATGCTACAAGCTCTGTTGCCATACATAACTTTCAATTTAAAGCCTAGGATTACAATCCGATTTCACCAAAACTCATTAGGGACACTCAATTTTCTATTCTTACCCACAATTCATGAAATTTTTACAATTTACTCAATTTGGTCCCTAATGTACGAAACTAATAACTAAGCTTTACAATTTAGTCATTTTCTTATACTAAGCTTAATTTCTAACAATTTCACACTAATTTCACCCAATTCTCAACAATGACAACTTTCAAAAAACTTTAACAATTTTACAAATTGGTACATGGGTTAGCTAAATTAAGCTCCCATGACCTCAGATCTATAAAAATAATGAAAATGGCTAGGGACTTACTTGGAATTAAGGCTGAAAGCTTTAAACCTAAGTTCATCGTAGACATGTTTTTTCAAATAATTATAAAAATATAGAAAATTATTTAAAAAATATTAAGAATGATAAGAAATTGTAGAAAATTATTAAACTTATTAAAAATTAATGAAAATTATTTAAAATTTAAAATAAATTTTCAAATTGTAAATTCATTATAATTGAGTTACAATTTATTTAAATATTTAATAATTATTATGATGACTTACTATAAATATAAAAAAGTTGAACTAAAAAATAACTAGAAAAATAATGTAAAACTTAATGGAAGTGAAAAGTTTTGTTTTAAGCGGTTATTTGTCCCATATCTTATCCACTGTTAAGTTATGGATGACAATACAGCGAAGTAGAACGGGGGCGAATATTGCTAAATCCATCATGGTTTCACAGTTAGCACGTTCAACTTCACCACTCGTCCTGCTCTATTATGAATATATAATCTTGAAAACCACTACCACTTCCATGGATGTTAGATACATCTATCTAGGCCCATCCTGCACCACTTCAATTTAAGATTTGCTACTTATTTTTAGTATTTTAATATTACATTATTACATTTTTGCCCTTTTAAACGTTTATATATATAAGGATAAAATAATACTTTCATATAGTGGAGTGGGTCGAGGTGTGGTAAGTAATTACCATAACTGCTTTATACCCACTATCCAAAAGAAAAAAAAAATCCACCCCACATCCACTTTTCAAAAGAAAAAAATTGCTTCATTTGAAGCGGATCGGTTTGGAATCTATTTATCGATTCAAGTTTTGCCATCCATATGCTAAGTGGATCAATTTGATAAAATATGTTACAGATTTGGATAAATTTTTTTTTAAAGAAATATGGTCATAATAAATGGCTGAAGTATAAAAATTCCACTCACCGATAAATAAAAAAGTAATAGATTTTATTATTTTGGATTTGTGGTTTTGCGAGTGTTATTTTAATTTTGGTTATTTATTTTAGGTTAAGATTAATTTTTAATTTTTAATTTTTTATATTAAATTTTTAATAATTTAATAATTTTTAAATAAATTATAATTCTTATTAAATTTTAAATAATTCTCTATATATAAAAAAAATAAAATACAATCAAATTCCATCATGATATTTAAAAGGGACACAAACTTAATAGGTTAAAATTAAAATTCTAAAACTAAATTTTAAATTTCAAAAAATACAACCCTGCGTAAATTTAAACCTAATCAATTTTCTAACCAATCTCATGCAGCACCTACCCGACCCACAACCCAACCCTACCGACCGCCCAAACTCAAAATCTCCAAAATTATCTTCCATTCTCCGTTTCTTCCTGTAACTTCAAATAACTTCTCCTCTTTCACAATTAACAGCCCGCCCAGCATTACAACATCGAATCCTTTTTCTTCTTCCATGGAAGATCAATCATCACTGAACTGTAACGACCTATCAGGTTTCTTACTTGTTCTTTTATTGTTTTCTCTTTTTTGCTTCTGTTTCTTTCCCACTGTACTCCACTTTAGTTGCTACTCATCTTGAATCTGTTTAAATTTTCTTCACATTTCAGATATGAGTTACTTTTCAATTTACTTGAAAAAAGAAGAAACAACTTGGATTCCCCTTTTGTCAATTCTGCGTAATTGTAGTGCTTTCAGAAACAGCATTTTGCTTCGCTTTATCGTTCTATGATTGACTAGCCAGTCTTGGTTTTTCTTTTGGATTTAGATCATGACAAAAATGGGTCATTTGCCCATTCGGTTATGTACTTTCTTGCATTGAAATTACATATCCGCTTTCACTTATAATTGAACCTTTTTTATTTGTAAATGTTTCGGTAGCAAGGGATTCTGATAAATCCTAGTGAATATGCATTCAAGCTTCAATGATTCGGTAGTTTCAGACTTGAATTCAAAATAGTTGATTCCATTAGGAATGCAGTAAGCTACTAGGGTGGGTATCCTAATAAATATCTCTTTGTTAGCTTGGTCTTATCGGTTTGTCATTTGAATTTTGAACAAAAATATCTTGATTACCTGATGTGCTTTGTTTTGTTTATGCAGGCAAAGGGATGAAAAAAGTGACCATTTTGGCACAAAATGAAAAGGTCGAATTGGGTTAAAAATTTCCTACCCTAATTGATTTAGGAGAGAAAAATGATCTCATTATTGCAAATGATGAAATCTAGTCAACTTCTTCAACTTCCAAGAACTAATCTATCCCGTTTTCTCTCCGTTGCCTGCAAATCTTCCAGCCCATCTCCTTTTGCCTCTGAAATAAAAACTGAAGTTGACAGAATCACTAGAATTATCAATGACCATTCGTTTCCAGATGAACCACTTGAACCGACCCTTCTCCGGCATATCCCACCCGTTTCTCTTTCCTCATATTTTGTGGAGAGTGTTCTTGGTCAACTCTTTGCAGCACACTCAAATGGATTGAAAGCCTTAGAGTTCTTTAAGTACTCCATCCACCATTCTCAGCATGCTCCAAGTGTGGGTGCTTTTGAAAAGACACTCCATATCCTCACTCGTATGCGCTATTTTGATAAAGCTTGGGAATTGATGATGTATATGCAGTGTTCGCACCCTTCTCTACTTAGCCTTAAATCAATAAGCATCATGTTAGCAAAAATTGCTAAATTTCAATCCTATGAAGACACCCTTGAAGCATTCAAAAGGATGGAGACTGAAGTTTTTGCTGGGAGGAATTTTAGTACTGATGAGTTCAATGTTCTGCTTCGAGCTTTTTGCTCACAGAGGGAGATGAAAGAGGCCAGATCAGTATTCCTGAAGATGCATTCTCGATTTCCAACTAATACCAAGACCATGAATATTCTGCTTTCGGGATTCAAGGAATCGGGCAATGTTACTGCAATGGAACTTTTTTACCATGAGATGATTCGAAGAGGTTTCAAGCCTAACAGTATCACATATAACATCCGAATCGATGCTTACTGTAAGAAAGGATGCTTGGGGGATGGTCTGCGGCTTCTTGAAGAAATGGAACGGGTCCACTGCTTGCCTACACTTGAAACAATCACTACTTTGATTCTTGGAGCTGGTGTTGCTCGAAATATTCCAAAGGCGAGGCAGTTGTTTGATGAAATTCCTAAAAGAAATATACAGCTTGATGTTGGAGCTTATAATGCTATGATCAGTTCCCTTATTAGGTCCAAAGATATACATTCTGCCATTGAATTGATGGATGAGATGGAGAGAAAGCAGATTGAGTATGATGGTGTGACGTATCATACAATGTTTTTAGGAATGATGAAGTTGAGTGGCATTGAAGGAGTTAGTGAGCTTTACTGTAAAATGCTCGAGAGAAATTTCATTCCTAGGACCCGGACAGTGGTGATGCTAATGAAATTTTTTTGTGGAAACCAGCATTTGCATTTTGCTTTAAATTTATGGGATTATTTATTACAGAAAGGGCATTGTCCTCATAGCCATGCACTGGATCTTTTGGCAACAGGATTGTGTTCTCGGGGACGGTGGCAAGAAGCATATCAATGCTGCAAACAAATCTTGGAGAGAGGAAGGCATATGAGTGAATCAGTTTATCATATGATGCAGAGAATTTTAAAGCAGTATGATGAAATGGAGAAGTCGATGGAGCTCAACAGGATGAAAATGAAACTGCAATCTGTTCTGCCACAATCTGGCAAGGAACCAATCTGCTCTACATGCTGAGTTATAGAAGTAACAATATTTCTTGCAAAATATATAGAAGCTGGATTTATTTTATCCAAGTTGACTTTGGCCCTTTTTGACATTGAATTTGATGATAAAAAATTTCTTTAAAGATGGTATGTGAGTCCTATTTGATAAGGTTACTCCAAGTCCTATTGCAGTAATTGGACAGGCAAGCACCCACATTCAACAATGCAGAAAGGTGTGCTGGGAGAGGCAAGAAGACATCACTCCAGTGAGAAGAGCGCATGCAGATTCACAAGACCTCCCTAATCACCAAGTTGATTTTGACATCATGTTTGGTTGGTTAGGAGGGAGAATGGGTGCAGTATAGCTTGGCAAATTCGGAGAATGGATGGCAGGATTATTGTCACGAGATGCACTAGAGCAGTATAGCTTGGCAAATTCGGAGAATGGATGGCAGGATTATTGTCACGAGATGCACTAGAATTGTTACTGATGATAAGCACTTCATTGAGCCTTTTATGATTAGGGAGATTCCTTTGGAGACAATTGTCAGGAATCTGTGTGTATTGTGGGGTGAGGGGAAGTGGACCCTTAGCTTGGTTAAAAGACCAATGAATAAACCAAACTGGAGGTTTGAGCCCATGATATATGACTTTAGATCACTTGCAGGAAGGATGCCAGGATTGGAGTTTAGTGAATGACAATGTTAAATGCAGAGACGGCTTAACAACCTGGCTAGGATGGTAACTTTGAATTACAAGTATCAAGTTTAAAATGGCTCTTTCTTTTACTTTTTCTTATGCTTATAAGTTTATCTGCTGTTTAGTTTCTTGTTTTCGGAGTGTGACCCAGTATAAAAAAAAAAAAACAAAGAGTTTATGAAATTTAAAAGAAGAATTCCTATCATATGTTGCTAGTTTCAAAATAATTATCATTCCCCTTATCTGTTTTCCTTTCCTGCACACATTTTCACCTCATCTGCTTTAATCATGATCAACACTGAGTTCCTTTGGCCATTTGCCGTATCTAAGGATAAATTTTGTTATTGGAGGACATAAATGCAGTTCAGTTGAGTGGTGAAGTTCTTTTCACTCGAGTTCTCTTTGTTATTTTCTGTTTTTGCCCGTCTGCAAAATCACTGTAATCTTGAGTTCCATCCTCACCATTTTGGTGTTTCCTCCTACAGAGGCAAAATTTGTAGAATTGATGCTGTTTGTTTTTTTCCTTATCTGCTGATGTTTCTGTTGCTAATTTCCTATGATTTTGGAATGGGAAAGCTAACAAAATTGTTAATATTAGTTGATGCTGGTTATGGAGTCAAGGATTTTGTCATAAAATGGCTGGTGCTGAAATTTCTATAGAAAATGTCAAATGCTATAAAAATTTTTGTAGGATATTAATGTACCATTGCAAGGTTTCCAAGGATTTGTCATAGGATTAGATTTGGAGTATGCAACGATGCGAATCCTGCTGTTGGAAGGACTTTTGGAGGTATTTGTTGAATGGGTGATAGTTTATTTTATTTGAAGGACGTTTTGGTGTATAAGAATTAAGATAAATTTGCTATTGTGGATGGAAATTTGATTAAGCTATTAACTACACTTTTTTTAATATTCAATACCATTATTATAACCTTTAACCATATCTTAGATACGTGTATGATTGGAAGGTTTCTTTCGGGATGACAATGCATCAAATACAAATAGCACTGTCCATTAAATATCTGCAATTATTAAGTAATAAAAAATAAAAAAAAATTTATATTCGAATTTGTAAATTTGTTTTAAGATTTGAATCCATTTTATTTTCGCATTAAATCTAAATAGTACTGTCCATTAAATATTTGCAATTTTTAAGTAAAAAAGTAAAAAAAATTTAAATAATATTTCAGATATTCAAATTCGAACAAATAAAGAAGATATATATATCCATTATTTAAATTTGCATTTATTATTTGCAAAAAAAAAAAAAAAACAAAAACAAAATAGATTTAGATAATTGATACCCAAAGGTTAATATTCATATTTTCTTTGAATCCGTTATTACTAATAATTTAAATATCTGAATCTAAATATTATCCAAATATATAAGTATATGAATTTGTACTATTCATTTCCATCCCCATGTTTTCCTTGAATTACTGTATATTGAATTGATTAAATGCTCAAATTTCAAGTCAAATATTGTAAGGTAAGGATCAAACTTTTTAAAGGTTTTCAAATAAGTGCTTTTTTTAAACAATGTTTTGTGAAAACAAATTATGAAATGATTAATAAAGCCTTTAGGGAGGGTAATAATGACACCCTTAATATACTTATTCCTAACATGTCAGCTCTTGAATCCATCCAACAATTTAGACTTATTAACTTATGTAACAAACATTCAAAATAGTTTCTCAAAGATATATGGAAAAATAAAAAATTCAATTTTCTTCGAGATCTAGCATGTAGCACCTTCAATTTAGAGAAGCAAAAGATATAGAGAAATATTTGGGATTCCTTAAATGACAAGAATTGGCATCATGCCCATAGAATTCCTTAGAAAGTGATTTTTGCTTCTATGTTATGGTAAATTTAATTGTCTCAAAATATCGTCATTTTTCATGGAATAGTCGAGATAAATCAATAGCCCCCATAACTCTTTCCAAAAGTGCGAAATTTCATGCTCTATCTACACCCCTTCATAGATATAGACTACCCAGAATAATAGGTATCAAATAATAACCATCCCTCTCAAGATGATTTAAACTAAACATGGATAGTTTTGTCCTTGCTAATCTTGAAAAGGCAAAGACATATATGATCATTGGAGATAATATAATAAATTAAGTTATTAGAGCTTAGTCATATCTCACATGCTACGAGTGTTTAAGCTAGTTATGAATTTCTAAAGATAGTCTAATGCTTAAATAAGAAGATAACTAATATTATTGTAGAGCTTGATGCTTCGGTTGTTATTAGTTTCGTTCGTAACAAAAATTTGATCAATCCCTTTTTGTATACCCTTAAGTAGTCTAGTTAATACCCTCTAATCGTGGACTTGGCACTTTTGTTGTCGACAGCCACCGAACTATTTATTACCCATTATGCGTGCCGAGTCCATCAGAGTTATGTTTAATTAATCTATTAATGTTCTTTATGACAATAAAAAAAGCGAAGAAAATTCTGAGCCTGAGGGGTTGGTTTACTTTTAAGTTTTAACCGACAAATCTTACCATAGCTGACGAGCATCCCGCATACCTGCCCAAGTCGTAACATAGTCTACTGTGTCTAACAAAAATAAAGGTAAAAAAGAAGAATAAAAAAAAACGTATTTGAACGCTTGTTTGTGTCTTGACTCTGTGGTGATCTTGTTAGGCTCAGGCTTTACGGCACTGATCCGCCGGATCTCGTGGCCAAGTCTCTTTCTCTCTCCATCGTCCCACCGAAAACCTTTATTATCCAGTTGTAGATCAAACATTCAACGCCAAAGGGTTACCTAAGTGAATCCGAGCAAGAAAGAAAGAGTAGATGAAAGGGCACGAGAAATTGACTCTGCTTCTATGCCTAATATGGACTGCAACCATCCTTTACGGCGAGATGTTCTCCTTTTACATGCCCTTTCTCTTCTCTTGTTCTTGGCCTCACCTTTCCTCATCTTCTTCTTCCAATCCCACTGTAATTTTCTTGTCGTCTCTTTTCACTAATTTGTTCTTCATATTTCTTTTTGGTTTATTGATATTTGAATTGATCTCATTTCCATTACTATTATTAACATGTTCCAAGCTGAGAATATGTTGATTTTAGAAGATGCAATTATAAAAGCATTAAAGGGTTGAAATATGCAAAATTTGAGTTCTATTTAGCCAACAACAACAACAAAAAAAGACAGAAAGCAATCAGTGGTGGGGTTTAGTATCTTTTTGATAAATTTTACGTTTTAACTTTCAGCATTGGGATATTTCTGGTATTAACAACTGTGCTGTCGATTCCTGAGGCTTTTTGCTTTCAGAAGATATGCTGAAACCCAAACTTCAATGATTCAAAGCTAATTCCCTATATTTGATTAAATTTTAATTACCCTAAAAGATTACTTATTTATGTGTGAAATGCTCTACTCATTTTTATCTTTCCGAATAAAAGAAAGTAGCAAAAGCATCAAATTAACATTTGTTATCAGATCATTTTTCTTTTTGTTATTTACTTAGATAAACTGGAATGATGCTTATTTAGTGCTAATCTGTTGCACCTAGTACAAGGGAATCTAGTGTTTGAACTATACTCATTACACATTTCAGGAATTCTTGGCACCTGTTTAAGTTCCTTAAAACTATAGTGTGCTCAATTAATGGTTCTCTGGGTGTGATTATGGATGATAACACTGTATAACTCAAATAGAACACATTGATGCAGTTTATTGCGCATTTTCTCATGCTCATGAGCGAATCAACAGAGGAACTAACAGTTTTTGTTTTGCAAGTTTAGATGAATGGAAAAGGTTATGCGGCTGATTATGTCAAAGTTGCTGTTATTGCTGATCCACAGGTATGCTTGTCCTGGTCCTGTTATTCATCCTTGTTGCATTCTAACATATATTTGTTGTCTTTAGCAGATCATGGACAAAACCTCCCTTCGCCTGCCGTCTAAATCACTTGCTTTGGAGTTTGTACAATTCTATACAGATTTGTTCATGCGCAGAGCCTTTTTCTCATCCATCCTTCCTTTCAAACCAGAAGTGATTTTGTTTTTGGGTGATTATTTTGATGGAGGTCCTTATTTATCAGATGATGAGTAAGGCTTGTAACTATCTGTTTTTACTTGAAACTTCATTTTAGCTACTTTGTTTGAAGTTAAATCATCCATGGAAGTATGCCCTTTCTGGATCTGGCAAGCTTTGCCAGATGAAATTACGTAACATCTTTATTTCAA
This sequence comes from Gossypium bickii, assembly GCA_025503065.1. Lineage (NCBI taxonomy): Eukaryota > Viridiplantae > Streptophyta > Magnoliopsida > Malvales > Malvaceae > Gossypium > Gossypium bickii. The sequence continues at coordinate 106,788,728 of CP106709.1, forward strand.
AATGAAATTCAAGGCATTAAACACATTCTGGTAAATAAAAAATTTTACGTGTAACATCATGTTCTCACATGGATGCTTTACAATAAAATTTTCTTCTTCTTTTTTCCCCCAAATTTCTGTTTGGGAGTTTGAATATTTCCACCATGCTTATGCTTTTATATGCATATTATGAGGCATTACTATACTACTTCTAACACCATCAAGATCACCTCTTCGTATCTTTGCTTCACTATTTTCGTTGTCTAATGAGGAACAGGTTTTGCTTTGAAACTCTTCAGTTACCTTTCTAATTTAGAGTGCCCTTGACATTGTTTAGTTGATCAGATGGCAGGAATCGTTAAGCCGTCTGAAGCATATGTTTGGTCTAAATACAGAAGAAATACATTCCATTGTTAAAATTTACCACCTTCCTGGAAACCATGATATTGGTTATGCAACTCTTCAGTCTCATAAACCAGAGGTATTTACTCGTGTTAATATTAAAAATGAGGTTTACGTTTTTAGAACTAAGCATGATTTAGTTCCAGTACTTTTATTTGCATCATGTGCATGGAATGACTGTGATAAGGAAAAGAAAGAATTGAAGCAAGAAAAAGATTAAAACTAAAGGAGGGCCAAAATGATAGATTTCTGAGTAATTTTGGCAGCATTCATTTAAGTTAAAGGAATGGCTTAGAGGGTCCAAATATGATTGATGTTAAATGTATCTAGCTTACTGCTGTGATAGAATATGATAAAGAGAGAATTGGAGTGTGGAAGTGACTGAAAATGAATGGAGATCTTAGATCAGGGCTAAGTTAAGTGTTACATTTAACAGGAAGTGTACGTATAATGGAGAGTTAAATTGTTATAGATGTGACCTCTACACTTTTCACTTTGAAATTTTCTGAATATGTAGTTCTAATTTGCTTCAAGTTGTTGGGTTAAGGGATTTCTTGGGTTCAGTTGAGTAAAATTCATTGTCTGTGACTCTTTATGTTATTCATGAAAATTATATGTTGCTTTTTTTGACAAATATGGTTGCTCCACTGTCTTATGCTTTTGGTCCTTTTTTCTTCAGAAATAGATTAGCTCATAGTTTTACATCCATGTAGGTGGTTAGACGGTATGAAAAAGAATTTGGGAGCAGAAATTATCGATTCATGGTTGGAAAAGTGGAGTTTGTAGCTGTTGATGCTCAAACTGTGGATGGTAAACAAGAAGGCATCTGATTCTTGCCTACCTATTGTAATTTTTTGTGCTAGGGATCTGATAGCATAGAACTTGAATTTCTTTGATCTTCTCATTTTTTTTTACTTTCTCCTATTTTCCCTAACATATAACTATACAAATGCCTGTAATTCTACTAGGAAGTTGTTTTATCTTCCAAGTTGAACGAGACTGTTTCTCAAGGCAAGAAGTAATGCTTCTGCAATATTGCATGTTTTATGCCTTAGTATGTCTGTTATAAATTGTCTTGTGTGTTCTCTTTAGTTGCTATCACGTATGAAATAATTGAGTCATTAATATGTCATCAAATGTCTCAAATGAAATTTATATACAAATATATTGCGTTCTAATTGAGACACTAAAAATGTAGGGACATTTAATTTTCTGGGTTGATATATGTCCCCTCGTGTTTGAAAAAGGCTCTCTAACTTTGCACGCTTTGCAGCGAATAAAGAAGGAAGTGTTGCTTCAGCAACTTGGGATTTTGTTAGCAACGTCTCATCAGGTTTATGACATTGACATTTGACTTGCATTCCCATGTTTTGTCAAGTTTGGACTCAACTGTATAAATGATTTTTATCCATTTATCACATTTCTTTAGATGGTCAATTACACCCAAGAGTTTTGTTGAGCCATATTCCATTATATCGGCGGGATTGGACCGATTGTGGACCACATCGTGGCTCTCCAATTATCAATCAGGTATTCTGGTTTATTATTATTATTATTATCATCATCATCATCATCATCATCATCATCATCTCTGCGTTTTGTTGAATGAACATTTTTTTTTTTTTTTTGTTGAATGCGTTTTATACAATTCAAGAGGTATTATTTGTCCCTCTATAGTGTTTCTCAAATTTGAATCTAATTGGTATTAAAACTTACGTATTCCTACACTTTTCATTCTCAGCGAATACGGCATAATATTTATGATAAAGAAGTAAGGTAAGCATCTTCCTCTTTTCTTCTTCCCATAACAGGAATCTACTGGCTTTTGAAGGTTATACTCTCTTGATGGTTGAAATCATAATGCAGTTATCAGAACTACATCACTGAGGAATCATCTAACCAATTGCTAAACTTAATCAGACCAGTATGTTTAATCCTTTCCTGAGCTTTACGTGGGCATACTCATTCATGGATATAAATTCGTATGTATGAATGCTTGCGTGTATGTACATAATGCTTGCACGTACATATATATGTTTGTGTCCGCATATACATATATGTATGCATGCACACACACTTACACGCATATATGCATACATATGTACATAGAGAGAATTTTGTTGGACTTGCATTAGAAAACTGATGTTTTAAGACCTTTCCAACAACTTGCCTGAGACATTTTTGTGGTTTTGGCAGGTTATTGTTTTATCTGGTCATGATCATGATCAGTGTACAGTGACTCATGAGTCAAAGGGTGGACCTGTAACAGAGGTGAGCATATGATGTCTAACATATTTACCTAACATATTTACCTTTTATTCAGGACTTGACATGTTTAGCTGATAACATGCAGCACACTTTAGGGACTATAAGCTGGCAGCAAGGGAACCTCTATCCATCTTTCATGCTGTTATCTGCTAGAAACTCTCCACTCTCAGATACATCGTTGCCAGAAGAAGCTGTACTTACTCGTCTGTGCTTTCTTCCAATGCAAACACACATTTACATATGGTAACTATTTTATAAGGAATAAATGGTTGTAGTTTCCACTTATGAGCTTTAATATAGGTCTGAGTAACATTTCTTTGAAAATCTCAAATTTCAGGTATATAGTACTATTTGTTTTGACCATCCTCTCTCTCCTTCTGTGGCCAACAAGTGGTTTGAGCTTTTGTCATCATCGATTTGAGGATATGGTGGAATGTGTCAGAAAGTTGATAAACATCTATAGAGATGGGACAAAAGAGAAAAATGAAGATGAAAATTGCGAGTATGAGATGATTTGGGGTGCAGATGGATCGATGCATCTTGTCAAAAAAGTTTTAACCCAACCTGTCACACTCACACATGATATAGGCCCAGTAGAGAGGTGCTTCAGATCAATATTTCCATATTTCTCAGTCCCATTAATAAGTACCTTTAGATGAAAACTGAAGCATTACTGTATTAGTATATTTTGGCTTTTATTCGATTAGTTATATGTTACTCATTGCATACCGCCATTTGTAAATTTACTAGGTATTCCCTTTTGAGATTGATATTTGCAGAGCTCTTATTCTTTTTGATTCCTCCTCTTTGTTTCCATTGTTACAGGGGCAATGCTGTGATGAGAGCAACTGCTAAAAAGAGTGTTAATCAGCTGACAGAGGTCTGCTTGAGTATGGAAACAAATGCAGATTCTGAGGTTGATCCAAAGAAGCTACCACCTAGAGCAAGCAAATCAAAGGCGAAGATGGTAATACAGAGATTTGTTCGCACATTCCGAATGCTTATTCTCATTGCTGCGGTGAACGTTCCTCTATACATGATGTTGTTGTTCAAAGATTGGATTGACAAATAATCGTATCAAACATGGTGATATTCTGCAAAACTGAGTTTCTCCTTTATACAGTTAGGCATATCAGGCTAGTAGTAAGCTTCAACTTGAATTGCAGGTTGATCTTTTGTTTTTCTCTAATATTCTAACTAATAGCTAGAAGCGAGTCCTCTTTTTTGCATTATGTGGTTTATAATTTAAAGCTTGACAATGTGAAGATAATTTCTTAATGCTTCAATTTTATTAGGGAAAATCCCGAAATTACACATGGATTTTGGATATGCAATTTGATATAGAAATTTGATTTTGATTTAATTTTTGATATTAGCATAGTTAAATATGTGCACTTATGACATAAAAAAAAGGTTTTATTCGCAATTGAACTTTCAAAATTTACATATTTTTTCATATTGGTATTAAATTAGTATCCAAACTTTGTTTTCGTTACACATTTTGGTCCAAAATTGAAATTGTACCTTAAAGAAAGGACCCGAGCAGAAATTAACATGTGGATGATATTATCCTATGTCATGATAATTATTTTCTCAATGAACAAATTAAAAATGGAAATGCTTATTTTTGGAAAAGCTTTCTTATTGGTTGGATTTCTATGGATCAACTACGCCTGCTTATTGATATAGTGGAACATCAATGATTAGGCCTTCGGGCCTATTCTTTTGTCCAGTCTTACAGTTTAATTTTTGATGAGACAAAATCCATATGCCTGCTTGATTTGGATAGAGCCTCTGATCTTCTCAACAAAATGATATCCATCCAAGGTGGATATGATAGGATTGTCTGGAAATTGAATTTCAATGTCCTTTTCTCGGTTAAAAATGCTTATACGCATTTTTATCAAATAAATTACAGTACTTTTATGCGGGATCTTCAACAAGCTGCATGGAAAATTTTTTGGCATTTCAAGATCCCCTTTAACATGAAAATTGGAAGAAATGTAAAAATAACCTTCCCACTAAAGATCCTCTACCCAGAAGGCCCTCAACCAACGACTCCTTTTGTCCCCTATGTAAAGAAAATAGAAAAATCGTTGATCATCTTTACCTAAGTTGCACCTTGGCAAGACTAGTTTGGTTCGGATCCCACTTGTTCTCCACACGAATTCTTTGAATGGCACTTTTATTTTCAACTGGATACTTTAGTGGCTTCAAGATAATGATATCTCAACTGAGTTCTTAAGAAGTTTCTATACGAATATGTCTCGCACCCTTTGCATTATTTGGAAGTCAAGAAACCACCTCATCCTTCGAGGTACAAGTCCTTGCCCCTTCGTTGTGACAAAAAAACTCTCATATATGTTTCAATCAATCCCAAATTCCTTTTCACAGAACGTTAGCCATTCTCAATAGCAGGGACTTCAACTGACCCACTCTTCAGATGCCATTAACATTTAATGGCTGCTTTCTCTCATCATTGTTCATAGCAGACAACATAGTTTAATTGGAGAATCAACAATTGCTTAGAATACCAATGGATTTCAACTCATATTTGTTCATAGTTTCAAATTTGCCAACAAGCTTCTTGCCCATATCCTCATCCTTTGTACTACACTCCCGCTTTTTAGAACTCATAACATCAAATCTTGTAAGTTGTTGAGTGTTGACAAGAAATAGAATAACATAATCCCTGGACACTCTAAAGTAAGATGGAAACTTCATGTAACACCCTTATCATGAGTCCGTCGCCGGATTAGGGTTAGGAGTGTCACCGGACAGATCGGAAACATTCACAGACAAAATCATACATTCAATCATCATTCTCAAACATAATGTCCCTTAATCAGGTCCTCGAGACCTTAAACATACTTATAGGTCGAGTCGGGACTAAACTGAAACACATATGAAATTCTATGAAAATTTAAAACTTTTCTAAAATACAGGGGAGACACGCCCGTGGGAGGAGACCGTGTGCCCTCCACGGCTTCTATACACCCCCGTGTAACCATCCGTGTTTATACTGACTATACCAACACGGTCATTAGGCACGCCCGTGTGCCATGGCCATGTACTTTTAGGCCATATACTGACTTCCCCACCACGGCCACCAAGCACGCCCTTGTCGAGGCCGTGTATTTTTATGTTAGCTACTGACTTGTACACCACGGCCAGATGACACGCCCGTGTTGAGGCCGTGGATTATATGTTGCATCCTGCCAATTTACCCACGGTCTAAGGCACGCTCGTGTGCCACAACCGTGTGACATTATAGGCCATTTACAAGGCCAAAATGCCAACCAAAAAGGTTCATACCTATAAACATCATTTACCAACACATATCAAGCATATATGGCAACCAAAAACATACAAATAACCATCCAAATCATGCACATTTGATCACTAAGATATTCACAACTATACATTAAATTTTCATTATATATATACATTCAAAACCAATACTAAACATACCAATTTGCATAGCTAAAACTCAATTATACCTGTGCACCATTTGTCTATATACTTACCATCTCATAACCATTCCATATATCAACTAATCATATCATAACAACTTCACATATCACATTCATCTAAGCATGGTACCAAAACATAACTAGCCAAATCACATGGCTAAGTTCACTTTACAAATCATCACAAGAACTAGCCTATACATGCCATATCTAGCTATGTACATATCCAAGATGTACGAAAATGATATTAGTAGTGTGATGACGATCCTTGACGGTCCCGAGCCTTCAGTAGCTTTGACGACCTATAAAACAAATTAAACACACACACAGTGTAAGCTTTCCAAAAGCTTAGTAAGTCAATATCCAACAATTTAGCATAAAATGCATATATTTGCTTTGATTCATACACTTTTGACCACATTAGCCATATTCCCAATTCAAAGATCATATAAACACATATCTCATTTCACCAAAACCTTATACAACATATCATCAATTCCATATTCATAGCATCATAGTAAGATCATATTGATGCTTACCTTGTATACACAATTAGTGTATAATCAACATACCTGAATTGAATTTACTATCACGTATTTGTTCATAGCTCAGATTTGCAATTAGTATCATAGACTTGCCGTTGAGCGAGAACAAATCCAATGGGATACTCGTAAAGCTCGAATAATCGTATAACGCCAACGCCCCGAGACGAGGTCTTACATGCACTCGGATATCGATGCCCTTTGTCCCGACCATGGTCTTGTGCGAATCAAAGCGATGCCGATGTCCCAGACATGGTCTTACACGTAAGTGTCATAATGATGCCAACGTCCCAGACGTGGTCTTATATGTAAAGTTTATATTGATGCCAACGTCCGCACGTGGTCTTACACATAATCGGATATCGATGCCTTCGTGTCCGGATAGGGTCTTACACGAATCTCAAATCAATGCCAACGCCCGCGGGCGTGGTCTTACATGATAAAGCGAGCGAGATACTATGTCAAGGTTCGTACTTTAGGCTTCTCGGACTTAATCAATATACCGAACTTATCTCGGAATTCAATTACAGAATTTCTCATAAGCATTCATTATCATCACTAAACATATGAACAATTACAAATGCATACATATTCAGTTATTTGTATAGTGACTTACCTCGAATTTGGTTTATCGGAATAGAAAACGGCTACTCAATAACTTTCGCTTTCCCGCGATCTAAATCTGTTTTCCTTGGTTCTTGATCTAAACATATTCAGAATTAACCCTTTTATTCACTAGTTCATTCAATTCAATTTTAAAGACACACATTTAGGGCAATTTGCAAATTAGCCCTCATATTTGCACAACTTAGCAATTTAGTCCATTTTTCTCAAAACATCAAATTCTCAAAATCTACTTTTACACAATTGTTTTGATGTGAGGGCTAATTTTTCATCATATACAAACCCACATTTGTTTTGGCCGAACACAATTGTTTTGGCCGAACACATATATATCATATACAAACCCACATTTTTCATCAAATTCACAAATTAGTCCCTCAATTTGTCATTTTCTCAATTTAGCCCTATTAAGCTAAATTCATCAAAACTTCAAGAACAAAACATGTTCATCTACCACCAATCTATCATTTAACACCTTAAAGCATCACAAAGCTCAACTTAGCATCAATGACACAACTTATAAACATCACCAATACACAAAATTGAAACATAGGTTTGATAGTAGACGAAGCAACGATTACAAAAACGTAAAAATTGTTGAAAACGGATCAAAAACTAACCTTGAATCAAGATGATTAATAGCGGAACCTAGCTTGAATTTTATCTCATTTCTTTTCCTTCAAATTCGGCACAAAGATGAGCACTCTCTCATCATTTTAATGTTTGTTTTATTATTACCAATATTTTATTATTCAATTACTAAAATATCCATTCCATAAATAAATAAAACAAACATGTTATAAGGGCATTTATGACTTTCATTCACCCATTATATCAAAGATGGCTTATTTGCCATATAAGGCTTCCATCTTTACAAAGCCACATCACTTAAGCACTTAAACAATTAGCAAGCAACTTTCACATTTAATGCAATTTAATTCTTTTGTCAAATTAAACACACAGACAGCCAAATTAGCTCACGAAAATTTATCACATGCTCAATCACACATCAACGACACAGAAAATAATATTAAAATATTATACAGACTCGGATTTGTGGTCCCGAAACCACTGTCCCGACTAGGGTATAAACCGGACTGTTATAATTCTCCCCCCTTAGGGATTTTCGTCCTCGAAAATCTTACCGTTAAACAAGTTCGGATATTGCTGTCTCACTGAATCTTCAGGGTCCCAAGTAGCCTCTTCAAACCCATGTCGATTCCACAGTACTTTTACTAACTGAATTTTCTAATTTCTTAACTCTTTCACTTCACGAGCTAAGATACAAATCGGTTCCTCTTCATATGTCATATCAGATCGGACTTCAAATTTAGATGGGGCAATCAGATGTGACAGATCAGATCGACTACGAAGCATCAAAACATGAAATACATTGTGATAACGGCCCGTCTCGGGTTAGGAGGCGAATCGTTAATGTTGCCCGATCGTAAATTAGACAGTTTCTCGTTCAACTAACAAAAGGGATAATTTTATTGGAAATGATATCTTTGAAATGAAAAGATAGGTGATGGATTGAAATGGATACGTATTTGAAACAAGAAAGAACCTTTAATAAAAATTAAAGACCCGAATCTTATAAGTTTCAAATTGATGGAAAGGGTTTCGAAATAAAACCGAGACCCACTATCTAGCGAGATAGGAACCAACGGTATGGTATTTCGAAATAAAACCGAGACCCACTATCTAGCGAGATAGGAACCAACGGTATAGGTAGATGAACGCCACACCCGAAAGGATGATAAGTTCAATTAAGGAAAGAACGACGCCACTAGAAAACTAGATAAGTCAATTCAAACCTCGAGAATAAGGAGAGTGAATACTCACCAAAGGAAATTCTTCTTTCATTCAAATTCAAGTTGTTCTTGCTCCCATTATTCTCATCTAATAGATTAAAATTTTCACCCTATTCTCCATATTCGGCAGCCCACTTTGCACCCATTTATACCCATGCTTCTTTCAAGTGCCGTTATCTCCATTTGACTTTAAATCCCCATAAAAAAAATGCTGCACATTATCGCATTAGCTTGCCCATTTATTTGTCTCATGCATACATACATTATTTAATTCATGTTCATGCCTCCACTTATCCATAATACTCCATTCATAGATTTTTAAATTCCATGAGCTTTTGTGCCGTCCAAAACATTCCCCTTAATTCATGGTTCTTCCATTTGCATTTGATTATTCCTCCACCATGACAAAAGATATTCCAATTGCTAAGTCAAGCAATTAAATTACGCACATTAAAATTTCAGCGACTAAGACTCATTAATTCTGCATTTTAATTCGGCTAGAACACATTAAAATTATGTAATAACTTAAGATGAACACATGAAATAATTAAAACACATTAATAGATACATAAATTAAACTAAACAATTTAATAAAGTCTTAAACAAGACATATTAAATTTGGCTATGACTAACGCAAACACATTAAAATTTTAAAACTAGATCAACTTAAAATTTTTATTAAAAACATGCAAACAAATTAATTAAAGCTTGGACAAATTAATTTAGACACCAATTTAAATTATTAGGCCGCATTAATTTGTGGTAAGAAATAATTAATTTGAGGATGCAATTTATTTCAAAACATTTACTTTTAAAATCAAACATCTTAAAACATGTAATAAAATGTGAAAAAATTAATTTAGACTAAGAAAAAGTATTTAGACACTAAATAAAATATTTAGACAAATTAATTTGCTATAGAAAATCAATTAAACGAATTAAGATGTTTAATTCATTTAATTAAAATTTAGCAATTTAATTTTCAACAAATTCAAAGGTTTGATTTATTTAAAGCAATAAAAAAAAATTAGAATTTTGGAGTCGAGCTTCGTCGACTTGAAAATTTGTGGGTGCCCCGGGTGTGCCCGTATCACCCCCTCCCTCTTCAAGACGATTCGTCCTCGAATCGACCCATTGGTTATTCGAACAAAACTCCTCGTTCGTCTTCCCTCGATCAAACGGGACGGAGGATAAACGCGATACCTGAAAAAGATAGCCAAGAATTAGTAAGATTGGTTTCAAATAATCTTGCAAACCAACTATGGACACCATCAAACAAGTAAATCGCATGATATCAGGCAGCACCAAATTATCATACAAAAGAAGTAACGCCTTGTCAAACATTTGCAACAAATTTGAAAAGATCTCAAGGCGTGCATATGATCTTCTTGGAATCCAAAAATTATGCTTATCGTGCGAATGGTAATTTAAATGATACACGTAAGCATCACAAGCGGATAGATGACAAAATTCAAATGGAACACATAATTGAACAACCAAACCTTGCATTGTTCGATATGTGGGCTCTCTCATACACACAAGAATCCTTTTGTCGACCATTAAAACAAATAGATCATCAATAGGTAAAATAGGACAATTAACCATAACATGATCCAGATGTTTAGCAAAAACAAAGTTAGCAACACAAAGCTTATCGTGAATCAAGAGAGTAACAACGCGTAAATAGTTTTGAAGACTTACCCTTATACTCGGGAAGATAAAGATCGGTCTTACCTTGATCGAGTATTACAAACCTTCTCTCCACGGTCAAGTAGTGTAATCGAAGCTTCAGCATTCAACTCAACCATTTTCAAATGGAAAGTGAATTCCAAATACTGACCATAAAAATTGTTTAAAGAACGAATAAAAATTAAAAACAAAGTTGACAAAATTTGTTACCTTATTTGAAAACCAAGTATCAAAACAATAGGAATTTTTCACACATATTTGGTGATATTTGCTTTTTCCACAAAACAAATCTAAACAAATTCCGGTTTTTAGAAATTAATCACGTTAGACCAATAAGAATTATGTACGTTCAAAATGAAACGGTCAAAACTTTTAACATATTTCAAAATATATTTACAAAAGCTCAAGGATTTCATTTTAGAAAATGAATTAATCTTGTAATATCTACAATTAATCAGTTGGGGTTAGAAGAAAAATCATCTTTATACAAAGAATTTGATATTTCAAAACGCTTACCTTCCTTACCTTTCGACTCGGGAGGTTCAACTTCACCTTCAACTTTACCTCTTTCAATCAAAGAAATACTTTGCTCTTCAGGGAGGAGTTGAAGTGGTAGGCTCTTGTGCGATACGTCCGGAACCTGAAATGAAGAAGCAAAAGAAGAACATACTTCAAATGAGTTAGTTAAATCAACACTCTCTTCTACTTGCTCATCTCGTTTTCTTGTTTCCCTTTCACATTCTTTTTGTTTTTTTCTCTCTTTTTCTAGTTTTTTTCAGTAATCTTCTCAATGGCTTTTTCAAGCCTTCTCAAAATTTGCTCATCGTCTCTCTTTCTTGCCTCTTTTCTTTTTATTTCTTTTTCTTTTTCTTTTTCTTTGTTTTTATTACAAGAAGTTACAAAAGAATCACAATAATAAGAATTTCCAAAAGAAGAAAATTTATTTACCGGATGAATCACGATAATTGCGTCGGGAAGAATACTAAAGTGTAGGATTTCTTGAATCATACGTCGAATAACTCGTACTTTCTTGTCCATCATCTTGAAGAGAATCGAGCTTGTGACTTTCTTCTCTCCGTTTCGAAGACCGCGTTGAGTAGGAGTCTTGGTAATAATCTCCTCTAGAATAGTCCTTGGTCGGGTATTGTCGTGCTGCTCTTAACTCCGTCCTTTGAGTTGAAAAAGTTCGCCCTCGATGATAGGAAGATGGGAGGTACCGTTTGCGCATCACGTCTTTCATTTCAGACCACGTTAATATTGGATACTCTCCATTTCGTAGTCGACTCTTGGTAAATTGGTCCCACCAAGTCATGGCATAATCGGTGAAACTATTTTCCGCCAGCCTTACTTTCTTGCTTTCCAAATAATCGTGGTACCCAAAAACCTCTTCTACTCGTATTTCCCATTCAAGGTATGCATCCGGATCGGCTTTACCTTGAAACGGTTGAATGTTTTTGTTATTCTTCTTGAAGTCATTAAAACATCCTTGATCTCTAAAGCCTCGGTTTCTTTGATCGCGTCGCTTTTCGCCTTGGTTGTATGATGGATCGAACCAATCACTATCTACAACACTTCTTCTTTCGAAATTTAGAAACATGCTATCGTTGCTAGAAGAAAAATGTTAGTGCTCAAAATAAAACAAAAATTAAATACCTTACCACAAAAATCTCACAAGTCACTCACAAAGAAATTTCGCTCACACTCGTGTTTCACTCGTATAGGTTTTTTTTTTTGAATACACTCGTGCCTTTTACCGATATTTCTCACTCTCACAAATTCGTATTTCGTTTTCAAAAGACTTATTTCTCGCTTGAGGGTCGGCTTTTAAAATTGGTACAAGGAAAATGATGTTATGGGGTGGAGGTCAATTTGAAAAAAATTTGGTATAGTGGCGTTAGAGTGAAGAAGGGTGGTGAAGATCGGGAAAAGAAGTAATGAAACAAAACTTGTAAACTTTCACACTTTTTTTTTTAACTCGAATTTTTTTTTAATTTTTTTTTTTACTCACCAAAAGGTATTGGGCTAGTTGATTACCGAATGAAACTTAAGTTAACACGACTAAATCAGCTTGAAGAAAGGTGCGAATCAAGCTAATTGAGCATGAAGCTGGGAAGCAGTTTAATGTAGAAAAGCCAAGAGATGACCAAGATATGTTAAAGGAGGTAACAATTGCGGGAAGTCAACTATAGTTGATGTCCAACATCTTATAGAGCTAACTAATTATACAGACAACGACTCGTCTTAGTTAATATACTTTGTAAAACACTGGGAATATAAATCTAAACAAGCTATGGTAGGAAGAGGGTTCTTTTTTTTTTTTTTTTGAACTTACTCGGAAAAAAACTCAAGACGATCAAAACGTGCCTAATTTAATTAGCTCTGATACCAGATGATAACGACCCGTCTCGGGTTAGGAGGCGAATCGTTAATGTTGCCCGATCGTAAATTAGACAGTTTCTCGTTCAACTAACAAAAGGGATAATTTTATTGGAAATGATATCTTTGAAATGAAAAGATAGGTGATGGATTGAAATGGATACGTATTTGAAACAAGAAAGAACCTTTAATAAAAATTAAAGACCCGAATCTTATAAGTTTCAAATTGATGGAAAGAGTTTCGAAATAAAACCGAGACCCACTATCTAGCGAGATAGGAACCAACGGTATGGTATTTCGAAATAAAACCGAGACCCACTATCTAGCGAGATAGGAACCAACGGTATAGGTAGATGAACGCCACACCCAAAAGGATGATAAGTTCAAATAAGGAAAGAACGACGCCACTAGAAAACTAGATAAGTCAATTCAAACCTCGAGAATAAGGAGAGTGAATACTCACCAAAGGAAATTCTTCTTTCATTCAAATTCAAGTTGTTCTTGCTCCCATTATTCTCATCTAATAGATTAAAATTTTCACCCTATTCTCCATATTCGGCAGCCCACTTTGCACCCATTTATACCCATGCTTCTTTCAAGTGCCGTTATCTCCATTTGACTTTAAATCCCCATAAAAAAAATGCTGCACATTATCGCATTAGCTTGCCCATTTATTTGTCTCATGCATACATTATTTAATTCATGTTCATGCCTCCACTTATCCATAATACTCCATTCATAGATTTTTAAATTCCATGAGCTTTTGTGCCGTCCAAAACATTCCCTTAATTCATGGTTCTTCCATTTGCATTTGATTATTCCTCCACCATGACAAAAGATATTCCAATTGCTAAGTCAAGCAATTAAATTACGCACATTAAAATTTCAGTGACTAAGACTCATTAATTCTGCATTTTAATTCGGCTAGAACACATTAAAATTATGTAATAACTTAAGATGAACACATGAAATAATTAAAACACATTAATAGATACATAAATTAAACTAAACAATTTAATAAAGTCTTAAACAAGACATATTAAATTTGGCCATGACTAACATAAACACATTAAAATTTTAAAACTAGATCAACTTAAAATTTTTATTAAAAACATGCAAACAAATTAATTAAAGCTTGGACAAATTAATTTAGACACCAATTTAAATTATTAGGCGCATTAATTTGTGGTAAGAAATAATTAATTTGAGGATGCAATTTATTTCAAAACATTTACTTTTAAAATCAAACATCTTAAAACATGTAATAAAATGTGAAAAAATTAATTTAGACTAAGAAAAAGTATTTAGACACTAAATAAAATATTTAGACAAATTAATTTGCTATAGAAAATCAATTAAACGAATTAAGATGTTTAATTCATTTAATTAAAATTTAGCAATTTAATTTTCAACAAATTCAAAGGTTTGATTTATTTAAAGCAATAAAAAAAAATTAGAATTTTGGAGTCGAGCTTCGTCGACTTGAAAATTCGTGGGTGCCCCGGGTGTGCCCGTATCACATTGTGTATCTTTTCTAGCTCAGACAGCAACTTTAATCTATGCAACAGGTCCGACACGTTCAATGATCTCATAAGGTCCGATGAACCTCGGACTTAATTTACCTTTACGTTCGAATCGAAGCACTTTCTTCCATAGAGACACTTTCAGAAATACTTTGTCGCCAATTTCAAATTCTATATCTTTTCGATTCAAGTCTGCAAAAGACTTGATACGAACTCACCTAAGAAGCCTGTGACAAAAGTCAACCACGACCCAATCGAGCTACCTAATGGGCCAATTACACGTTACTGTGCTAAACAATTCAAAGATGCCGCGACGATTTTGGTGGCACAAATTTGGAATACCGATAGAAAAGAGCCCATGAACATGCTGAACTCTTACAACTTATTTGAAGTTGAATATACTAGCTATTCCGGCTGCTAGTTTATTTAACAGTTTGAATTACGCATGTTTGATTTATTTTCAGTAGTTGTTGCATTTTCTTAGTTCATATTAGTTTGTTTAGATAGTATGAGTTTTTAATCAGTCCTTTGTCGAAGTTGAATGTTAGTATGCTTTACCTAGTGTTTAAATAAATAGATTAAAATTTGTGCTAACTATGGTCAGCCGAATTTTGCTAATAATGTTGGTTTATATGCTTTTGTAGTTGCTCCACGTTTTTGATGCAAGTTGGATGACCACAATTCATGGCATGATAGAGCATTGGACGGCAATGGGGAGCATAAATGGGGCCTTGAATTAAATAAACACAAGGTGAAATATAGAGAAGCATGGGTGAACTTGTGTGAGTGGCTTGGAATAATAATCAAGCATGTGTATGGCAACAAGGCATGGTGGAGATTAATGCTATCCAAGCATGGACGGCACAACCATGGTGGGAAATGAAAAATGTGCAAAATAGGTGGGTTAGAAGTACATGGACGGCACCATTTAATTAAGGCATAGTGGGTGCATAAAATTATGCAAGTGAGATTAATGGACAGCAAGCCATTTCTTTTGGATGATGGAGCATGAATGAAGAATATTTTAAGCAAGCCATGAGATGATGAATGCATGGAAGGTAATAGTGGACGGTATAGCACATTTTAAGTTGTATTAATTTAATCTTGGCACTTACAAAGAACAAATGGCAACAAGGCTTGGTGGGCTGAATTTTTAAATTATTTAGCAAATGATAGTGGAAATTCATGGAGAAGGGATATGGAAATAAAAATCAAGCATGTGGTGATAGTGTATGGACGGCACCATAAAAGAAAATGAAGCATGAAATGGAGAATTTTAAAATGATTGAAGCCATTAAAAACATGTGCTTGTGAAACATTAAAATAGAGCATTTGCTTGGCTAGTGGGTTTGTTGGACGGCAACAATTTGGAGAGTGGGTTTTAATTTTTAAAATTGTTTGAACATTTGGCTACCTAGCTTTAGGCTATAAATAGTTGCTATTTTTATTTGTAAGGGGACTTTTTGAATTTTAAGGAATGAAGAATTTCTTTTGGTGAGTTTAATTCACTCTCCTAATTCTCAAGGTTCGAATTGACTTATCTAGTTCCTAGTGGCGTCGTTCTATCCTTGATTCGAACTTATCATCCTTTCGGGTGTGGCGTTCATTTATCTATACCGTTGGTTCTTATCTTGCTAGATAGTGGGTCTCGATTTTTATTCAAAACTCCTATCATTAATTTGAAACCTATAAGATTCGGGTCTTTAATTTTTATTAAAGGTTCTTTCTTGTTTCAAATTTGTATCCACCTCAACCGCTTACCTATATTTATTTTTTTTATTTTTTTTGAAGACATCATTTCAATTAAATTACCCTTTTGTTACCTAAACGAGAAACTACCTAATTTACGATCGGGCAACATTTATGATTCGTTTTCAAACCCGAGACGATTCATATCAGTTGGTATCAGAGCCAATTAAATTAGGCATGTTTTGATCATCTCGAGTTTTTTCCAAGTAAGTTTCGAAAAAAAATATTATCGTAGTATCAGGAATTTTCAAACTCTTCATAACTCCCCACCTTTACTATTGAGCCGTATTTTCCGACACCACCTACCTACCTTCTACCCTTTTAAAACCTACCTTTTTTTGAAATAATTTTACCTTGTTAACTCTTTGAGAACGACCTACGAGTTGCTAGTAAGTCGAAGACAACCTTCTAGAATCTAGAAGAATGGATTCGAGCGGTAAAAGGCGAGAGAGATTACGTTGAAGGAAAAAGCCGAAAATTGAGTGAAAACACGTGTGTGAGTGTTGATAATTTCTTTGTGAGTGAACAAGTGAGGATTGTAATGAGGATTCCTTAATTTTGTTTAACATGTCTTGGTGTCCCGAACGTCGAATAGTAAGCGACGAAGCATCAGATGCCGCCGGGGGTGAAAAAGGTTTGCAACCCCGAAGGAATGATCCTGAAGGAAGAGACCCTGATTTGCAAACCGTAATGCAAGAAATCACACGTTTGTTCCAATCAATCAACGAACGATTGGATCGAAGAGATAAACGGAGGCCTCGAGCAAACATCCCTTCAATTCCGAGAAGGGGACAAGAACAACCTTGGTTACATGACAACGACATCTACAAACCGAGTGAAGCCGACAGTAATCCAGCTTTCGAACACAATGAGCGGAGAGGAGGTCCATGAGTCCGTGAGCGAAGAGATCGAGAATGGGCTGATGACGATATGAAGAATATTAAAATGGCGATCCCTGCTTTCCAAGGGCGGTCCGATCCGGAAGCCTACCTTGAGCGGGAAAAGAAGGTAGAGTTAATCTTCGAATGCCATAATTACTCAGAAAATAAGAAGGTGAAACTTGCTGCCATCAAATTTTTTGATTATGCCATTATTTGGTGGGATCAATTAATAACGAACCGAAGACAAAATGGTGAACGTCCAATATCTACATGGGCGGAAATGAAGGCACTAATGCGGAAAAGATTCATCCCAACCTACTATCACCGCGAGTTGCATCAAAAGTTGCAAAGCCTAACTCAGAGTCACCGAAGCGTGGAGGATTACTACAAGGAAATGGAAGTGGCCATGATCCGAGCCAATGTAGAAGAAGAACAAGAAGCCACAATGGCACGCTTTAGCGCTGGCCTTAGTTGAGATATCGTAAATATTGTAGAATTACACCATTACATCGATATCATTAAAATGGTTCACATGGCAATAAAGGTCGAAAAACAGCTAAAACGAAAAGCTACGCCTAGAGCAATTCCCAATCATGCTTCAACATCTAAGTGGGGACAAGTGGCCAACAAACGGGATATACCGAGCCGAGCCAAAGAAGCAAGTGGCGCACCTAAGTTTAACAAGCCAACCGGTGAGACGAGCAAGGGTAAAATAGAAACTATTCCGAATCGATCCCGAGACATTAAGTGTTTCAAATGTTTGGGCTGGGGCCATATTGCAAGTCAATGTCCAAACTGAAACACTATTTTTATTCGAGATAATGGCGAGATTGAATCCGAAAGTGAAAGGGAAGATGGTGCCAGTGAGACGTCCCAAGATGAGGAAGAAATAGAACAAGCTGAAAATGGAGAGATCTTAGTGGTAAAAAGGAGTCTTAGCTTACAAGGCGTCGAAAATGAACAACAACGTGAAAACATATTCCATACGCGTTGCCAAGTACAAGGGAAGATTGTTGTGTAATTATTGACGGAGGAAGCTGTACTAATGTGGCCAGCACCATATTGGTAGAGAAACTCGGGTTGTCTACCACCAAACATCCCCATCCGTATAAACTACAATAGCTTAACGACGGGGGAGAACTTAAGGTCGTAAAACAAGTTTTGGTTTCCTTTGCAATAGGGAAGTATCAAGATGAGGTCTTGTGTGATGTGGTACCGATGCAAGCGGGACATCTCTTGCTTGTGCGACCTTGGCAATTTGACAAGCGAGCGATCCATAATGGTTACACCAATCGGTACACTTTCAAATACTTGGGCCGGAACGTGACACTAGCTCCACTAACACCCAAGCAAGTTTACG
Source organism: Gossypium bickii (assembly GCA_025503065.1). NCBI lineage: Eukaryota > Viridiplantae > Streptophyta > Magnoliopsida > Malvales > Malvaceae > Gossypium > Gossypium bickii. The sequence continues at coordinate 106,807,405 of CP106709.1, forward strand.
AAGATCAATTGAAGCTTCAATCGAAAAATTAAAAGAAAGTGAGCGGAAAAATGAGAAAGAAAAAGAAAAGAATTTTAAAAAAAAGAGGGGCAAGAAAATGAGTGATAAAAAAAGAGAGTGAGAACAAAAAGAAAAGGAAACAAAAGACGAGAGTGAAAAAGAAAGTTTTTATGTTAGAGGGAAAGAAATCCGGTAGTCTATGTTGTTAAAATAGCCTCTGTTGGTACTTATGTACAAGGAAAGTCTCTTTGGAGCTAACAATTTTGATGACAAGTTACCTTTCCCTATTTAGTCTTTGTTACAGGAATTTCGAGACGTATTTCCGGAAGAGATTCCAAGTGGATTGCCTCCTATTCATGGAATAGAACATCAAATAGATTTTGTACCGGGAGCCGCAATTCCAAATAGACCAGCTTACCGAAGCAATCCAGAAGAGACGAAGGAACTTTAAAAACAAGTGAATGAACTTCTTGAAAAGGGGTATGTACGCGAGAGCTTAAGCCCTTGTGCTGTGCCCGTCTTGTTAGTTCCCAAGAAAGATGGAACATGGAGGATTTGCGTAGATTGCCGAGCCGTCAATAAGATCACGATCAAGTATCGACACCCTATCCCGCGATTGGATGACATGCTTGACGAATTGAGTGGAGTAAGCTTATTTTCAAAGATCGACCTTAAAAGTGGATATCATCAAATACGTATGCGCGAGGGTGACGAATGGAAGACTGCTTTCAAGACGAAGCTAGGACTCTATGAATGGCTCGTTATGCCATTTGGGCTAACAAATGCCCCAAGCACGTTCATGCGAGTCATGAACCACGTGTTGCGATCATTCATCGGTAGATTTTGTGTCGTATACTTTGACGACATACTTGTCTATAGTAAAACTTTAGATGAGCACGTGAAACATTTAAAGTCTGTCCTGGAAGTTTTGCGAAAAGAGACCTTATATGTAAATTTACAGAAATGTGATTTTTGTACTAACAAAATTGTGTTTTTAGGTTTTGTTGTCAGTTCGGAAGGCTTTGAAGTTGATCAAGAGAAGGTTAAAGCGATCCAAGAATGGCCCCGTCTGACAAATATTTCCCAAGTTCGAAGCTTTCATGGACTGGCTAGTTTTTATCAATGGTTAAATCTTGAACTTCAAAGACGTTGGCGCACCATTGACCGGTGTAATCCGTAAGAATTCTAACTTTGTTTGGGGAGAAGAACAAGAGAAAGCGTTTTTGAAAATTAAAGACTATTTGACTCATGCACCATTATTAGCGTTACCAAAATTTGACAAAACCTTTGAGTTAGAATGTGATGCCTCAGGGTTAGGTATTGGCGCCGTACTCATGTAAGACGGACGCCCCATTGCGTACTTCAGCGAAAAGCTCAACAGTGCTGTCTTAAACTACCCGATATATGACAAGGAATTGTATGCTCTAACTCGAGCCTTGGAAACATGGCAGCACTACCTGCTGCCCAAAGAATTTGTGATTCATACTGACCACGAGTCATTGAAGTATTTAAGGGGGCAGTATAAACTCAACAAGCGACACGCTAAGTGGGTAGAATTTCTTGAATCATTTCCTTATGTCATTAATTACAAAAAAGGTAAGGAAAACGTAGTTGCTGATGCACTATCCCGAAGGTATGCCTTGTTAAATATGATGGATTCTAAATTGATGGGGTTTGTAATTCTTAAGGACCTATATGCGAGTGATACTGACTTTGGTGAATTTTTCAAGTTATGTGAAAAAGGAGCCTACGAGAAATACTACCGCCATGACGGATATCTATTTCGAGAAGGGAAACTGTGCATTCCACAAGGATTTGTGCGAGAGGTGCTATTAGATGAAGCTCATAGTGGCGGATTGATGGGACATTTCGGAGTTGCTAAAACTTTAGCCACCCTCTAAGAGCACTTCTTTTGGCTAAGTGTAGAACGATATTGTGAGAGATGCGTTGCCTGTAAAAGGGCCAAGTCTCGAACTAACCCGCACGGTTTGTATAAACCTTTACCCATTTCTGAAACTCTTTGGACTGATGTTTCTATGGATTTTGTACTAGGCTTGCCAAGAAGCAAGAATGGCCGAGATTCGATATTTGTGGTTGTGGATAGATTCTCTAAAATGGCTCACTTTATAGCTTGCCATAAAACTGATGATGCTGTGAATATTGCTAATCTTTTTTTTAAAGAAGTGGTTAGGTTGCATGGCATGCCTAAGACAATCGTGTCTGACCGGGACGCAAAATTTCTTAGCCATTTTTGGAGGAAATTGTGGGGGCGATTAGGAACCAAGTTACTATTCTCTACCACCTGCCACCCGCAAACGGACGGTCAAACCGAAGTGGTAAATCAAATTCTTTCAACATTACTTTGAGCAATCATTTGGAAGAATTTAAAGACATGGGAAGATTGCCTGCCACACGTGGAGTTTGCTTACAATCGCTCTATACACTCTGCTACTAAGTTTTCCCCATTTGAAGTTGTGTATGGTTTTAACCCATTAACACCGCTTGATCTAATACCTTTTTCTTCTAATCAACTTGTGCATGTAGATGGAAAACGCAAGGTTGAATATATTAAATAGTTGCACCAAAAGGTTAGGGACAACATAGAGGCAAAAACTAAGGAGTACGAGCAACGAGCCAACAAAGGTCGTAGGCACATTCACTTTGAACCGGGGGACTGGGTTTGGGTTCATATGCGAAAAGAAAGGTTTTTCGCGCAAAGACGATCCAAACTTCTTCCGAGGGGAGATGGACCATTTCAAGTCCTTGAGCGAACAAATGACAACTCTTATAAATTGGACTTACCAGGTGAGTATAATGTGAGTGCAAGTTTTAATGTTTCTGATCTTTCTCCTTTCGATGTAGGTGATGATTCGAGGACGAATCAACTTAAAGAGGGAGGGGATGATACGAACTTACCTAAGAAGCCTGTGATGGGAGTCAACCACGACCCAATCGAGCTACCTAATGGGCCAATTACATGTTCCCGTGCTAAACAATTCAAAGATGCCGCGACGGTTTTGGTGGCACAAATTTGGAATACCGATAGAAAAGAGCCCAAGAACATGCTGAACTCTTACAACTTATTTGAAGTTGAATATACTAGCTATTCCGACTGCTAGTTTATTTAACACTTTAAATTACGTATGTTTGATTTATTTTCAGTAGTTGTTGCATTTTCTTAGTTCATATTAGTTTGTTTAGATAGTACGAGTTTTTAATAAGTCCTTTGTCGAAGTTGAATGTTAGTATGCTTTACCTAGTGTTTAAATAAATATATTAAAATTTGTGCTAACTATGGTCAGCCGAATTTTGCTAATAATGTTGGTTTATATGCTTTTGTAGTTGCTCCACGTTTTTGATGCAAGTTGGATGACCATAATTCATGGCATGATAGAGCACTGGACGGCAATGGGAGCATAAATGGGGCCTTGAATTAAATAAACACAAGGTGAAATATAGAGAAGCATGCGTGAACTTGTGTGAGTGGCTTGGGATAATAATCAAGCATGTGTATGGCAACAAGGCATGGTGGAGATTAATGCTATCCAAGCATGGACGGCATAACCATGGTGGGAATAAACAATTATGAAATTAAAAATGTGCAAAATAGGTGGGTGTAGAAGTGCATGGACGACACCAATTAATTAAGGCATAGTGGGTGCATAAAATTATGCATGTGAGATTAATGGACGGCAAGCCATTTCTTTTGGATGATGGAGCATGAATGAAGAATATTTTAAGCAAGCCATGAGATGATGAATGCATGGAAGGTAATAGTGGATGGCATAGCACATTTTAAATTGTATTAATTTAATCTTGGCACTTACAAAGAACAAACGGCAACAAGGCTTGGTGGGCTGAATTTTTAAATTATTTAGCAAATGATAGTGTAAATTCATGGAGAAGGGATATGGAAATAAAAATCAAGCATGTGGTGATAGTGTATGGACGGTACCATAAAAGAAAATGAAGCATGAAATGGAGAATTTTAAAATGATTGAAGCCATTAAAAACATGTGCTTGTGAAACATTAAAATAGAGCATTTGCTTGGCGATGGGTTTGTTGACTGGCAACAATTTGGAGAGTGGGTTTTAATTTTTAAAATTGTTTGAACATTTGGCTACCTAGCTTTAGGCTATAAATAGTTGCTATTTTTATTTGTAAGGGGACTTTTTGAATTTTAAGGAATGAAGAATTTCTTTTGGTGAGTTTAATTCACTCTCCTAATTCTCAAGGTTCGAATTGACTTATTTAGTTCCTAGTGGCGTCGTTCTATCCTTGATTCGAACTTATCATCCTTTCGGGTGTGGCATTCATTTATCTATACCGTTGGTTCCTATCTTGCTAGATAGTGGGTCTCGGTTAAAAACTCCTATCATTAATTTGAAACCTATAAGATTCGGGTCTTTAATTTTTATTAAAGGTTCTTTCTTGTTTCAAATTCGTATCCACCTCAACCGCTTACCTATCTTTATTTTTTTATTTTTTCTGAAGACATCATTTCAATTAAATTACCCTTTTGTTATCTAAACGAGAAACTACCTAATTTACGATCGGGCAACATTTATGATTCGTTTTCAAACCCAAGATGATTCGTATCAAGACTTCTGACGATCAGATGCTGCTTTCAAACAATCTCGGATCAATTTCACTTTCTGTTCTGAATCTTTTATCAGCTCAACCCCATGTAACTTATTCTCACTGAGTTCAGTCCAATACAAAGGTGTACGACATTTCTGTCCGTACAGAGCTTCATAAGGTGCCATTTTAATACTCGACTGAAAACTGTTATTATATGCAAATTCGATCAGTGGCAAATACTATTCCCATGAACCATTAAAATCTAGTATGCAGCATCTTAGCATGTCTTCAAGAATCTGAATAGTCCGTTCAGACTGACCATCAGTTTGCGGATGAAAAGCTGTACTGAAATGGAGTTTCGTGCCTAAAGCCTCTTGCAATTTCTTCCAGAATCTCGACGTAAATCTCGGATCTCTATCGAATACAATAGACAGTGGCACCCCGTGCAATCTCACAATCTCCGAGATATAAAGCTCGGCTAATTTGTCAAGTGAGTAGTCAGATCTTACTGGAATGAAATGGGCAGATTTTGTTAATCTATCAACGACGACCCATATTGCATCTTTCTTTCTCGGAGTCTGAGGTAAACCAGAAACAAAATCCATGGTTACTTTATTCCATTTCCATTCAGGAATCAGAATTGGCTAAAGCAATCCATATGGAACTTGATGTTCGGCTTTCACTTGCTGACAGACTAAATATTTTGAAACAAAGTCAGAAATGTCCCGTTTCATACCAGACCACCAGTAGTGTCGTTTCAAATCTTGATACATTTTCGTGCTTCCAGGATGAATAGATAGATGACTGTTGTGAGCTTCATTCAAGATTAACTGAACCAACTCTGGATTTCTCGAAACACAGATATGACCTTGGAATCTCAAACAATCGTCAACAATTTGAAATTCAGATTCAGAATTCACCTCACACTGAGCTCGTTTTGCTAGTAATTCATTATTAGATTTCTGAGCATCACATATCTATTGTAAGAACAATGATTTGGCTTTTAATTCAGCTAACACAGAACTACCATCAGATAAATCTAACTGAGCATTCAAAGCACATAATGCAAACAATGATTTTCTACTCAAAGCATCAGCAACAACATTCGCTTTACCCGGATGATAATCTATCACAAGCTCATAATCTTTTAGTAGCTCTAACCATCTTCTTTGACGCAGGTTCAAATCTTTCTGAGTCATCAGATATTTCAGACTTTATGATCTGAAAACACGTGACATTTCTCACCGTACAGATAATGACGCCAAATCTTTAGCGCAAACACAATTATAGCTAACTCAAGGTCGTGCGTCGGATAATTCTTTTCATGAGGCGTCAACTGTCTCGAGGCATAAGCTACCACTTTACCTTTCTGCATCAAAACACATCCCAGACCATTTAACGAAGCATCACTGTACACAACAAATTCTTTACCCGATTCTGGCTGTACTAACACTAGAGCTTCTGTTAACAGAGTTTTCAATTGATCAAAACTTTTCTGGCATTTATCTGACCATTCAAATCTGACATCTTTCTGAAGTAATTTAGTCAATGAAGTAGTTATTGTCGAAAAGCCTTTAACAAATCTGCGATAATAACCAGCCAAACCCAGAAAACTGCGGACTTCAGATACATTTCTCGGAGGTTTCCAATTCAAAATAGCAGAAATCTTGTTCAGATCAACTCGAATCCCAGACGCTGACACTATATGTCCCAGAAAACCAAACTTGTGCAACCAGAATTCACATTTGCTGAATTTCGCATACAATTGCTTTTCTCTCAAGGTTTGCAAAAACAACTTTCAAATGTTCAGCATGATCGGCCTCATCACGAGAATAAATCAAAATGTCATCTATGAATACTACAACAAATCGATCTAGGTACGGTCTAAAAATTCTGTTCATCTGATCCATAAAAACAACAGGAGCATTGGTTAGTCCAAATGGCATAACTAAAAATTCGTAACGTCCGTACCTCGTTCTAAAAGCAGTCTTCAGAATATCTGAATCTTTAACTCTCAACTGATAATATCCTGATCTCAGATCAATCTTGGAAAACACAGTAGCTCCTTCCAACTGATCAAACAAATCATTAATTCTGGGCAACGGGTATTTATTCTTTATTGTGACCTTATTCAACTGACGATAATCAATGCACATTCTCATCGTGCCATCTTTCTTTTTCACAAACAAAGCAGAGCTCCCAAGGCGTAAAAGCTCGGTCTAGCGAAACCTCTATCAGTCAATTCTTGCAATTGTGCCTTTAACTCTTTCAACTCTGTTGGTGCCATTCTATACGGAGCTATCAAAATAGGTGTAGCACCAGGCAACAATTCAATACCAAACTGAACTTCTCGAATCAGAGGTAAACCCGGTAACTCTTTAGGGAACACATCAGAAAACTCACAGACAATAGGCACTGGCTCAATCATCCTTTCAGACATTTTCGAATCAATCACATAAGCGAAATATGCCTCATAACCCTTATTCAAACAACTCTGAGCTTTCAAAATAGATATCATAGGAGGCAATCCATTTAAATCATTTGACTCAATGCGTAAAATCTCATCATTCGGACATCTCAAATATATAGTGTTTCTTTTGCAGTTCACAACAGCATCATGAATAAATAACCAGTCCATACCCAGAATAATATCGAATTCATCAAATGGCAAGAGCATCAGATCAGTAAGGAAACAGATATCTCGAAACATTAACGGACAGTTCTTGCATACTTTGTCAACAAGGACACATTTACCTAAGGGGTTCGATACTTTTATAGCAAACTCAGTAGACTCTACCGGTAAAGTCTTACTAAATACTAAATTCATGCATATATATGAATGCGTAGAACCAGGGTCCATCAAAGCAATCACAGAAGTATCATAAAGAGTAAAAGTACCCGTTATAACATCTAGTGACGAAGCTTCTTCTCGAGCTTGGATACCATATGCCCTGGCTGGCGCTCTAGCTTCGGATCTGACAACGTTGTCTCTCGTAGTTCTCTGACTACAACTAACATTTTTGACATTTTTCGATGGCCTACCTCTCGCAGGTGCATTATCAGATCTCAAATTCTGAACAGTCTCTAGTTCGACAGACTCAGGGCAATCACGTATAAAATGATCAAGCGATCTACATCTAAAGCAAGCTCTGTCGTTTAATCTACAACTTCTCGGGTGCCTTTTTCCATAATGTTTACATTCAGGTCTCTTGCATCGAACATTACCAACACTGGCCACTGAAGTTACTGGAGTTTTAGAACTCATTTGCGGTCTAGGTTGATTTCTATTCACATGTCCCACATTATCTTTGGAACGACTCTAGTTATCTCTGAATTTCTTCGAAAATGACTGAAATGATTTGCTTGAAAATCTTTTTCTTATATCACAGGCTTCAGATTCAGCTTTTCTCTTATCTTTCCCAAGTGCCTCAGCTTTGCAAGCTCTGTCAATGAGTACAACAAACTCTTTTATTTCCAAAATCCCGACTAGCAGACGAATGTCTTCATTAAGGCAATCTTTAAACCTTTTGCACATTATAGCTTCAGATGATACACATTCTCGAGCATACTGACTCAGTCTCACAAATTCTCGTTCATATTCCGTAATTCATCTGTCATTAAGGCCATCTTCAAACCTTTTGCACATTATAGCTTCAGATGATACACATTCTCGAGCATACTAACTCAGTCTCACAAATTCCCGTTCATATTCCGTAACAGACATACGGCTCTACTTTAGTTTCAGAAATTCCTTTCGTTTCTGATCAACAAATCTCTCACTGATATATTTCTTCCGGAACTTGATCTGAAAGAAGTCCCATGTAACTCGTTCTCTCAGAACAACAGAAATTAGAGTTTTCCACCATTGATATGCTGCATCTCAGAGTAATGATACAACATATTTTATACATTCTTCTAGAGTCAGAGACATTTCATTAAATACCCGAATCGTGTTTTCAATCCAGAACTCAGCCTTTTCAGCATCATCATCTTTAGTAGCTTGGAATTCTTCGGCCCCATACTTACGGATCTTGTCAACAGGGGGCTTATTCAATAGATTCAGATGCATAACTGATGGCACAACTGTAGTCTTAGGGGGATTAACCGGGGGCGGGGGTTGTGAAACAGTTGGGTTATTCTTTACAAACTGAGTGAACTACTCACTCATCATCTGGAAGAAAGCTTGTTTAGCTTTTCCCTCTTGACCGCTCGTAGTCGGTCTCGATTCAGAGGGCGCTGTCCCTTGCGTGGGAGCAGGCGCATTGCATTCTATGTCGTCAGCTACGACTCTTTCGGGATCCATTACTATACGAAAATCATATTTACACGTCAGGATTCATCACACTCTCACAATTTAGATATATGGCATGTGTAGGTAGACACTAACACGCTATGTTAGTTCGACAATCGGCTAAACCGTAGCTCTGATACCAACCAAATGTAACACCCCTATCCCAAGTTCGTCACTGGATTAGGGTTAGAAGCGTTACCGGACAGATCAGAAACATTCACAGACAAAATCATACATTCAATCATCATTCTCAAACATAATGTCCCTTAATCGGGTCTTTGAGACCTTAAACATACTTATAGGTCGAGTCAGGAATAAACTGAAACACATATGAAATTCTATGAAAATTTGAAACTTTTTTAAATTACAGGGGAGACACGCCCGTGGGAGGAGACCGTGTGCCCTCCATGCCTTCTATACACCCCCGTGTAACCATCCATGTTTATACTAACTATACCAACACGGTCATTAGGCACGCCTGTGTGCCATGGTTGTGTACTTTTAGGCCATATACTAACTTCCCCACCACGGCCACCAAGCACGCCCTTGTCGAGGCCGTGTATTTTTATGTTAGATACTGACTTGTACACCACGGCCAGATGACACGCCCGTGTCGAGGCCGTGTGATTATATGTTGCATCCTGCCAATTTACCCACGGTCTACGGAACGTCCGTGTGCCACAACCGTGTGACATTATAGGCCATTTACAAAGCCAAAATGCTTACCAAAAAGGTTCATACCTATAAGCATCATTTACCAACACATATCAAGCATATATGGCAACCAAAAACATGCAAATAGCCATCCAAATCATGCACATTTGATCACTAAGATATTCACAACTATACATTAAATTTTCATTATATATATACATTCAAAACCAATACTAAACATACCAATTTGCATAACTAAAACTCAATTATACCTATGCACCATTTGTCTATATACTTACCATCTCATAACCATTCCATAAATCAACTAATCATATCAAAACAACTTCACATATCACATTCATCTAAGCATGGTACCAAAACATAACTAGCCAAATCACATGGCTAAGTTCACTTTACAAATCATCACAAGAACTAGCCTATACATGCTATATCTAGCTATATACATATCCAAGGTGTACCAAAATGATATTAGTAGTGTGATGACGATCCTTGACGGTCCCGAGCCTTCAGTAGCTTTGACGACCTATAAAACAAATTAAACACACACACAGTGTAAGCTTTCCAAAAACTTAGTAAGTCAATATCTAACAACTTAGCATAAAATGCATATATTCGCTTTGATTCATACACTTTTGACCACATTAGCCATATTCCCAATTCAAAGATCATATAAACACATATCTCATTTCACCAAAACCTTATACAACATATCATCAATTCCATATTCATAGCATCATAGTAAGATCATATTGATGCTTACCTTGTATACACAATTAGTGTATAATCAACATACCTGAATTGAATTTACTATCACGTATTTGTTCATAGCTCAGATTTGCAATTAGTATCATAGACTTGCCCGTTGAATAGTAATAAATCCAATGGGATACTCAGAAAGCTCAGAATAATCGTACAAGGCCAACGTCCCAGACGCGGTCTTGCATGCACTCGAATATCGATGCCATTGTCCCAGACATGGTCTTATATGAATCAAAATGATGCCGATGTCCCAGACATGGTCTTACTCTTAAGTGTCATAATGATGCCAACGTCCCAGACATGGTCTTATACGTAAAGTTTATATTGATGCCAACGTCCCAGACGTGGTCTTACACATAATCGGATATCGATGCCTTTGTCACACGGCTGTGGTCTTACACGAATCTCAAATCAATGCCAACGCCCGCACGTGGTCTTACATGATAAAGCGAGCGTATACCTATGTCAAGGTTCGTACTAGGCTTCTCAGACTTAGTCAATATACCAAACTTATCTCGGAATTCAATTACAGAATTTCTCATAAGCATTCATTATCATCACTAAACATATGAACAAGTACAAATGCATACATATTCAGTTATTTGTATAGTGACTTACCTCAGATTCAGTTTATCAGAATAGAAAACGGCTACTCGATAACTTTCGCTTTCCCGCGATCTAAATCTGTTTTCCTCGGTTCTTGATCTAAACATATTCAGAATTAACCCTTTTATTCACTAGTTCATTCAATTCAATCCAAAGACACACATTTAGGGCGATTTACAAATTAGCCCTCACATTTGCACAACTTAGCAATTTAGTCCATTTTTCTCAAAACATCAAATTCACAAAATCTACTTTTACACAAGCTTGGCCAAACACATATATATCACATACAAACCCACATTTTTCATCAAATTCACAAATTAGTCCCTCAATTTGTCATTTTCTCAATTTAGCCCTATTAAGCTAAATTCATCAAAACATCAAGAACAAAACATGTTCATCTACCACCAATCTATCATTTAACACCTTAAAGCATCACAAAGCTCAACTTAGCATCAATGGCACAACTTACAAACATCACCAATACACAAAATTGAAATATGGGTTTGATAGTAGACGAAGCAACGATTATAAAAACGTAAAAATTATTGAAAATGGATCAAAAACTAACCTTGAATCAAGATGATTAATAGCCGAACCTAGCTTGAATTTTATCTCATTTCTTTTCCTTCAAATTCGGCACAAAGATGAGCACTCTCTCATCATTTTAATGTTTGTTTTATTAGTACCAACATTTTATTATTCAATTACTAAAATATCCATTCCATAAATAAATAAAACAAACATGTTATAAGGGCATTTATGACTTTCATTCATCCATTATCTCAAAGATGGCTTATTTTCCATATAAGGCTTCCATCTTTACAAAGCCACATCACTTAAGCACTTAAATAATTAGCAAGCAACTTTCACATTTAATGCAATTTAATCCTTTTGTCTAATTAAACACACAGACAACCAAATTAGCTCACGAAAATTTATCAATGCTCAATCACACATCAACGGCACAGAAAATAATATTAAAATATTATACGGACTCAGATTTGTGGTCCAGAAACCACTGTTCCGGCTAGGGTATAAACCGGACTGTTACACTTCAACTTGCCTTTAAATATATTAATCTCTCCTTTAGGACATAACATTGTTTTGCATCTAGTGAACAAATGTCAATTAAAGAGCGAGGCTTTCCATTGGGCTAAGACCACTTCTAAATCTTTCATTAGCAATTACTTGGCCTTAATTATTCTTTTCCTTATACAAAAAAAAAGCCTAAACTTTTTTTCATTCACGATAAAAACTTCTCCAAAAAAAAAAAATCAAAGTTATTTTAGGCTAAATCATTCACCACTCAACAATTCATATTTGATCTGCCGTAGTTCGGTGTAGTAGATTAAATTAGTTTTCGCATTTGAAGAGCTTGAATACAAGTATTTTTATTATGTTTTAATCAAGTTTTCTTAGTTTCATTTACATTCAATAAAATGTGTAATTTGTGTCTTTTATTGACCTTAGGGGATGAATGAGGCCTAAGGGTAAGCTAACATACTTTGTGAGTATACAGGAGATCATTAAAAGGTGTACCAACTCAATACTGTTCACTATGTTGCAACACGGGGAGTTTGATGTCACAACATAAGGAGCAGAGAACAAGAATCCCAAGACCGCCTTTAGTGTTGCGATACCACCAAGGGATGTCATGACATACCCTTGAAGCAACCTTGAGTAAGAGCATACTACCTTCGATGTCGCGACACAAGCACTAGAGTGTTGCGACACCAGTCTTGCATGAAAAATATGATCGCGTGTCAGTCTTAAAATTTATAAAAAGAATGATCAAACCTGGAAACTATATGACAATGATTTGAGGCAAGCACACCTATCGAACTGTAATATAGTTTAGGCAAGACCGGAATGTCGAATCCCAAAGGAACCAAAAGTACTAATACTAACTCTCATTTTATTATCTAACCTAAGAATTAAAGGATTTATTTATCTAATCTAAAATTAACTAACAACTAAACTAAAGATGCAAAGACAAAGAGGATGAATTGAGAAAATAACTTGAGAGAAAACCAATTGATTAAGACGACACCCAAGGAAGAATCAACCTAGACTTCTCTTGTTATCTAACTCTGAACCAGACGATTTATTCATTTGACTTGATCTGTAAGATTCCCTAAGTTATATTAATCCCTCTCTCGAGGCGACTAACGTCTAGCCCTAGGTTGATTAATTGAAATCCCTTTCTAATTAAAACCCCTAGAATCGCATTAACTCGATCTATGGACTCCCATATTAGGTTTCACCCTAATCCAGAAAAATCTCGTCACCCTATCTCTAGGCGCGCGATCCGCTTAATTATGCTACATCTACTCTTAGGCAGGGGCTTTTGCTCCTCCACCTAAGCACATCATACTTGAATTAATATCCCGGAAATATCAACACAAGAATTAAGAACACATAATTAAGAACAAGTCAAATATTTATCATATAGTTCAGAAAACAGTAACAAGATTCATCTTAGGTTTCATCCCCCTCAGGTATCTAAGGGTTTAGTTAATAATAATAAAAGACAACATCTCAAAAGAAAAGATAAAACAAAACATAAGAAATCCCTAAAACCCCTTGAAGGAATTGAAGGAGAGATCCGCCGTCTTGAGTATAACTCTGGCTTCTTGAGATGGATCAACTGGCTATTTTCGAGTAAATTTCCACGAATCTACCTTTCTAGCTCAGCTCCTTGGCCTAGCTAACCGTCCCCTGACTAAAGCCCTGGGTTCCGGCTTCTGCCGAACTCCCCGCTTAAGTTGCCCCCTAAGGTGTTTATATAGGCTTTGAGGTGCCTTACTTGGTCCTTAAGTATCCTAATCTGAGTGAAATTCCTACTAGGGTGTTTGAATAGGCTTTGGAATGTGTTTCTTTGCCTCCAAGTATCCAAATCCGAGTAAAACTCCTCTTGGCTGCGGCAGAGACATGCCCATGGCACACGCCCGTGTAAGTCGTAGCCAGGCTATTTTCGAGTCTATTGAATGAGGCACAGCCGTATGGTCTTGGGCCCAGGCCGTGTTGATTTTGTGATATGGCCCATTTACTCCTTTTTGGGTCTGTTTTCTGTTCTTTTCATCATCCGGTGCTCTTCTGAGTATAAAACATGAAAACAAAGGATTATGAGCACCAAATTACACAATTCAGGGCTTAAATCATCCAAAAGCATGCTAAATGTGGGCTTAAAATATGTTACTTTTACGGTTTATCAAATACCCCCACACCTAAGCTGTTGCTTGTCCTCAAGCAAAATTTTCAAGTTACAATTAAAACGAACTTCCTTGATTCATAATATTCATCAATAATGTTTCATCATAATTCAAAGATAATTCATACATGGATAATTCAACTTAAAGAGTCCTAAAGATTTAAACAATCAAAGTCATACATTTATAGCACAAAACATAAGTGTTTCCCCTCATCTAAATAATTACCTCTGATTCGAAATCGACGAGAGTGGGCATCCTCACTAAAGATTCACTCAAATCACTCGAAATGTTTAAGGTTCAAGATTAAGCACTCAAAAGTCAAACATGAAGAGTTAATCCCATAGGCTTGCATGAAAATCAAATCTCCACCACTATAATATGAGATGATACACAAATCAAAAGGTCTTTAACAGGGTTGTAACGGGGTTTAGGTTAAGGTGTGGATAAAGGCTGAATTAGAAGGTTAGAATCGAGATTAACCTGTCAAATTACCTAACTAGAAACCCGAACTAATAATAAGTAATTACATCAAATGAAGATTTGTACTACCAATACTCTAATACGAGCTTCTTCTTCAATATTTGGAATTTAAACATATAAGCTCAATTTCATAGAACAAATACTGAATATGCCATTTTTTTAAGAACAAGTCAAATACATAATTTAGGATGAATTTAAATAAAGATCATAGTTAGGCAACTGATCAAATCAAATCTCGACATAAGGGTAGTCAAAAGGAGTGGTGATAACAAATAAAAAGGGTTTTGGGTTAATATTGGTGGGTGAGTCAATAAAAAGGGTTGTTAGGTTAAAAGGGGTTCACTAGCGGTTAATTATAGAGGTAGGCTTTTAGTGGAGTAAGTGGGTTAAATCCTAG
This sequence comes from Gossypium bickii, assembly GCA_025503065.1. Lineage (NCBI taxonomy): Eukaryota > Viridiplantae > Streptophyta > Magnoliopsida > Malvales > Malvaceae > Gossypium > Gossypium bickii. The sequence goes on from CP106709.1 coordinate 106,822,410, forward strand.
GTGCCTTTATCATCTCTATATATCAAACCAAAGGTGTGGTCTTGACATATATAATCAATGCAAGTTCTAGAATAATAGATCAATGTTAACACACTCATAATCAATAAAGTGAGCAAGGAAAAGAATATATGCTCTAAAAGGCTCAAACTCTCACAGAAATTATGGGTATTTGATGTGAACCTCGTAAATTTCAAACTTCAAGATAACATTCAGATTCAGGTAGACATCCTAGCAAAAAAAATTTTTTATCATTGAAAAATAGACTTATCATGCTTGATTCTCTAGTATCTTAAAGTTTAATCATTAATGTACAATTATCAATGACTTAATCCAAAACATATCAATAAAAATCATAAATCAGGGGAAATTTTCATTCTAATATGAGAAACTTACTTTAGAATAAAGCACAATTCAGGGATTTTCAAATAATACTATAGGTAACCCCCCACACTTAATATGTACATTGCCCTCAATGTACAAAGATAGATAATATCAAAATAATCATAAAATTGTAAGATGGGAAGAGAAGTGAAACTTCCTGAATTTTGGATGAAGTCAATGAAAAGAAATCGGATAGGATTGGAGGTGAACGTGGGGAAGCGTCTCGAACCGTTTGAAATTGAGCCCTCGAAGCAGCCGTCCTGACTTTATTGTATCCTAAGCTAAATCTAAATGGTACGAAAAAGAAGAAGAAGATAATAAAGAAAATAATAAAATAAAAATAAAAGTAAATAATGGAAAATGAAAGAAGAAAGATAACGGGAAAAAGAAGGGAATAAGGGGGTTAAATAGAAATTATGGATCTGGTAGTTGGCCCCACCCTTGTACCTTCCTGTAGTGGCCATACGGCCACGGCCACAGTCGTGTGGTATGGAATTCTGTACTTTGGTTAGTTTATGGTTAGGTGCTATAAAGAAAGGATAAAATAAAATAAATAAGATAAAAATGTAGAAGTTAATGGGGTTAGTGCTCAGGTTGCCTCCCGAGAAGCGCTCATTTATAGTCTTAAGCTAGACTTTCCTCTCATTCGTATGGTCATGGTGGTTTGAGGAGGTGAAAATTCTTTCTCATGCGATCAATTTGGTTATTGATATAGAATTTAAGTCGAGTAGTGTTTACTTTAAAGGAGTTGATTTTAGGACTAGTTTCCTCGACTATTCCATCTGGGAAGATTTTGAGTACTTGATCTCCTATCTTAAGCTGGGTTGTCCCATTATTAAGTTCGTTGTGGAGTTGCCTCATTTTTGCTTCGTGTGTTTTTAGTCTCTCCTTGAAGTGTGTCTTCCATTCGTCTAGTTCATCGATCCAAAACCTTCGTTACTCATGAATTTCTTCTTTATCAGCATGAGGTCTAGGATCTGGCATCTGCGAAAGAGCTTCTAGAAACAACAAGTTAATATGAAATTTCTTTGAAAGTTTAAGAGACTTACCGAGTTGTTCCTCTGTGTGGTCTTTCTTTGTCGCATCGGGGTATGGTACACGGGGTTAGTACTCTGTAATCACCAGGTTTGGTAAATCATGGCTTACCTCAACCTTACCTTCACTTACCACAGGTTCTTGCCTTGGGTCAGATTCCACTAACCTTTCACTGTCATGAGCTGTTACGGCTTGAATTTGCTCTTTTGGGTTAGTTTCAGTGTTGCTTGACAAGCTTTCTTGTAGTTGTTCTGAGATCAGCTTAGTAAGCTGACCAAACTGATCCTTGATCTCCTGTGTTGATGCCTCAAGTTTCGTTTTTATCTTTTGGAAACGTGTTTCTGAGGCTGCTATGAATTTTGTCAGCATCTTCTCGAGGTTCAACTCCTCTTCCTGTTGGTGAGGTGAATGTTGAAAATCTAGAGGAAGTTCCGGTCTTTGGCTACTTTGATCATCCCATGAGAAATTGGGATGGTACCTCCAACCTCCAACCTGCATTATAAGTGTTATCATAAAAATTATTTTGAGGTCTAGAGTAGTTACCCATATAGTGGACTTGTTCGTTCTCCATGCCATATCCATAGGGTGGGTATTCAGGATTCGCCACGCTTCCTAGATTCGAGCCATATTGCATTATTGGGTGTACCTGTGATAGACTATACAAACCATCAAACTTTTTATTCATCATCTCTAGCTGGTTAGATAACCTGGTGACCACGTCGAGGTTGAAGGCAGTGGCTGCTTTAGTAGGAATTGTCCTCATGACTTGCCACTGATAATTATTCAGTGCCATCTTCTCTATAAACTAAAATTATCTGCCAAAAGCAAATAGAGGAAAAATTAGCAAAGTACAAAAACAAATAAAAATAAAATATAATAAGGAAAATAAATTGCAATAAAAAATGGCAAAAGCAATAAAAATTAAGCTTTCTTAATATTTTAGTTCCCCGACAACGGCACCAAAAACTTGTTCACGTGTCAAAGTCTTAAAATTTATAAAAAGAATGATCAAACCTGGAAACTAACTGTGACAATGATTTGAGGCAAGCGCACCTATCGAACAGTAGTAAAGTTTAGGCAAGACCGGAATGTCGAATCCCAAAGGAACCAAAAGTACTAATACTAACTCTCATTTTATTATCTAACCTAAGAATTAAGGGATTTATTTATCTAATCTAAAATTAACTAACAACTAAACTAAAGATGCAAAGACAAAGAGGATGAATTGAGAAAATAACTTGAGAGAAAACCAATTAATTAAGACGACACCTAAGGAAGAATCCACCTAGACTTCTCTCGTTATCTAACTCTGAACCAGACGATTTATTCATTTGACTTGATCTGTAAGATTCCCTAAGTTATATTAATCCCTCTCTCGAGGCGACTAACGACTAACCCTAGGTTGATTAATTGAAATCTCTTTCTAATTAGAACCCCTAGAATCGCATTAACTCGATCTATGGACTCCCATATTAGGTTTCACCCTAATTTGAAAAAATCTCGTCACCCTATCTCTAGGCGTGCGATCAACTCCGCTTAATTATGCTAGATCTACTCTTAGGCAGGGACTTTTGCTTCTCCACCTAAGCACATCATACTTGAATTAATATCCTGGAAATATCAACACAAGAATTAAGAACACATAATTAAGAACAAGTCAAATATTTATCATATAGTTCAGAAAAAAATAACAAGATTCATCATAGGTTTCATCTCCCTCAGGTATCTAAGGGTTTAGTTCATAATAATAAAAGACAACATCTCAAAAGAAAAGATAAAACAAAACATAAGAAATCCCTAAAACCCCCTGAAGGAATTGAAGGAGAGATCCGCCGTCTTGAGTATAACTCCGGCTTCTTGAGATGGACCGACTGGCTATCTTCGAGTAAATTTCCACAAATCTGACCTTTCTGGCTTGGGTCATTGGCCTAGCTAACTGTCCCCTGACTAAAGCCCTGGGTTCTGGCTTCTACCGAACTCCACGTTTAAGTTGCTCCCTAAGGTGTTTATATAGGCTTTGAGATGCCTTACTTGGTCCCTAAGTATCCTAATTTGAGTGGAATTCCTACTAGGGTGTTTGAATAGGCTTTGGAATGTGTTTCTTTGCCGCCAAGTATCCAAATCCGAGTAAAACTCCTCTTGGCCGCGGCAGTTGTAACAGTCCAGTTTATACCCTAGTCAGAATAGTGGTTTCGGGACCACGAATCTGAGTCTGAATAATATTTTTAATATTATTTTCTGTACCTATGATATATGACTAAGTACGTGGTAAATTTCCGTGAGCTAATTTGACTATCTGTATGTTTAATTTGACAAAAGGATTGAATTGCATTAAATGTGAAAGTTGTATGCTACATGTTAAAGTGCTTATGTGTTATGGCTTTTTGAATATGAGGACTTATGTGGTAATTTGGCCATATAAATGACCTTGTAACTATGTTTTATACATCTTTTTATATGAAAGGTTATATTGGTAATTAGTTTATATCATATTAGTAACATAACTAAAGCTTAAAATAAGCTTTAATTCATTGTTCTTCCACCGAATATACACCAAAGAAAAGAAAAGAGAAAGAAGCTTGATATTCGACCCTGGTAAGCTCTAATTAAGGTATGATTTTGAGTCGATTTTCGATAATTTCTACATTTTTGTAATCGTTTCTTCGTCTACTATCAAACCCATGTTTCAATTTGATAAATTGATGATGTTTGTGTGAGATGCCATTGTTGATATGTTGAGCTTTGTGATGCTTTAAAGTGTTAAATGATAGATTGGTGGTAGATGAACATGTTTTGTTCTTGAAGTTTTGATGAAATTAGCTAAATAGGGCTAAATTGAGAAAATGTTATTTTGGAGGACTAAATTGTCGTTTTGATGAAATGTATGGGCTTGTGTGATGTATATATGTATTCGGCTAAGCTTGGTTGTATATTGAATTTGTGAATTTGATGTTTTGAGAAAAATGGACTAAATTGCTTAGTTGTGCAAATGTGAGGGCTAATTTGCAAATTGCCCTAAATATGTGTCTTTGGATTGAATTGAATGAACTAGTGAATAAAAGGGTTAATTCTAAATATGTTTAGATCAAGAACCGAGGAAAACGGATTTAGATTGCGGGAAAGCGAAAGTTATCGAGTAGCCGTTTTTCTATTCCGATAAATCGAATCTGAGGTAAGTCACTATACAAATAAATGAATATGTATGCATTTGAAATTGTTCATATGTTTAATGATGATAATGAATGCTTATAAGAAATTCTGTAATTGAATTCCGAGATAAGTTCGGTATATTGGCTAAGTCTGAGAAGCCTCTTACGACCCTTGACATAGGTGTCTGTTCTGTCTTATCATGTAAGACCACGTCCGGGACGTTGGCATTGATTTGAGATTCGTGTAAGACCCTATTCGAGACAGTGGCATCGACATCTGATTATGTGTAAGACCATGTCTGGGACGTTGGCATCATTATGTAACTTACGTGGAAGACCATGTCTGGGACATTGGTATCGTTCTGATTCGTATAAGACCCTGTCTGGGACAGTGGCATCGATATCCGAGTGCATGTAAGACCTCGTCTGGGACGTTGGCATTGTATGATTATTCTGAGCTTTTTGAATATCCCATTGGATTTATTACTGTTCAACGGGCAAGTCTATGATACTAATTTCAAATCCGAGCTATGAACAAATGTGTGATTGTAAATCCAATTCAGGTATGTTGATTATACACTAATTGTGTATACAAGGTAAGTATCAATATGATCTTAGTATGATGCTATGAATATGGAATTGATGATGTGTTATATGAAGTTTTGGTGAAATGAGATATGCGTTTATATGATCTCTGAATTGGAATATGGCTATATGGCCAAAAGTGTATGAATCAAAGTAAATATATGCATTTTATGTTAAATTGTTGTATATTGACTTACTAAGCTTTTGGAAAGCTTACTCTATGTATGTTTAATCTATTTTATAGGTCGTCAAATCTACTGAAGGCTCGAGACCGTCTTGGATCGTCATCACACTATAGAACTTATTTTGGTACAATTTGATATTGTATATAGCTAGATATGGCATGTATAGGCTAGCGGGTTGGTATTAATACTTATGTGATCTTAGTCATGTGATTTGGCTATTTAAGAGTTGAAACTTTGCTTAAATGAATATGTTGTAGAATGTATCTTTTGGTATAGTGAAAGAATGTGGAATGGCCAAGTTTGAGTGAGCAAATGCATGAATTAGTCTTGTAATGATATGAGCTTTAATCCTTGAGATTGCCATAGTTGGAATTGGTTTTGAATGTAAGGTTTGAATGGTTATTTTGGTATGCATTTGATGGTTTATGTGTATGAATTACCTTGTTGTATATGGCTTGTAGGTATGAACCATTTGGTTGGCATTTTGGCCTTGTAAAATGGCCTATAATGTCACACGGGCGTGCCTTAGACCGTGGGTAAATTGGCAGGATGTAGCCTAAAATTACACGGCCTCGACACGGGCTTGTCATCTGGCCTTGGTGTGCAAGTCAGTAGCTAACATAAAAATACACGGCCTCGACACGGGCGTGCTTGGTGGCCGTGGTGGGGAAGTCAGTATATGGCCTAAAAGTACACGGCCATGGCACACGAGTGTGCCTAATGACCGTGTTCGTATAGGTTGTAAACAAGGTTGAACACGGGGGTGTATAGAAGCCGTGGAGGGCACACGGTCTCCTCCCATAGGCGTGTCTCCCCTGTATTTTAGAAAAGTTTCAAATTTTCATGGAATTTCGTATGTGTTTCATTGAGTCCTGACTCAGTTTATAAACATGCTTAAGGTCTCAAGGACCCGATCAAGGGACATTATGTCTGAGAAAGATGATTGAATGTATGATTTTGTCTGTGAAAGTTTTTGATCTGTCCGATAACGCTCCTAACCTTAATTTGGCGATGAACTCGGGATAGGGGTGTTACAACAGGGACACGCCCATGGCACGCGCCCGTGTTAGTCATGGCCAGGCCGTGTTCGAGTTTGTTGAATGAGGCACGACCGTGTGGTCTTGGGCCCAGGCCGTGTTGATTTCGTGATATGGCCCATTTACTCCGTTTTAGGTCCATTTTCCGTTCTTTTCATCACTCGGTGCTCTTCTGAGTATAAAACATGAAAACAATGGATTAAGAGCACCAAATTACACAATTCAAGGCTTAAATCATCCAAAAGCATGCTAAATGTGGGCTTAAAATATGTTACTTTTACGGTTTATCAAAATACTTACAAGCCAGGGGCATTTTGGTTTGCACCATCAAATATTAAACACTAAAGCGTCAACTAACCTAGGGTTGAAAACGACGACAACCCTAATTCTATAAATAAGCTCATTTAACACTTGTTATGGACAACTTTTCATACTGTATAATTTTCTTTATAGTTTCAATTTTTAGTTTTTCCTTTTTGTTAGGCTTTAGGTTATTTTCAATTTTGCACTTGTGGATCTCAATCAAGTCTTTTTGGATTTCGTGCTTCAATTAAACACAATTTAGGCTTCTCTTAAACTTTCATCTCTTTATTTTCTATTAATATTCATATTTTATATCAAGGTTATTATGTTTTTGAGATTCATGAGGAACTAATCCTCTTATGGGCGATTAGTGAGTGGAGGTATGATTAACTGATTGTTGTATAAGGTTTTCTTAGTGGATCAACTATTTGGGAGAGGAAGAAATTAAACTCTAGGTTTGATGACCCTAGGAAGTCATCTAGGTGGGAATTAACCCAAAATTAGTATGGCCTATCTGTAAATACCGTAATCCCAAACCGGTTTAGACTGTGAGGTTAAGAGATAAGTAGTTCTTGATAACTCGTTATTCTAGTGGAAGATCGAGAGATACTGCTAGGGTAACAACTAGTTGGTTGAACAAGGAACCTAAAGAAACAGTTAGTTATGACTACTGAAGCGAGCTAGTCACCCATGCTTAGATTTGATTAAGTTTCACAGCAAATGTCCCAAAGTTTTTTCATTTATATTATTTTATTCCTTTAGTTATTAAAAAACTCTCTCTTTATGTTTAGTTGTAATATAATTTATTTAAAGTACTAATTAGCTCTATTTTTGCTTAGGTTAGGATTAATTTAGTGCTCACCTCCTTTGGGTACGATCCTCAGAGTACTCACCTACTTTGTTGTAGCTATATTACAACCTGACCTGTATACTTGTGGATACTGCTTATTTAACATATTTTTTGTAGGATTTCTTCTCTAGATGTTGGTACGTCCGGAGGCGGTCAAGTTGTTTGTGCTGTTGCCGAGGAGGCAACATCACTAGATTAATTTTAATTTTTGCAATTAATAGAATAATTAGGAAATTCTTAAATTATTAATACGATTTTATGCATTATTTTTTTCTTTTCTTATTTTTGTTAACATCCTATATTCCCTCGTTAGGTTTAGAGCATGACTCATAGTAGGGGAACACCGATAGAGCCAACCACAGATCCAGAAAGAATAATTTGTTGGAATCATCGACAACAACAACAATAGCAGCAACAACAGATGCAGAACCCACCACCTGTTGTGGGCAATTTACCTTGTGAGAACCTACTGTTTGACGAACCTAACTGTAACCCACTAGACTTATCACCATTGCCACAGTTACCAATAAATATGGTGCGTAATGAAAGAACTCTAAGAGAATATGCATTGCCAAATCTAGACATGGTTCAGGAGAGTATAATGAGGCAAACTATTACGACCAATAATTTAGAGATCAAATCAGCAATAATTCAAATGAATCAAAACAATCTCCAGTTTACGGGTACAATGACAGAGGATCCAAGCCATCATTTAAAACAATTCCTTCAGCTTTGTTACACATTTAAATATAATGAGGTCACTGATGATGCTATTAGTCTTCAATTGTTCCCCTTCTCCTTAATAGATAACTCTTTCTCGTAGTTAGATTCGAAGCCACTAGGACCCATCATGACATGGGACGAGCTCACAGGAAAATTCCTACAAAAGTTCTTCCCTATTAGCAAGACGGTCCAACTAAGGAGAGAGATTTCTATGTTTAAGCAATTAGAAGGAGAAAGTTTCTGTAAAACTTGGGAGTTCTTTAAAACATTGATTTAAGAATGTCCACACCACAGACTACCTGAGTAGTTATGATAGCAAATGTTTTATAATGGGTTGGATGCACATGCACGGTCAGGGTTAGATGGAGCAGCAGGAGGAGCTTTAATGAATAGGACATATGAGAACGCATATGAACTGATAGAAAACATGGTGATGAACTCATTTCAGTAGCCAACTAGACACTATACATATGGCCAAAGACCATTTATGGTAAAGACTGTCTAGGAGGATGACATATACCAACAATTAGTAGACAAACTTAACTACATTGAGGCTTCGAATAATGCATTATCTATATATGGAGGAGGCAAGCAACTCTTCCACTATATTAACAATCCCACCGAGGATGTGAATTACATTGGGAAAAGGGGTGGAAACCCTTATTTGAATACATACAATCCTGGATAGAGAGATCACCCGAACCTAAGTTGGGGAGGAAATCAAGGAGGAGGTAATAGTTCTAATCAGGTTAAAAACGCTAACTATAGACCTCTTTATTTGCAGAAACTTCAAGAGAGGGCCAACCCAAATGACCATACTGTATGTGGTCAATGTTTGGATTGAATCAAAGGAGAAATGTAGTCAATGAGGATAGACGTGAAACAAGTGCAGTTTGAGTGCACCAATTCAGTGAAAACATTGACTAAACTTGAAGATCAAATGAGCCAATTGATGAGCATGATGGGAGATATCAAGAGACAAATTGGCATTGGTATCCTTATTAACACTGAAGATAATCCTTGAAGAGAGGGGAAGGAGCATGTGAAAGCAATTGCGCTCCGATCGGGTAAAGTGCTGAGTAGCTCAGAGAGCTCAACTCAAGAGGCGAATAAGGGGAATACTGATGATCTTCATGAATAACCTTCAGAAGCTGATGACGAACTAGAGTTGGAAGAAGTATCTGAATCGGTAGCTGAGCCAGAGGAAGAGCCAACAAAGGAACCTGCAATTGCAAAGGTACCATTCCCGTCACGATTGAAAGAGAGACAAAGACGGAACAGAGATGATTTTTTAAGTTTTCTAAATTTATTTAAATCACTAAATGTTAACCTGGCATTGATAGACTTAACTGAAAAAGTTCTGAAGTACACCAAGTACCTTAAAGAAATTATGTTAAGGCATAGGAAAATTAAAATTGGAGAGCAGGTTAATATAGACACATCATGTAGCGCGCTAATATCTAGACAGGTTCCCTCAAAATTAAAAGACCTAGGGAGTTTCACAATACCTATAGAGATAGGGGATATCCATTTCACCAAAGCTCTATGTGATTTAGGATATAGAGATAGGGGATATCCATTTCACCAAAGCTCTATGTGATTTAAGAGCTAGCATAAACTTAATGTCTCTGTCTATATATGAAAAACTTGGGCTAGGGGAACCCTTAAATTACATTACAATTAACCAATAGGTCATCAGTACAACCTAAAGGACTATTAGAAGACGTGTTGGTAAAGGTGCGTTATTTTAATAATTCCCGTAGACTTTGTGATCCTTGAGTTTTAAGAAGATTGTGAAATACCTATTCTATTGGGTAGGCCTTTTCTAGCTATGTCAAGGTCCACCATTGATATAGAAAAAATGAATTAACCCTGAAGATCAATGGTGAAACATAAAATTTTAAAATGTGGACACCAACAGAGTGAGGAAAATAAGAAAAAGTTTAGAGAACATTGTCATAAAATATCTATCCTTAAGCCTAACTACCCTAAACCAATGGAGGTATTTTCTGTAATCTACGCAGATCGAAAGAACAAGTTAAAAGAAAGGGAAAAATAGAAGAAGGTGGAGTGGCATGATGGATGTTAGACCAACACTGAAAGATGCATGAACAGAAAAACATATTTGGAACTGTTAGACAAATCCAACAATAAAACTTAACAATTCTAATTAACCTCTAATTTTATGTAAATTATTGTATATCGAACTGACTATTAGTCTAGATTCTAATTTGTGTCAAATTTATGTTTTATTGGAGACAAAACACTCTGGAAACTTGAAATTTGGGCTAAAACAAAGTAGGTGTCGCAACACGGTAACCTCGTGTGACAACATGAAGGGCAGAATTGAAAAAACTAACTCGATGTCGCGACATGGAACCCCTATGTTGCGACATAGCAGATAATCCCTCAAATTTTCAAAATTCCAAGGTGTGTTGCGACATCAAACCTCGATGTCGTGACAATGGCAAACTGCTAGGGATGTCGTGACACGGAACCCCTATGTAGCGACATCAATGCAATTTTCTGCAGGGTCAACTTGACCCAGTTACGCAACGCAGCTAATTAAACCTAATTTTAACCAATTTTAAACTTAAAATCTCCCTTTTAAAACATCAAAATACATTTAACCTATTTAAACTCTAACTCTTTTAAAACCCCTCAAATCCCTTAAAACCTAAAACTCTTAAAACCCCCAAACTTTCCTTGTTTTCTCATATTCTTGTTGCAACTCTTCTTTTTCGTGTAATCTCTTTTGGTACAGGATTGGCAAAATCGTTTGGAAACGAAGCAACAAGACCTCTCAAGGAATCTGACAAATCTCCACTCGAGGTTAAGGTTTCTTAACTCATATTTTTACTATTTTATTAAAAACTTTGCTTGACTGTTCATTAGTGACTACACTAAGGATACTATCGAAAGAATTCTCCATGAAAGGTTAGAAGAACTAATGAACTGGAGCCATCGACTATCCTGAACCCCTAAAAATTCTCGAACTCAAATGTTGAAAAATATTTTCTAGAACTTCAGGGAAAAACATTTATTCAAGAAAGGGGATTTGAGCCGTCGATGGCCCTCTATCAGGAGATTTGGCCTTTGGTTAGGTATCATAGATGGGAATGTTTTTGTATGATCCCAAAAGACTCTATTGTGGTCCCTGTAGTTTAGGAATTTTATGCATCATTATGGGACCAAGAGTCCAAAAGAAACGAAGGCCATAAATGAGAAACAATACCGGTGTGAGGAAAGGAAGTAAGAATAACCCCTCGGGTCATTTGCGAATTTTATAACACTCCATTTTATGGAAGAAACTTTGTAGAAGAAACTGATTTAGATTATTTTCGAGATATAAATATGGATAATGTTATAAACTTCCTAGCAGAAGGGAAGGGTGAATGGAAGTGTCGCCTAGGTACTGATATCCCAACCAAGCAATAATGTTTCTTGTGGTGAAAAATGTGGATTCAATTTTTATGCGTGCAAGTTGCTGCTGCTTTAAATGTTTCTAATGCCAATACCTTTCAAATGGTTTTGCTTTACTCTATTTTGCAGAAGAGACAAATAATGCTTCGGGAAATGGATATATCAAAATATAAAGCGGTGTGTTAGTGGCCAGAAAGTGAGAATCTTCTTTCCCCACTTAGTGACGGCACTATGCAAAAGAGCAGGCATTCCAATGACATCCATAGAACAATCAATGAAGCCATCCCGAAGCATAATTTGTGACGCTTTTTATACACAGTATACCGAGCTTCGAACAAAAAAATGAAAGAGTGGAACAAACACCAACAAGAGACGACGGCCTCTCCGACTTCATCAAAAAGGAAGGCAAAGTCGAACGCTCAACAAGAAATTGGTGAGAACAGTCATCTAAAGCTGGATTGTATGATACATTGGATGTAGGAATCAGGCCCAATCTTTTAGGAGTTTTCATGGTAGAACAAAATTAGAGTACCCAATTATATGTTAGATATGTTTGGGCTGATGCATCCTGAGTAAGAAGAAGAGGAGCATGCGAGCGAAGAAGAAGAACGAAGTGAAGATAATGAAGGAGAGGAGGATGACTAAATCTTTAATTTTTGTTTTAAGGATTATATTAATTTTTAGGATGATTTTTAATTTGTTTTTAAGAAGAGGAGTATCTTTAGATCATGTAACCCCCCAAACCCAGCCTAGACATTATGGCCAAATTTTGGAAGTCATATTAAATCCATTGAAAAAAATTTACATGTTAAAAACAACTATGTTAAAGTCATTTTTATGGAAACTTAAAATTTAAAAACTAAATAATTTAGTTTTTGAATAACATTTATTAAAACATAAATATTCGAAAAGTTCATTATTTTATCGAGTTATCGTCTTATATCATTAAAATAAAGAATTTGCAACATCAATTTTAATTATTTCTTAAGAATGATTTTGGTAAAATATTTCACAACGGACTTTGAAAATACTTAGAAATAAAACTTAAATTTATAAGTTTATTAAAATTTAGATAAAAACATTAAATATTTGATAACAACAATTTAAAACACTTATAAGTTCATCAATCATGCATGCATGTCAGTCTATAAAATATAAGTAAAAACAACCCATAAATAGTCCAATGTCCAATGTTCAAAACAATAACCTACAAAGTTTATTAACCATTTTATAAAATATTTCATTCGAGAGACCCCTCCATATGCAAATCATTTGAAAAGTTTATGAAAACTAAACGTGAGCTAAAAAGCTCAGTGTGAATTTTATAAAAATTATATGTCAATAAACACATACACAATATACAAAATTACATCTTTAATGCTCATGATTAGGGCAATGTAATTTTGATAAAGCCATTATGCAATTTCTTTTAAAACATCCTACCCATCATCACTATACACCAAAAGGAGTTCCTCAGAACTCATCCATCCAAAACACACCAACATATATGTGGACAAAGCCACCAAAATCACAAACAAGCTTCCAATACATATAGTTGTGGACAAAGCCACCAAATTCACAGACAAGCTGCCAAAACATGTAGGTTGTGGATAAACCATCAAATTTGCATAAGATTATTGCCGCATCTTCCTCCTTACAATGTCCCAACCCCATGTAATGCATCATGACAAACAAATCTCATAGCAAATCAGTAGACATGATAATCATGCTTTCATGTACATATAACTTTCAACATCCATGGTAATCCATGTTATCAAGATAATCAAATAGCCATGATTTTTTTTCAACATGAGATTAGGAAGTATTTTTCAATACATAACAATATTTATCACATCTTATTATAAAAACTCAGGTAAGAATAACTTACCTTATAACCACAAAGTCAATCACTTGAAATAACAAAAACATTATGCTTTCATTTGTATAATAGATTGATAATTTAGTTAATTCCTTACGTATTTAACTTGTAAAAAATATACACCTTTTGCATTTTTAAATAGTAAATCCTACTAATTTTGTTCACTTCCAATCTAAGAGAATATGAACGTTGATTCGCACCTAAAAAGGGAAGGGAAAGTGCACTAATATAGGAAAGGCTAAGGCTACCACAAGTGGAAAGGAAGAGAACCAAAAAACCTAAGGACTTATCTAAGTATAAATGTTTCTCCTACAGTAAGAAATGGCACTTTAAGGAAACCTGTAGAGTTGAAGGAATACCTTGCCCCAAAGGAAAATGTATTAAACTCTTTATGATAGAATCTAATTTAGTTGAGGATTCAATATACCACTAGGTCATTGACTTAAAAGCCACTTATCATGTTTGTTTTTCTCTATAGCGGTTCTGTCACATCCCTAAAATTGGGGGTTAGTAGAATTGAGTTAGTGAATTGAGAGGAAGTGGTCACGCCTATATTTTTGAGAATTTTTATTTTTTTTTAAAAAGAGGTATTGGTTTGTTGGTTAAGTGTTAGTGAAACGTTCCTTGAAACCCAAGTTCAAATTCCCTCTCTTACATAATTTTTATTATTTTGAAAATTTTGCCTCAAACCTGCAACATCCCAAAATTTTGATTTAAAGCTGGTAAAATTGTTTCAAGGATGATTAATTGGCTTGGTGGTTAAAGGAAAAATAAGGAAGCATGGAAATTAGGTCAAAGTCCCAAGTTTAATTCCCTTCATTTGCAAAATAGCTTAATTTTTTTTTCTAAAATTTCTACTTCTTCTTAATTTGTGTTTCCCAACCCTTGAGCCCTAGGTATAAATGCAAAATTTTCTTTTATTTTTCAGCCTTTAAGTCAAATTTTCCTACCTTTTACGTTCACCCTCTTCCTCTTATCTTTTCTCTTCAATTTTCTTTCTTTCTTCCCTTGTGTGCCATCGCCCAAGCCACCGAGATTCACCATCAATTTCTCTTCTTTTTGTAAGGGGATTTTACACCATTCTTTTCCTCTTCTTGCTGTAATTTTATCTAAAAATTTCCAGGCTTAAATTTGAAATTTTAGCACTTAAGATCTGCCTCCATTGATGCCCCAAAAGAAATCCATTGCGCACGTATCTTCTTGCTTGAGTAAGTGCCATTCTCTTTCATTCTTCTTGATGGATCTTTCAATAAAATAACCAATTTTCTAGATACTTAATTGGGGTGATTTTTAAACATTTCGTGGGTAATTTTTCCATCCTTTAAAGTGATTTCAATTATGGTTTTAAATTAGACTCGATTTCACCACTATTGATGGTGGTGCGTCGTGCCTAAAGGCACAAAAGAGGGCTATTGTTTCTTTAATTTTCCTCATCTATTTCTATAGATATCTTGGTTTCTTGAACCCTTTCTAATCAACCTTAATCATGTGTGATTTGGGAAAAATTCAGTCTTGATCATTCGACGACTCAGATATGACAATTCGTGAAGCATAAGTGTGGTTGATTATGGGCTAGTGCGTAGTTTTGAGTTAATTATTAGGGAAATTGATAATTGATTGGACTAAAGATTTTAATGATAAAATAGATACTAATGTTTCAGTATTTGATTGTGTTAGGTGCTAACTTAAATGCCCCAAATCGACAGTGAAGCCGTTAGACCTTCGCGTGTATGTTTCGCATCAAACCAGTGTAAGAAACCTAGCTAATTTAGATCTAAAAAATCGTTATGGTTTTGTTGTTTGGGTTGAACCCATAAGATGATTTGTTGGACTATTTAAGTGGTATATTAATTTTATAAAATATTTATTTTTAATTTAGGCTCGATTTAAGGTCTTAAGTAGAAACCGCGAGTTTCGCCAGTGTGCTGCAGTAGTACAAAAAATAAGGCGTGGATCCTAACTTGTTAACTTGAATTCTTAAATATAATTTTTAATGTTATAACTGTCGACTAAGCTTGCTGGTCAGGCTTGGCTAAATGGCTAAGTAAATAATTTGCAAGTGGCCGAATCAGGTACGTTTTGAGCCCTAACTATGATTGTATGATTGGTATTGTTATGAGTGGTTGATTAATGTGATTGGTATTTCATGTTGGTTGTATGTATGACACGTTTCAGAATAAGAATAAAGCTTTTATGCATGAAATATTTGTATGGATGATTTGCCACGAAATGTATGAAATCTGCTATACATGAACTGCAAAAATATTGTAAGTTGATGTGAAATTATGACATGTTTGAATGACACCATCTTAATGGTGACTTGAATGATTGATAAGTGATCTTATTGAATAAAAGTAAATGATAGTATGAGGGCATGTTGAACATGCTATTGAAATGAGAAAGTAATGGATTTATGACTTTGAATGAGAATTGTATGACATCTTGCATGTGTATTGGGGTGGGTTTTTGTGGGTGATAGAGGAGTTCCGTGGAGTAATGGTATCATATTAAGTAAGCATTTATTCGTAGTTAGTGCACTGCACCGGGAGTACTGTGGAGATTGGCGATTTTATCGTATTTATTGTTAAATGACAAATTTTTTGCAATTATGTTTATTTGGTAGTTTTTCCACATCAAGCTTTGCTCGCATTTGTTGGAGTTTGGAAGACGGGTTCTGGGGAACTCGTGGTGTGCAGCGGATAGTTTGGGTAGGAACTTTCCTACTGCTAATGGTAAAACCATAAGCGTTGCAAATCTCAATTAAATAGAATACGTAAAGGACATATTACATAAAAATTTCCCAGATATATATATAAGTAAAACCATAAAATAAGTATAAAACCATGAGGTAGAAGCAGTGGTCACCGTCGAGTCCTCCGCTGCACCGATCCGTCTACAGTTGGGGATTACCTAAACAGACTAAACAGAAAAGGGTGAGTTTTTGCAACTCAATCTGTAATCCCACAGAAAACATGCACACAGCATATATTAGAAAACAGTCACATATTCACAGTTTGGGTCTGAGCCCATTACAGAATCGGTGTGGACCTTAGTCCACTCAGATATAGAATCAAATATATTCTAGAGCTTTAGTTGTAACAGCTCGATTTAGAGGCTATTTGGAACAGTGATCTCGGGATCACTAATTCGAGGTTGGAGAAAATTATTTTCATGTCATTTTACAGGCTAGAGCATGATTATATATGTGCATGAAAATTTTGGTGCCTTAATTTTAGCAATATCTTGCTTAATCGCGAAAAAGGACTAAATCGCATAAAGTGCTAAAGTTCCATTTTAGAAGCCAAGGGTGCCAAATAGCCATAGAATATTAACTTGAGGTCTTTAAAGGGAAATTATCACCTTTGTTAATGGTTGGCCGGCCATAGGAGATCATAGGAGACAAGATTTGACAAATTGGTCAAAGTTGGTAGTAGTTGTTGACTAAACAGATAAATAGAATAAAATAAAGAAAAGATGATATCCATCTTTTCTCTCCATCTTTCTCCACCTAATATAGCAAGCAAAATAGTGGTTTTGAAAACTCAAAATTTCAGCAAGCTCTTCTTCATTCAAGTAAGTGATTTTAATGATTTATCTTGAAGATAGTTGTGTTTTTAGAACCCCTAGAGCTTAAGCTTTCAAATGGGGGGACTAATTTACAATAAGGTGAAAAGTTTAGGGTTTTTCCATGAGAGCTTGAATGTGATTTGCTGCATTTTTATGGAAGAAATTAAGTCTTAATTGTTAGATGAACAACTTTTGTGAAATGTGTTGTCATGAAAACACATAAAAGGACCTTGTTGAAAAGGTTATAAAGTTTGTAGTAAATGTGTGAAATATTGGGTTTTGATGATAGCCATGAGAGAAATAGATGTTCACCTATGCTCATTAAAAGTAGAAATTTGATTAGAATTGATTTCTGAGCCTAGAGGTAAAATGGTCATTTTGCCAAAGTCTAAGGGCAAAATAGTAATTTTGCCAAAGCATGATTTTTGAAATGCATTTATTTATGTGATGATTAAAATGAGCTAATTTGCTATTATAGAGCAAGAAGAACCAAGAATCCACCTCGATCGGGGAAAGAATAAAGTCTCGGACTAGATCGACGATCTAGCTTATTTTGAAATCGAGGTAAGTTTGTATGTGATAATTCAACATTTATGCTAGCATGTTTAGGAATGGTTGATATTATGATGATATTGTATGAAATTTAGTGTTGGTGTTGAATGAGAAAGATGACAAGAGTTGAGATGTCGAAGTCCCAGTGGGACTATAATAAGTGTGAGAACACTATCATCAAGACATGAGATGGACAAGGTCCCATGTAAGACCATGTCCGGGACATGGCGTCGGCATCGAATTGAGATCCTGTATAAGACCGTATCCGGGATATGGCATCGATGGTTAATGTGAGATTCCGTATGAGACCATATCTAGAATATGGCATTGGCACTTAGAAATGATCCCATGTAAGACCACATCCGGGATGTGGTATTGGTTTCGTGTTATGCTAATGTTTATGAATATACATCTTTAGGTATCCCTAGTGAATTATCGGGATGAATAAATTAGCTTAGAAATAGAAAAGAGAATTTTACTAAAGTTATGTGATTGAGTTAACATAGGTACTCGTGAATAATTCACAAAGAAACAATTACGATATGTAGCATGGTATGTACTAAATAAGGGCAAGTATGAGTAAGTATGGCAAGAAGCCTATGACTTGCGTATGGTTAATTAATGCCATGGATGGATTATATTATGAGTATTGTTGCTATTTATTTCCATGCAAACTTACTAAGCTTTATGCTTACCCTTTTCATTGCCATTTTTCCTTGTAGTATTGCAAAGTTAGCTCGAGAATTCGCAGACGTCGGAATTGGAGATCACACTATCGACCACTTTTTGGTATAGCCATATTAGATTTATTTTGAATATGGCATGTATAGGACTTGAGTATTTTGTTATGCCATATTGGTAAGCCAAATGTGTTGGCTACTAAGGTTGTTCCAATTCATTCTTGTACATGGTCATTAAAGTTGGGCCAATACTTGGCTAATTCTTATGTTTAATGAAGAAGAATTTCATGAAGTGTATGCTTTTGTAGATGTCTTGATTCTTTTTTAATTCTTAGATGTACCATATGGTCATCCTATATATTGAAATGTTTTGGTATGAGTGTGATTTCTTGCTAGGGTGGAAAATGGCTTGGTAGATAGCCATTTAATTGTCCACACGGGTAGACACCCGGGAGTGTGTCCAGGCCGTGTGTGACACATGGTTAGCCCTATGGGCATGTTGATCGGTCGTGTGCCCCCTTGCATGCTAGAATTGCAAGTCAGTATGCTCAGTAGTAAACACACGGGCAGAGACACAACTGTGTGTCTTAGCTGTGTGGGAGGCACGGCCTAGGACTTAGGAATTTAGTTCGACACACGGTCTAAGGACACAGGTGTGTACCTTGGCCGTGTGACCATAGTGAGGTGATGACATCATAAACAGAATGCCAATGTTTTGGCACACGGGCTAGGACACTGGCGTGTCAAGGCCGTGTGAGGGACACGGGCGTGTGTTCGACTGTGTGAAATAAGTCAGTGTTGACTACGGGTGAAGAACACGGGCATGTCTCAAGGGCCCACAGGCGTGTCCCTTGAGCAACACGGGCGTGTGGCTTCTGTTTTGATGAAAAATTTTATAAGCGCGTAAAAGTTCTCAATTTAATTCTGAAGCCTTCCGAAAGTATGTGTAGGGTCTCGTAAGCCCAGAATGAGCAGGTTATGAGTTTAAATGAAAAGTTTCTAAGCTGTAGCGAAATTTTATAGCCTGATGCGTTATGTTTAAGAAAGTTAAGTTAGGTAATACCTCATATCCGGTTCTGACTTCGAACACGGGTAAGGGGTGTTACATTAGCCCATCTCAGATATAACATGCAGAACATAATAGAATAAAAGAGTCCTACCCACCAGCCTCTACACACCAACTCATTCCAACCTTACACACCATGTGGGGATAAAATCAACCCACCCACCCCTACACACCATGCTGTACTGAAATGCAGCACATAATCAGATAATCGGAGATGAGCTACCAGATAATAGGCTTAAAAGCCTTTCAGATACTTCCTCCAAATATCATCAACCCACCCCGATGCAATGCAATATACAAAGAATGTCATGCTATTATGCAATTAAAAGTACATACATTTAGACATCATAATTCATGGTTGGTACAGAAATCATAAAGACAGATCACTCATATAGCTGTCTAAGTATTGCTTACCGACCCTAGGTAGGTCCACAGTGGACTTGGGGGACCTGTGTAACCTTATAGATCATTTCAGAAAAATGAGCTCACAAGCCTATGTAGCTTGCCCGTTTGGGCCCACTCGCCCGTGTGGACTACACGGCCTGGCCCAAAATCCCACATGCCCGTGTGGTTCACCCGTGTGGCCCACACAGCCTAATTGGTCGAGCCTGTGTCGCGTACACTGCCTCGTTCGGCCATCACACGGTCGTGCCACTTGCTTGTCTCGTTGATCACACGGCCGTGTTGTGACTTACAGTCTTGCAAATTACCTTTTTAAAAACTTAAATATTCAAAAGAAATGGTTAAGAATAATCCAACCCATAACTTACCGAACGCGCGCCTCAAATTTGAATAACAGAAATAATTGGAAGAAAGAAGAACCGAAGTAAGAGGGAAAGCAATAGAATTTCAGCAGCAAAAGAGATAATGGAAAGAGAAATCGACAGCAAGTAGTGAGGAAGAGAAAAAAGGGCTAGTCGAATTTTTCCAAAAGAGAAAGCAGTACTGAATAGAATCTATTAACCCCCAAACTTTTCCCCTTAATTCTCTCCACCAACTCCCCACTACTCAGATTTTCTGTAAAACACAAACTCTAGTCAAAATTTTGGTAGCAAAAATATTACCCCTTGCAACCACAGAGATTCGAACTTAAGACCACCAGCATAATACCACTCTACTTAACCACCAGATCAGCAGGCCCATTCTGTTAAGTATTTACCAACAATTACTTAAGCCTACTAACCAGAGATAGGGCTTTGTTCATAAAAAATCTAAAATTTACCCAAGTCATGGATTGAACTTGGGACCTCCCAAACACTCCCAGAACACACTACTAAAGCTGACAGATATTATGTGTCATACATTCACAATAATAAAAACCAAAATTTTGGGACATTACAATTCAACCCCGGTAAAAGAAAATTTCGTCCTCAAAATTTTACCTGGTCAGAAAAGGTGAGGAAACTGCTGACACATCGAATCCTCCGACTCCCAAGTGGCCTCTTCAGAGCTATGATTCCTCCACAGCACCTTCACCAAGGGGATAGACTTCTTTCGCAGAAATTTAGTGACGTGATCCAGGATTTGGATCGACTCCTCAAACGTCAGATCTGGTCTAATCTCAAAGTCCCCAATGAGGACAACATGCGTGGGATCAGAGCGGTATCGTCTCAACATTGAGATGTGGAACACATTATGAATGCGATGCAACTCCGGAGGAAGCTCCAACTGATACGCAATTGGCCCCACTCGCTTCAGAACGCAGTACTACCCAATAAACTGAGGGCTCAGCTTACCCTTGCGACCGAACCTTAAAACTTTCTTCCATGGTGAGACCTTGAGAAAGACAAAGTCCCCCATAGAATACTCAATATCCTTTCTCTTTAGATTAGCATAGGATATCTTCCTATCAGATGCTGCTTTCAGTCGATCCCGAATCAACCGGACCTTATCTTCAGTTTTAGAAACCAATTTCGGACCTAGAACACATCGCTCTCCCAACTCATTCCAACATAAGGGAGTGCGACACTTACGACCATACAGGGCCTCGTACAGTGCCATCTGGATGCTAGACTGGTAGTTGTTATTGTAGGCAAACTCTGCCAACAGTAAATACTCCTCCCAATTGCCTCGAAAATCTATAACACAGCTCATCAACATGTCCTCCAGTACTTGAATCACCCTCTCCGACTGACCATCTATCTGAGGATGGAAAGTAGTACTGAAGTCTAACCTTGTACCCAGAACCTCGTACAATTTCTTCCAAAACCGAGACGTAAAGCGAGGATCCCCATCAAAGATGATCGAGACAGGAACCTCATGTAGTCTCACTATTTCAGATATGTACAGCGTAGCTAACTTCTGGAGAGAAAAGTCCGTCTTGACCTGAATGAAATGAGCGGAGTTGGTCAATCGATCTACGATGACGCAGATAGAATCCTTCTTAATGGGTGTTTAAGGTAACCCACTAATGAAGTCCATCATTACTCACTCTCATTTCCACATCAGAATCTTCACTGGCTGCAACAACCCTGAAGGCAACTGATGCTCAGTCTTAACCTTCTAAGAAGTCAAATAGCGAGCAACGAAGTCAGCACCCTCACGCTTCAGCCCTGGCCACCAATACAACTCTCGCAGATCTCGATACATCTTGTTACCACCAGGATGCATAGCATAAGAGCCACTATGCGCCTCCCCCAGAATCAACTGTCTTAAATCCTCATCACTCGGTATACAGATCCGTCCGTGAAAACAAAGTACCCCATCACTGTTAATCCCAAAATCAGTGGTATCTCCATTCTCAACCTGACGAAAATGCAACTCAAGTGACTTATCCCCCATCTGTTTGCCTCTGATCTGATCAATCCATGCAGACCTAACCTGAAGTTTTGCTAACAGACTCTCATCGTTGAATAAGCTGAGTCGAGCGAACATCGCTCTCAGATCAGTCATAGCCCTACAGCTCAATGCATCTGCCACCACATTAGCCTTACCAGGATGGTACTCGATGGTGCAGTCATAATTCTTAAGCAGTTCAACCCATCTATGCTGCCTAAGGTTTAACTCCTTCTGGGTGAGGAGATACTTGAGGCTTTTGTGATCAGTGCATATAGTACACTTCTCACCATACAGGTAATGCCTCTAGATTTTCAGAGTGGAGACTACAACAACCAGTTCTAAATCATGCATCGAGTAGTTAGCTTCATGTGTCTTGAGCTGACGTGATGCATAAGCTACCACCTTACCATCCTGCATCAGTAAACAACCCAGACACATATGTGGCGCATCACTGTATACCACGAAGTCTCTACCAGGCTCCGATTGTATCAGAACAGGAGCCTGAGTTAGAACAGATTTGAGCTGCTCGAAGCTCTCTTATTGCTTATCAGTCCAGACAAAGGGAACTTTCTTGCGCAAAAGCTTGGTCAACGGTGTTGCGATCAAGGAGAACCCTTCTACAAAGCGTCGGTAATAACCCACTAACCCCAAAAAGATATGAATTTTAGACATATTCTTTGGCTGTTTCCAATCCAGCACAGCCTCAATCTTACGAGGATCAACACGAATCCCCTCCGTAAAACCACATGCCCTAAAAAGGTTACTTTTCAGAGCCAGAACTCACACTTACTGAACTTCGCATACAACTGTTTCTCACGCAGAGTCTGTAATACCACTTGGATATGCTCATCGTGCTCATCCTCAGTCTTCGAATACATTAGAATGTTGTCAATGAAGACTACCACGAACTGATCCAGATAGGGCTGGAACACTCGGTTCATCAGATCTATAAAAGCTGCTGGTGCATTCGTCAGTCCAAATGGCATTACTAGGAACTCGTAATGGCTGTAGCGAGTCCTAAATGCCATTTAATACACATCATCCCCTTTAAATTTTAACTGGTGATACCCTAATCGAAGATCAATCATAGAGAAAATTGAAGTTCCTCGGAACTAGTCAAACAGATCATCAATCCTCGGTAGGGGGTACTTATTCTTGATGGCTAGCTTATTCAATTGACGGTAATTGATACACATACGCATGGATCCATCCTTCTTTTTCACAAACAGCACAAGTGCTCCCCACGGAGACACACTAGGGTGGATGAACCCAAGACCCAGTAACTCTTGAATCTGAGCCTTAAGCTCCACAAGCTCCTTTGGTGCCATTCTATAAAGGGCGATGGACACCGGAGCTATACTAGGAAAGAGCTCAATCCAAAACTCTACTTCACGGTTTGGCGGTAACCCAGGTAACTCTTAAGGGAAGACATCTGGAACGTCTTTAACTGTTCTGATTTCCCTAATAAAAGAATTCCCAGAATTTGGAACACTAATGTAGGCTAGATACACCTCACACCCCTTACGAACCAACTTTTCAACCCTCAATGCAGAAATCACATTCGACAAGTAATTCTGACGTTCCCCAATTACAATTACTTCATTGTCCTCCTCAGTTTTCAAAACAACCCTTTTTGTGGCACAGTCTAGACTCACTCGATGTTTAACCAGCCAGTCCATAATTTTCTCTGTGGCCTCCGTCCAATGTTTGGCCACATTAGGAGACTCCAGTGACACCCCTGAATAATTCAGCCCCATTGGACTGAAGTCGTTCCGTAACCGACCCTCAGCCCCCTAACTTGGTGTTTGGCCTAGCAACCCTCTCCAGAATTTGTAACATCGCTTGGGACAATGCGTTGTCCCTAGCCGCACGATCATGAGACCCAGTCTCTGTAGCAGGTGAGATCTACGTTTCACTCGTATCCAGATTAGGTAGATTTCCAGATGATGAGGACCTAGTTCAAGCCCCTCTATGGCCTCTACCACGGCCTCTTGTACCTCGTCCGCAGATACCTTGTGCGCTCATCGTAAATTTAGAGTTTATTTGTGTTAACAGTTTTATGCATTAGTTACAGTTCCAATATTTGTTAATAGATGTTTTATGCAGACAGTATCAAAAGTTCAGAATTTGTTATGGCGAATCACAATCTCACTACGGTTTTTGGTTTACCCTACCTAAAGTGTTTTCAGTACAGTATACTAACAATGGCTTATTTCAAGCATGCTAGCAGTATTTTCAGATAAATATAAATAAAGTTTTAGAACACTTATAGAATCGGCGCCGGAGACTCGGTGTACGACATACTCAGTCCATAAATATTTTAAATCACTTAAAAATCATTTCTTAAAACAAATCTTTATAACCCAAATCCACAGTCGAGTTTTACAACCTGGCTCTGATATTACTAAATGTAACACCCCAAATTTGGCCTAGACGTTTTGGCCGAATCTGGCGATGTCACATGATAGTGCTGTGGAAAACATAGTTACGACAAAACCATTTTTTTGTTATCTTATGCTACCTTCAAGAATGTGTCGTTTGTTTCAATCATTATTCATTTTCCAAAATTTTTATGTTTTGCAGAAGCATTTACAACAATTTGCGTAATTGTGGTGTTTTGGTAAAACATTTGTTTATTTTGAAACTCAAACTTTCCTACTGCTAACGGTAAAACCATAACCGTTGCAAATTCCAATTAAACAGAATACGTAAAGGACATACTACATAAAACTTCCCTAGATGTATATATAAGTAAAACCATAAAATAAGTATAAAACCATGAGGTAGAAGCAGTGGTCACTGTCGACTCCTCCGCTGCACCGATTCGTCTACATGTAATGCCCCAAAAATTTAGTGACTTTAATTTTTTAGGTTTAGACACAAATTGCTTGTTTGCTTTAATGAATAAGTGATTTGTGTGTGTATAGGAGTGTGTGAGAAGCCTGGGTTCAAGTTTTGGCTTTTGCAAAATTTTTAAATTTTGCTCTTAAAAAGATCTGGACGCTAGCACCTAGGTCTTATTAATTATTTTGCTTACCTTAATTCACAAAAAGCCTAATGGTGCAGTGGTTGTGGCGTTACAAGTATGGCAAGGGGTATGAGGTTCGAGTGTTGGCGTAGCATAGGGGGCATTTATTTTGCAGCCAGGACGATTAGAGTTTGTGTTGCAGTAGAAGTCTGGTGGATGAGAGGTTTTAATTGGTCATGGAGAGAATTTAGGAGCAAGTTATGGAGAGGATTATGGAAAGATTGGTGGAGTGAATCAAGGAAGTTGGATGTGTGTGGGAGTGGTGAGTCAAATGGGTATAGGAAGCCTAGGAATTTTTGATTAATTTCGGGCCAACCTTACCAGTAACTGAGATGGGGTCTCATGATCGAGCAGTTGGGAATGATACTCTATCCCAAGCAATGATCCGCATTCTAGAGAGGGTTGCTAGAGCTAGTACTGGAACAGTGGGCCAAGGGTTAATTTCGGAGCGACTCCGGTCTAATGGGGCAAAAATGTTTACAGGTATTTCTGGAGTAGCCCCAAATGTGGCAGAGTACTGGTTAGAGGCGACTGAACGAATAATGGATGACCTTGACTGTACTACGAAGCTGAAATTAAAAGGGGTAGTGTCCTTACTGAGAGACGAGGTGTACCAATGGTGGCTCATCGTGAAAGAGGGTACGCAGGTTGATCGTGTGACGTGGGATTTCTTTAAGGCGGCATTTCAAGGAAAGTACGTGGGTGCCAGTTATTTGGAGGCCTGACGAAAGGAATTTCTGAGCCGGACCTCTGGGAGTAAGACAGTGGCAGAATATAAGGTAGAATTCTTGCAGTTGAGTCGGTATGCTCGAGGGATAGTAGAAACTAAGTATGAATGCTGTGTGGATTTGAGGATGGCCTTTGGGATGAGTTAAGGGTATTGATAGCTCCACAGAGGGAGCGAGATTTTGCTGCTCTTGTTGAAAAGGCAAAGATTGCTGAAGAGGTGAAGCGTTTGGAGCGCCAGAACCGTGAGAAAGATAAAGGCAGAAATAAGAGGGATTTTGGGCCCTCAAGTTCTTTTGGGAGGCCTATTAAGAAGGCCAGGTTTGATAGGCCGGTTTAGACTGGAGTCTCTATTGCTATTAATAGACCACAACCTTGCGCCGATTGTGGGAGAGCTCACCAGGGTGAGTGCTGGAAGAGGATTGGGGCGTGCTTTAGATGTGGGTCCATGGATCATCAGGTTAAGAATTGTCCTCAGAGGCCTGTTCAGATGCAAGCTACAGGACTGGGTCATGTTCAGCCAGTGAAAGGTGGTCAGCAGCCACCGAGAGGCCGTGGGTAGGCCAGAGGTGGAAACGGTATGGGACGAGGTTGTGGTGCCCCAGGCAGGGGTATTGGTAACACTCAAGCAAGGCAGCCGGCTCTGGTATATGCTGCTCGTCGTTGGAAGGATGGTGACGCCCCTGATGTCATAATCGATACGTTCCTAATTTACAATGTACCTTACACTGCTTTAATTGATATTGGGTCTACACATTCATACGTTGCATGCACTGTGTCGGGAACTTTGGGTATTTAGTTTGAAAATACTGTTAGTGAGATAACTGTGATAAGTCCACTGGGACAGTCCGTTAGGGTAAATAAGTTATTCAGAGACGTGCCCCTTGAGGTCCAATGAGTAAATTTTCCAACGGAATTGATAGTTCGGTGAATTCGACCTTATTTTGGGTATGGATTGGCTGGTGAAACACCGAGCTAGTTTGGATGGTGCTGCCAAGCGTATGGTGTTGAAGACTACTGAGGATGAGGAGGTGGTTGTGATTGGGGAGTGAATGAATTATTTGGCTAACGTGATCTCAGCATTAAGGGCCGATAAATTGGTTCGCAAGGGTAGTGAGGCATTTTTAGCCACGTTAGTATTTTTGATTCTGAAGGTCCTTCTGTCGAAGATATTAGAACTGTGAAGGATTTTTTGGATGTATTTTCTGATGATCTCCTTGGGTTGCCTCCGAACCACGAAGTTAAATTTGGTATTGAGCTCTTACCTGGAACAGCTCCGGTGTCCATTGCCCCATACAGGATGGCACTGAAGGAGCTGGTGGAGTTAAAGGCTCAAATTCAAGAGCTTCTAGACTGAGGATTCATTCGACCAAGTGTATCTCCATGGGGAGCACCAGTGTTGTCTGTGAAGAAAAAGGATGGATCCATGCATATGTACATCAACTATCGGCAGTTAAACAAACTAAGTATCAAGAACAAATATCCCCTGCCAAGAATTGATGATCTTTTTGATCAGCTACGTGGAGCTTCGGTTTTCTCTAAGATAGATCTTCGCTCTGGGTACCATCAACTTAGAGTTAATGAGGCCGATGTGTATAAGATTGCATTTAGGACTCGGTATGGTCATTACGAGTTTCTAATGACTCCGTATGGGCTGACGAATGCACCAGCTACTTTCATAGATCTGATGAACCGAGTATTCCAGCCCTACCTAGATCAGTTCGTGGTGGTATTCATAGACGATATCTTGGTGTATTCAAGAACCGAGGATGATCATGATGCACATCTCCAAATTGTTCTGTAGATTTTAAAGGAGAAGCAACTATACGCTAAGTTTAGCAAGTGCGAGTTCTGGCTGTAAGAAATGACATTTCTTGGTCACGTAGTGTCTGCTGAGGGGATTAGGTTGGATCCTCGAAAAATTGAAGCCGTACTGGATTGGAAACCACCTAAGATCGTATCTGAGATTCGAAGATTTCTGGGTTTGGCAGGGTATTACAGACGTTTTGTAGAAGGGTTTTCTGTAATTGCTGCACCTCTGACTAAGTTGATACGTAAAGGGGTATCATTCAATTGGACTGATAAGCAGCAATAAATTTTTGAGAAACTGAAGAAGGTTCTGACTGAAGCCCCTATTTTGATATAACTCGAGTCTAGGAAGGAATTTACTGTCTACAGTGATGCATCACAGATTGGATTGGGTTGTGTACTGATATAGGAGGGTAAGGTAGTTGCTTATGTGTCCCGCCAGCTTAAGCCTCACAAGGCAAATTACCCAACTCATGACTTGGAGTTAGAAGCGGTGATATTCGCACTGAAAATTTGGAGGCATTATTTATACGGCGAGAAGTGTATTATCTACACAGATCACAAGAGCCTCAAGTACCTCCTTACTCAGAAGGAGCTAAATCTTAGGCAACGAAGATGGGTAGAGCTGCTTAAGGATTACGACTGTTTGATTAAGTATCACCCTAGTAAGGCAAACGTGGTAGCTGACGCACTAAGCCGTAGGGCTGTATCTGATCTAAGAGCAATGTTTGCTCGTTTCAACATATATGATGATGGTAGCTTGTTAGCTGAGCTTTAAGTGAGACCGTCGTGGACTGAACAAATTTAGGGGAAATAGTTGTTGGATGAGTCATTGGTTTCTCGTTGCCGACAAGTTGAGAGTGGAAAGACTACAGATTTTGGGTTGAATGGTGAAGGAGTACTGTGTTTCTGTGGGAGAGTCTGTGTACCGAAGGATTCTGAGTTAAGATAGTCTATACTACGAGAGGCGCATAGTAGTCCATACGCTATGCATCCTGGCCGAAACAAGTTATACCGAGATCTTTGTAAGTTGTACTGGTGGCCAGGGCTGAAATGCGAAGCTACTGATCTTGTGAGTAAGTGCTTAACCTGCCAGCAAGTCAAAGTTGAGCATTAGCTGCCTTCAGGGTTACTGCAGCCAGTTAAAATTCAACTTTGGAAGTGGGAGAGAGTAACCATGGATTTTATGAGTGGGCTACCCTTAACGCCTACTAAAAAGGATTCGGTATAGATTATTGTAGACCGACTGACTAAATCTACTCATTTTATACCAATTCGTATGGATTACTCGTTGCAGAAGTTGGCAAAGTTATATGTGGCTGAGATTGTGAGACTGCATGGGGTACCAGTTTCTATCATATCTAACAGAGACCCTCGATTCACGTCTCGGTTCTAGAAGAAATTACACGAGGCTTTAGGTACTAGGTTGGACTTCAGTACTGCGTTCCATCCTCAGACAGATGGTCGATCGAGAGAGAGGGTGATTCGAATCATCGCAGGACATGTTAAGAAAGTCGTGTTATTAATTTTCGAGGCAAATTTGGGAAGACTATTTGTTCTTTGGCGAGTTTGCGTATAATAATAGCTACTAGTCCAGTATTCAAATGGCACCGTATGAGGTGTTGTATGGTCATAGGTGTCGTACACCCTTCTTCCGCTGGATCGAGTAGTGTGGCAGCGCGAGTTTTGGGGCCAGAGTTAGTTTTTGATACCAAAGAAAAGGTAAAACTGATTCGAAACCGGTTGAAGGAAGCGTCAGACCGGCCGAAGTCTTACGCAGATCTTAAACGCTGAGAGATCGAATATTCGTGGGAGACTCGTATTTTTTAGGGTCTCACCATGGAAAAGATACTAAGGTTTGGGTGAAAGGTAAGCTTAGCCCTAGGTTCATTGGGCCTCATCAGATACTAAAACGTGTGGGACTGGTCGGCTATCAACTTGAGTTACCTCCCGAATTAGATCGGATTCACGATGTGTTCCACGTCTCCATCTTTGCGCGTTACCACTCGATCCCACACATATAGTACCATCGAGGAGATCAAGGTTAGGCTAGATCGACTTTCGAGGAGGAGTCGATCTGAGATATTGGACCGTCAGATTAAGGTACTAAGGAAGAAATTGATCCTACTGGTTAAAGTGCTTTGGCGAAATCACGATGCCGAGGAAGCTACGTAGGAGCTTGAGGAGGCGATGCAACAATAATACCCTCACCTATTTTGACCAGGTAAATTTCGATGTCAAAATTTCTATTTAGGGGGGTAGAGTTGTAACGCCCCAAAAATTTAGTGACTTTAATTTTTCATGTTTAGAAACAAATTGCTTGTTTACTTTAATGGCTAAGTGATTTGGGTGTGTATGGGAGTGTGTGAGAAGCCTAGGTTCAAGTCTTGGCTTTTGTAAAATTTTTAAATTTTGCTCTTAAAAGGATCTGGACGCTAGCACCTAGGTTTTATTAATTATTGTGCATACCTTAAGTCACAAAAATCCTAATGGTGTAGTGGTTTTGGCGTTACAAGTGTGGCAAGGGATCTGAGGTTCGAGTGTTGTGCAGCATAGCATTTATTTTGCAGCCAGGATGACTAAAGTTTGTGTTGTAGTAGAAGTCTGATGGATGAGAGGTTTGAATTGGTCATGGAGAGATTGTAGAAGCAAGTTATGGAGAGGATTATGGAGAGATTGGTGGAGTGAATCAAGGAAGTTGGATGTGCGTGGGAGTGGTGTATCGAATGGGTATAGGAAGCCTAGGAACCGGTGGGTTTTTCCCTCATTTTTGATCAGTTTTGTCACCGATTTTGGACTTCTAATTCCTGCTTTCTTTCTTTTCTCTCTAAGTGCCGAAATAGTAACTTATCACTCGTGCATTTTTGTTGTTTCGATTTTGCACTTTTTCTTCAAGCTCCTTGTTGGCCAAATCTCGCTTCCCTCTCCTCTCCCAATTTAGGCCAAATACATTTCCTCTCCTCCTCTTCATTCATTTTGTTTGGCTTCCTATTAGCTTGTGAACCGAATCTTTTCTCTTGATTAGTTCTGTGGTGACAAAATTCTCTGCTTTCTTTCCCTCTCTGTTTCAGTTCTGCAAGTATTCCTGAAATCGTTAGGTGTTCATATTCTTCACTTCTTGTTTAAAACCGTTCTCTCCTATCTCCCTTTTTCTCTAAAAGCTGAATGTTTTTTTCCTTCATGATCTTTGATGGTCGAATGGTGATCCCTTCCTCTTGATGTGGTGATCGTTGGGTTTTAGGTATTCCTGATGAGTAGAGAAGTGTAGAAGTTACTCAAGTCGTCAAACCCTATCTTCCATTTAAGGTAAAGACATTACCTTACCTTTTGAATAGGTCGAATATCTCTATATATTTCTATAAGACCAATATTCATGGATTGAAAGCCACGATTATGATCGGGCCCATCTTTAAGATCTTTTGTTTATTTGTGTATTGACAAGAAAAGGGTGATCGATTTTAGCCCACGAGCTAAAAGGAACAGGCCGTAGTTCGTTCAATCAAGGTAAGGTAGTAAGTGCCCTTTTGGGAACAGATGTGATAAGAGGGTGTTTTACCCTACATATTAAGGACTAACATCGGGTCTCGATGATTCTAGGTTGGGTGCTCGCAGATCTTAGAGCGACTCCGTAAAAAGGTGTGTATTCACACTATCTCCGTCAAGAATCGGCAAAAGCCGAAACTTCGGCATTTGGGGCCTCACGAGCGTGCGATCGCTCGTGTGGAAAAATCGAGCCCACAACCGAAGGCGGTATACTGAAGAGGCCACTACGAGTGTTCTCATGCACTTGGGCCGTATTGGGCCTCGTTAGGCCGAAATGGGCCGTGTTGGCCCAATGGGCTTGTGGGCCCCACACGAATAAAATTTACGAAAAGTGGTAGAAACTGGATTGGTCTATATAGATCACATAGCCGTGATTGAATTTGGGCCAAATGGGCCACACGAGCGTGTGGGCCTATTTGGGCCGAATATTGGGCTTTGAGCCCATTTACACTATTTCGACCAAACGTATTATCTGTGTCACTCGAGGCGACTATAGGCCTTCAGAAAGGTCGTTAATTGTACCGAGACCCCTAATGAGTGAAATGACTGAAATACCCCAATGGAGTAAAATGACTAAAATACCCCTATGGAGTAAAATGACTGAAATACCCCTAATGAGTAAAATGAACAAAATTCCCCAAAGGGAAAAATTACCATTTTACCCCTAATACATGAAAATGACTATTTTACCCCTAGAGATAGATTGAAAGATGAAAATATGTATTGTATGACTGTACTGAATAGGACATGTTGCATACACGAAATATTGGTAACATGGCATACTGCATGGGGTTGGGATTCTGTTATGGAGGAAGTACTGTTACTAGTGGTTTTGCCAAACATATAGCTACTGGTGGCTCTGCCACAATTATTGTTACTGGTGGCTTTGCCACATATATCAGATCTTGGCGGCTCTGCTGCGTTGTATCTTGGTAGCTAGCTATGCTGCAATATTGGTGTGTGGGCTGGGTGGGTCGACTTTGTCCCCACATGGTGCGTTGGGTTGGTACGGATGGTGTGCTAGTTTTATTAGGGTAGGTTTGCATACTTGCACCATACTGATACTGTATCAGGCTTAGGCCTACACTGTTACTGTATTGGGCTAAGGCCCACACTGCACTGTTACTAAACAGGGCTCAGGCCTAGACTGTTACTGCATGTACTACTGATTGAGTGATAGGGGATTACACACTGAGTTCTCGTAACTCACCCTTTTCTT
This sequence comes from Gossypium bickii, assembly GCA_025503065.1. Taxonomy (NCBI): domain Eukaryota; kingdom Viridiplantae; phylum Streptophyta; class Magnoliopsida; order Malvales; family Malvaceae; genus Gossypium; species Gossypium bickii. The sequence continues at coordinate 106,854,928 of CP106709.1, forward strand.
TTAACTGTACAGGTAATCCCTAGACTTAGTGGATTTGGAGCTGCGAGGGACTCAGAGGGGGCCACACGATCGAGGATGTTTGTTTAAACGTAATCATTTAATTATTTTATTTTGGGTTGATATTTTTATAATAAGGCCTCTAGTGATTTTTAATTTCTTTTAATTGGGGTTTTTAATTTTTTATTTGAACTGCCAAACGGACACAAACAAGTTTTCACAACTAATAACTGTTTTACAAGACAAACACATATTTTTAACTTTATGATAACTGAAAATAGAGTAGCTTCAGCAAATTTTAAACCAACAGTAACCAACATGGTAACCGTTTTACTAGATATTGGATTTCATAACTTACCAATTGTTTTCCCAAGAAATAAGAACTAAATGGATTTTTTTAAAAATGATTTCTCCTAACAACCTTGATTTTGAAAAACCCTTTGATGTGACACGCCAGATTCGGCCGTAATGTCTAGGCCGGGTTTGGGGTGTTACACTATAGCTGGGGATTACCTAAACAAATTAAACAGAAAAGGGTGAGTTTTTGCAACTCAGTGTGTAATCCCCACAGAAAACATGCACATAACATAATATTAGAAAGCAGTCATATATTCACAGTTCGGGTCTGATCCCATTACAAAATCAGTGTGGACCGTAGTCCACTCAGATACAGAATCAGATGTATTCTAGGGCTTTAGCCCATCTTAGATATAACATGCAGAATAGAACAGAATAACAGAGTCCTACCCACCAACCTCTACATACCAACTCCTTCCAACCCTACACACTATGTGGGGATAAAATCAACCCACCCATTCCTAAACACCAAGCTGTATCGAAATGCGGCACATAATCAGATAATCACAACTGAGTTGTCAGATAACAGGCTTAAGAGCCTTTCAGATACTTCCTCCAAATATCATCAACCAACCCTGATGCAATGAAACATACAAAGAATGTCATGCTATTATGCAATTAAAAGTACATACATTCAGACATCGTAATTCACGCTTGGTACAGAAATCAAACAGACAGATCACTCATATAGGGGTCTAAGTATTACTTACCGACCCTACGGTAGGTCCACAATCGACTTGGGCGACCCGTGTAACCTTATAGATCATTTCAGAAAAATGGGCTCACACGCCCATGTGGCCTGCCTATGTGGGCCCACACGACCTAAATTGGGTTTGGCTGGGTGGATCACAAAACCTGGCCCAGAATCCCACACGCTCGTGTAGCCCACACGACCCAATTGGCCAAGCCTGTGTCTTACAAGGCCTTGTTCGGCCATTACACGCCCGTGTCGCCTGAGCACGGCCTGGGTTGTCGATCACACGGCTGTGTTGTGACTTCCAGTCTTACACACGGCCTACTACACGGGCGACCACATGCCCGTGTGGCGTCGACAGTGAGGTTTTCAGCTTTCGTTGAAATCTCATTTTCTGCGTTTCTAGGTACACACCTGGTATCGACTCACTACGAAACTACTCCCGAGCCTATCGAAACCTAAAATCAAAATATTTCACCCCTTAGAAACCAAAAACGAGTCTAAAGTGATTAATCCTAATATCGTAAAGTTGACTTACCGCTATCAAATCGATCACTTCTTCAAATCAAATCGATGCATCGTCGATTCCAGCCTCTCAAATAACTCCTACGCTCAACAAAACCTTTTTAAAAACTTAAATATTCAAAAGAAACGAGTTAGAATAATCAAACCTACAACTTACCGAATGCGCTCCTCAAATCTAAATATCAGAAACGATTGGAAGAAAAAAGAACCAGGGTAAGAGGAAAAGTAGTAGAATTTTGACGGCAAAAGAGATAATGGAAGGGGAAATTCGTAGCAAGTAGCGAGGAAAAGGAAAAAGGGCTAGCTAAATTTTTCAAAAAGAGAAAGTAGTATTGAACAAAAACTATTAACCCCCAAATATTTCCCCTTAATTCTCTCCACCAACTCCTCACTACTCAGATTTTTGGTAAAACACAAAATCTAGTGAAAATTTTGGTAGCAAAAATATTACCCCTTGCAACCACAGAGATTCGAAGTCAAGACCACAAACATAATAACACTCCACTTAACCACTGGACCAGCAGGCCCATTCTGTGAAGTATTTACCAACAATTACTTAAAAGCCTACTAACCAGAGATAGGGCTTTGGTCATAAAAATTCTAAAATTTGTCCAAGTCATGGCTTGAACTTGAGACCTCCCAAACACTCCCGGAACACATAACCACTAAAGATGATAGATATTGTGTGTCACACATTCACAATAATAAAAACCAAAATTTTGGGGCGTTACAACTGCCTTCAGTGTCGCGACACAGCTAGAGGGTGTCTCGACACAGGCAGAGGGTGATACGACATAACCCTAAAATCAAGGCTTAGCTCAAAACTGTCATCAGTGTCATAACAATGTCGTGACACCGCCTTGACAAGGGGAATTAATGAGCAATAGGTGTTTTGGTCTACACAACAATCTTTAACATAAAAATGTCAGCCGAATTAGGTCAATGGATGCGACCAACCCTGAGCTTATAAATAAACATCTTTGAACACTTTATAATCAATTTTTATTCAAGTTTTAGTTTACTACTTTGTTTAGTTTTAGTTTTCAGTTTTCCTTAGTTTATTTTGTGCTTAGGTTTCTTTTATCATTGTAATTTACTTTTGCTTCTACGTCGTTCTTCGAAGAATCTGATTTGGAGGATTCATCAACTCTTTGTAGATTGTGTTCGCACGCTTATCAATATAATCAGGATTCTTCTTAAACTCTATTCTTAATTTATTATTCATGTTCATCTTATAGCACCCCAAACCTGGCCTAGACGTTATGGCCGGATCTCGCGATGTCACATGATAAGGTGTTTGAAAACCGTGCCGTCGCAATAAATCCATTTCCTTTGAATTAATTTTCTTAATATCTTTATTTGTTCTAGAATAGTGTTACTCATTTAGTTGATAGTTTCAAAACATTATTCGATGTGGAAGCTTTTTTAAACAATTAAAAAATCATGCGTTTTCGAAAATCATTTGTTTCTTTTGAAAATCGAGGTTTCCTACTTAGCAGTTGTAATCTATAAAGTAAAGATATTTAAAACCAAAAACCAAGACAAAGTCCAAAAGTCCAATTACAACCCAAAAATTTAACCAGTAAAAATAGAATAAAAATAAAACCAATAATCATAAATTAAAACCATGGCAGTCCAGAACTGTGGTCACCATTGAGTCCTCCGCCACACTGATCCGTCTATGTCTGGGATTACCTGTGCACATTAAACAAAAGGGTGAGTTTACATAAACTCAGTGTGTAATCCCTCAGAAACAAACAACAGCAAGCACAGTGCACAACCAAAACAATCTTGGGCCTCAGCCTTTTCTAATATCAGTAACAATTTGGGCTTTAGCCCATCTTAATACAGTATTAAGTATACAGTAGGGTCTTAGCCAATCATAGTATCAATATTAGTCATAAATATTCAGTAACAAAGCCTACCCAACCAGCCTCTACACACCATCCTCATCCAACCCTACACTCCATGTTGGGAATAAATCAACCCACCCATTTCTACACTCCATATAGTATCGAATGCTGCACATAAATAGTAATTTGTAGCTGAGCTGCCAAATATTAGGCTTAAGAGCCTTTCAGTACACTTCCTCCAAATAATATCATCCCACCCCAATGTAATGCAACATATAATAGACTGTCATACTATCACAGGTCTATCAAATGCACATACAGTTTAATATACATGCTTATATATAACATGCTTAGTACACAATTCACACAATCAATTCCATACAAATGAAGGTCTAAGTAATGCTTACCGACCCTATGGACGGTTCACAGTCATCTTAGGCGACCCGTGCAACCTTAACAAACATTACAGTAAAAATGGGCTCACATGCCTATGTGGCCTACCATTATGGGCCCATACGCCCATGTGGCCCACACGGCCCAAATCAGTCTAGCCCGTGTGTCATACACGGCCCACCTGGCCATCACACAACCGTGTCTTATGCGCACGGCCTAGCCTTGTCGATCACATGCCCGTGTTGTGTAACAGTTTGGTTTATACCCTAGTCGGAACAGTGATTTCGGGACCACAAATCCGAGTTCGTATAATATTTTAATATTATATTCTGTGTCGTTGATATGTGATTAAGCATGTGCTAAATTTTCGTAAGTTAAATTGTCCATCTTTGTGCTTAAATTGATAAAAGGGATTAAATTGCATCAAATGCAAAATTAGCATGCTTTTTGTAAAGGAATCTATTTGCTTATGTCTTTATTATATGAGGTTCTTAAAAGGTTATTATGCCATTATAAGTAAGTGGACATTTATATCCATGCATTATAAGATGATAAAATGGTTTCATTAATGTTACATTAGTAATTTGTTAATGTATAAGATATTTTATATTATATGTATTTTATAAATTATTAGTTAATAAAAGAAACAAAAGAAAATGGCCTTGCTTTTATCATTATTTGGCCGAATGTGATAAAGAAAAATAAAGGTTTTAAGCTTTCAAAGTTTCGGCCATTTGAGGGCTTGAATTCAAGGTTAGTTTTCGATCCGTTTTTGATAATTTCTACGCTTTTGCAATCGTTGTTTCGTGTACTATCAAGCCCATGTCTCAATTTTGTGTATTGATGAAGTTTTGAAATGATTCATTGATGAATTCATAAGTTTTATGATGTTTGAGGATGAAATATGAAATATATGTGTTTGTTTGACATAGTTTGTTTTTGAGTTTTTGATGAATTTATTTAAATAGGGCTAAATTGAGAAAATGTTATTTTGGAGGACTAATTTGTGAATTTGATGAAAAATGTGGGCTTGTATGTGATGTCTATATATTCGGCCAAGCTTGTGTATAAGTGGATTTTGTGAAATTGGTGTTTTGAGAAAAATGGACTAAATTGCTAAGTTGTGCAAATATGAGGGTTATTTTGGAAATTGCCCTAAATGTGTGTCTTTGGATTGAATTGAATGAACTAGTGAATAAAAGGGTTAATTTTGAATATGTTTAGATCAAGAACTGAGGAAAACGGATTTAGATCGCAGGAAAGCAAAAGTTATCGAGTAGCCATTTTCTATTCCGATAAACCGAATCCGAGGTAAGTCACTATACAAATAAATGAATATGTATGAATTTGTAATTGTTCATATGTTTAATGATGATAATGAATGCTTATGAGAAATTCTGTAATTGAATTTTGAGATAAGTTCGGTATATTGACTAAGTCTGAGAAGCCTCGTACGAACCTTGACATAGGTATCTGTTCTGTTTTATCATGTAAGACCACGTTTGGGACGTTGGCATCAATATAAACTTTAAGTATAAGACCACATCTGGGACGCTGGCATCATTATGACACTTACGAGTAAGACTATGTCTGGGACATCGGCATGGTTTTGATTCGTATAAGACCCTGTCTGAGACATTGGCATCGATAACGGAGTGCATGTAAGACCTCGTCTGGGACGTTGGCATTGTATGATTATTCTGAGCTTTCTGAGTATCCTATTAGATTTATTACGGTTCAACGGGCAAGTCTATGATACTAATTTGCAAATCCGAGATATGAAAAAATATGTGATTGTAAATCCAATTCAGGTATGTTGATTATACACTAATTGGGTATACAAGGTAAGCATCAATATGGTCTTACTATGATGCTATGAATATGGAATTGATGATATGTTGTATAAAGTTTTGGTGAAATGAGATATGTGTTTATGTGATCTTTAAATTGTGAATATGGCTAATATGGTCAAAAGTGTATGAACCAAAGCAAATATATGCATTTTATGCTAAGTTTGTTTGTATATTGACTTACTAAGCTTTTGGAAAGCTTACTCTGTGTGTGTTTAACTGCTTTTATAGGTCGTCAAAGCTACATCAAGCCTCTGGATCGTCTTGGATCGTCATCATACTATAGAACTTATTTTGGTACAATTTGATATTGTATAAAGCTAGATATGGCATGTATAGGCTAGTATTTTGGTATAAATAGTTATGTGATTTTAGCCATGTGATTTGGCTATTTAAGAGTTGAAACTTAGCTTAAATGAATGTGTTATAAAATGTATCTTTTGGTATGATGAAAGAATGTGGAATGGCCAAGTTTGAATGAGCAAATGCATGAATTAGTCTTGTAATGATATGAGTTTTAATCCTTAAGATTGCCATAGTTGGGATTGGTCTTGAATGTAAGGTTTGAATGGTTATTTTGGTATGAATTTGATGGTTTTATGTGTAAGAAATATCTTGTTGAATACGGCTTGTAGGTATGACCCTTTGTGGGTGGCATTTTGGCCTTGTAAATGGCCTATAATGTCACACGGTTGTGGCACACGGGCATGCCTAACGACCGTGGGTGAATTTTAGGATGCAATTTATCATTATACAGCCTCAACACGGGTGTGTCATCTGGCCGTGGTGTGCAAGTCAGTAGCTAACATAAAAGTACACGGCCTCGACACGGGCGTGCTTGGTGGCCATGGTGGTGAAGTCAGTAAATGACCTAAAAGTACACGACCATGGCACACAGGAGTGCCTAATGACCGTGTTGGTATAGTTAGGATAATCAAGGATGGATGCACGGGGGTGTCTAGAAGCCGTGGAAGGCACACGGTCTCCTCCCACGGGCGTGTCTCCCCTGTATTTTAGAAAAGTTTCAAATTTTCATGGAATTTCATATGTGTTTCAGTTTAGTCCCGACTCGACTATAGTATGATTAAGGTCTCGAAGACCCGATTAAGGGATATTATATCTGAGAATGATGATTGAATGTATGATTTTGTCTGTGAATGTTTCCAATCTGTCCGGTAACGCTCCTAGCCTTACTCTGGCGACGGACTCGGGATAGGGGTGTTACATGTTGTGTCACATAGCCTACCACACTAGCGACCACATGCCCGTGTGGCATCGACAGTGGGGTTTTGGCTTTTATCAAAACCCTATTTTTTTGTGTTTTTGGGTACACACCTGGTATCAAATCGATTCTAAAGCAACCACAAGCACTCTAGAACCATCGAGAAAGAACAAGAATCCCACACACTTAAAACGTCGATGACCAATCTTCAGCCCTTTAATTAACCCCAAACGTGTATAGTCCACGATGCACAAAGGAATCAAAAAGTAATGAAACGAAAGAAGGAAAGGATAAGGGGAGAACAAAGTTTTGGCAATGAGTGTAGGAGAAACAAAATATCAGAAAAAAATTGGAAAAAGAGAAAGATAAAATAGAAATTGGGAAGTGAATACAAAAAAATCAAAATATCTCTGTAACCCCAAATCCCTAATTTCACTCCACTAATTTGAAAAAACACTCCCAAAACCGTCCACTACCTCCACCATTAGCATAATTCTGACTTCACTCAAACACTTCCAGTCAATCGAGGTAAAAATAAATTCTCTTGCTTACACCTTGATTTGAACACAGGACCTCCAACTTACCACACCCAACTTAACCACTGCACTCATTAGGTCCATTCGATATAAGCCTACAAACAATTAAACTTAAACCCTTTTAGTAAGGTTAAGGCTTTATTCATAGAAATACCAAAATTTGCCCAAGTCATGGCTTGAACTTGGGATCACACACACACCTGTAACACTCAACCATCAAGCGTATAAACAGCTTGTCACACATTCATAAAACAAAAATTAAAAATTTAGTAGGCATTACAACTCTACCCCTAAAAGAAAATTTTGCCTCGAAATTTACTTGATCGAGAATAGGTGAGGATATCACGACGATCGCATCCTCAGTGCTATGATTATGCTATAGAACCTTTACTAGAGGGATAGATTTCTTTTTCAGAACTGTTACGTCACGATCCATAATCTGCACTGGCTCCTTCTCAAAGGTCAAGTCTAGCCTAACATTAATCTCCTCAATAGGAATAATATGCGTAGGATCAGTGTGATAGTGCCTCAACATCGAGACGTGGAACACACATGAATACGCTTCTAACTCGAGGTATCTCCAATTGATAAGTGACCCGCCCACTTGCTTCAAAATCTGGTACGGTCCAATAAATCTAGGGCTCAGCTTGCCCTTATGATCGAACCTTAGAATCTTCTTTCATGGAGAGACCTTAAGAAAGACCAAGTCCCACAGAATAATCATGGAGAGACCTTAAGAAAGACCAAGTCCCACAGAATAATCAATCTCTCGCCACTTCAGATCAGCATAGGACTTCTGTCTATTAGAAGCTGCCTTTAGACGATCCCGAATTAGTCGAGCCTTATCCTCTGTCTCAGATACCAATTTTGGACCCAATACACGTCACTCACCCAATTCAATCCAACATAGCGGTGTACAACACTTATGACCATACACAGCCTCGTACGGTGCCATCTGGATGCTAGACTGAAAATTGTTATTGTAATCGAACTCAGCTAGCGACAGGTAATCCTCCCAACTACCTCGAAAATCAATCGCACAACTCCTCAACATATCCTCTAGTATCTGAATCACCCTCTCAGATTGACCATCTGTCTGAGGATGGAATACAGTACTGAAGTCCAATCTCAAACCCAGAGCCTCATGTAGCTTCTTCCAAAACTGTGACTTGAAGCGAGGATATCTATCAGAGATAATAGAAACCAATACTCCATGCAGTCTCATTTTCTTTGAAATATAAAGCTTCACCAGCTTCTGCAGTGAATAAACAGTACGAACTGGTATGAAGTGGGAAGACTTAGTTAACCAATCCATGATAACCAATACTGAATCCTTCTTAGTGGGTGTTACGGGCACCCCGCTTACGAAGTCCATCGTTACATGCTCCCACTTCCAAAGAGGAATCTTAACCGATTATAGCAAACCTGAAGGTAACTGATGCTCATCCTTAACTTGCTGGCACATCAAACATTTAGCCACAAAGTCGGTAACTTCCCGTTTCAGTCCTGGCCATCAGTACAACTCATGGAGGTCTCGATACATCTTAGTCCCACCAATATGGACTACTATGCGCCTCACTCAATATGGACTACCTCAAATCGGTGTCATTCGATACACAAATCCATCCACGGAAACATAACACACCCTCAGAGTTAAACCCAAAATCTGTAGTGCTACCACTCTCAATCTGTTAGAACCGAGGACCCAAGGACTCGCCCTACAACCTTTACCCTTAATCTAATCTATCCAAGTCGCTTTAGCTTGAAGCTCACCAACAGACTACCAAAGATCAAATAAATTGAAACGAGTAAACATCGCCCTTAAATTGGTCATAGTTCTACGGCCGCTGTAACCGGCTACCACATTAGCCTTGCTGTGGTGGTACTCAATGGTGCAAGTCATAGTCCTTGAGTAGCTCAATCCATCTACATATCCTAAGATTCAACTCCTTCTGAGTAAAAAGATACTTGAGGCTTTTGTGATCAGTGTAGATGATACACTTCACACCATACAAACAATGCCTCCAGATTTTCAATACGAAAACTATTGTGCCAATTCCAAGTCATGTGTCGGATAAGTGGCCTTATGAGTCTTAAGCTAACAAGACCCATACACTACCACTTTACCATCCTGCATCAACACACATCCCAAATCGACATGTGACACATCACTATAAACTGTGAACTCCTTCCTAGGTTCGGGTCAGATCAAACAGAGCATCGGGCCAAGACAATCTTGAGCTTCTCAAAACTCTCTTGTTGCGCATCAGTCCAGCTTAAATGGCACACCCTTACGTAGCAGCCTTAGTCAAGGGTGTCAGAATCAATGAGAAGCCCACTACAAATCGCCGATAATAATCCACCACCCCGTAAAATCAGAGATCTTAGACACGCTCCTAGATTGCTTCCACTCCAATACAACCTCAATATTTCAAGGATCAACTCAAATCCCCTCAGCAAAAATGACATGACCTAGAAATGTCACCTTACGTAGCCAGAACTCACACTTGCTAAACTTAGCATAGAGCTGCTTCTCCCTCAAAGTTTGCAGAACAACCCTAAGGTGCTCCTCACGCTCATCCTCAGTCCTCGAGTAAACCAGTATATCATCGATGAACACCACCACAAACTGATCCAATTAAGGCCGAAATACTCAGTTCATCAAATCCTTGAAAGCTGCCGGTGCATTAGTCAGTCCAATGGGCATTACTAGGAACTCGTAGTGACCATAACGAGTCCTAAACGCCGTCTTATGTATGTCAACCTCCTTGACTCTCAACTGATGGTCAACTTGTTTAGTTACCGGTAGTCGATACACATCCGCATAGATCTATCCTTCTTCTTCACAAATAGTATCAGTGTTCCCCACGGAAACACACTAGGATGGATGAACCCACGATCCAATAACTCCTGAATTTGAGCCTTTAGCTCCACAAGCTCTTTCGGTGCCATTCAATAGGAAGCGATGGACACCGGAGCTGTACCAGATAGGAGCTCAATACCAAACTCTACTTCATGATCCTGAGGTAAACCAGGTAGCTCCCTAGGAAAGACCTCCAAAAAAACCTTTACCATTTTGATGTCTTTAACAGAGGAATTCCCAGAATTTGAAACACTTACGTAAGCCAAGAACGCATCACATCCCTTACGTACCAACTTTTTCACCACCAGTCCAGAAATCACATTAGTTAAATAATTCCGACGCTCTCCAATCATGACTACCTCATCATTCTCCTCAGTTCTCAATACGACCCTCTTAGTCGCGCAGTCCAAGCTAACACGATGTTTGACCAACCAGTCCATCCCCAAAAGTAAATCGAACTCCCTAAAGGGAAGCTCCATCAGATCAGCCAGAAAGATTTCTCATTGAACCTCTAAAGGAATGTCTCTAAATAGCTTGTTAACCCTTATAGATTGCCCCAACGAACTCAGTACAGTAACCTCACTCGTAGTGCTCTCAACTAAGATCCCTAAATTTCCAGACACAGTACAGTAACCTCACTCGTAGTGCTCTCAACCAAGATCCCCAAATTTCCAGACACAGTACAAGTTATATAGGAGTGAGCGGATCCTATATCTATTAATGTAGTATATGGTACATCAAAAATAAGAAACATACCAATGGTGACGTCAAGATCATCTCCATCCTCTCGGTGACGAGTAGCATAAACTAGAGCAGGTTGCCTCGCCTCGTCTGTCAAGCACCTCTCGCTCGATGCTCTCGCCCACTGGCCCATGCCATTACCACCTCGCCTAACCACGCCTCTCTGTCGGGTCGAATTACCTTCGGTGGTCAGACAAGACCAGCACTAGAGCTTGCCTCGATCGATCACCCTCAGAGGACACTTTCTAATGCGATGTTCTAATGACCCACATCTCAAGCATCCCCAAGTCCTCTTCCAACACTCGCTCTGATGATGTCTACCACAATCAAGACATGGCTACAAACCCAAGAGCAAAGAAGAAGTGGGCCCCACTGAACTGGCCCATTAGCTCGGCCTTTTCTTAGGCCTCAGACATGTAACTCGAGGGCTTTGAATCCTCTTGTTCCTACCTCTCTCTATCACGCTTTGGCGCCAAAGGCGCTTAACCTCATCGGTGATCTTCGCCATCTCGACCAAGGTAGAAAATCTCTGCCTTCTACTTGAGCTATCAAAACCCTCAAGTTATCTCAGAGGCCATCCTCAAAGCGAACACATCGCTCGTACTCAGACACCACCATACCTCACGCATAGTGGCTCAGTCTCAGAAAATCAGCCTCATACTCGGCCACTGATCGATCTCCCTGAGTTAAATTCAGAAACTCCCTTTTACGGGCATCCATGTAATTAGCTCCCACATATTTTCCCTAGAAGGCGCTCTTAAAAAACTCCCAGGACAATCGTTCAGGCTGAGTGCCCTCCTTAACAGTAAGCTACCACTGATACGCCTCATCACACAAAGAATGAGATCGCACTCCTTTAATTTTTTCTATGGGGTGCAATCTAGATCATTTATGATCCTCTTTGTGGCCTCAATCCAGTTCTCAGCCACATTAGGGGAAAATCCAGTGACACTCCTGAATAACTCAGCCCCATTGGACCAGAGTCATTCCGTAACTGACCTTGGTCCTCAGATCCAGTATTGGGCCTAGCGACCCTCTCCAAAATCCTGAGCATAGCCTGAGACAATGCGCCATCCCCAGTCATGCGGTCTTGAGACCTAGTCTCAATAACAGGCAACACTGGCGTCTCACTAGTTTCCAAGTTAGGCAGATTGCTAGAAGATGATGACCCAGCTTGAGCCCCTCTACGGCCTTTACCACGACCTCTAGTACCCCGTTCGTGGATACCTCGTGTGCTGATATCTAATTGAATTATTTGTATTTAGAAATTTTATGAATTAGTTTAGTTCAATATTTATTAATAGATGTTTTATGTAAAATATTATCGGTAATTCAGAGTTTGTTTTCATATATCGCAGCTTTCACTACGCTTTCAAAAGATTCACTAACTAAAGTGTTTTCAAGATAAAGATACTACCTACAAAGAGTTTTAATATATTATCAATAATAGTTTTAGTTAAAAACAATTCATAGTTTAGAATACTTACAGGATCTAAGGCTTCTGAGACTCCTGGTGTACCACTTACTCAATAAAACATTTCAAATCATTTTGTAATCAATTTTTCAAAACCAAGTTTTAAAACCCATAATTCACAATTGATTTTTGTAACCTAGCTCTGATACCACTAAATGTAACATCTCAATCTCGGCTAGACGCTATGGCCGGATCTCGCGATGTCACATGATAGGGTGTTTGAAAACCGTACCGTCGCGATAAAACCATTTCCTTTGAATTACTTATCTTAATATCTTTATTAGTTCTAGAATCGTGTTTCTCATTTAGTTGATAGTTTTAAAATGTTATTCAATGAAAAATATTTTTAAACAGTTAAAACAATCGTGCGTTCTCAAAAATCATTTGTTTCTTTTGAAAATCGAGGTTTCTACTACATCGTAGTTGTAATCTATAAAGTAAGATATTTAAAACCCAAAACCAAACCAAAGTCCAAAATTCCAATTGCAACCCAAAAATTTAACCAAGAAAATAGAATAAAAATAAAACCAATAATCATAAATTAAAACCATGATACCCAAAACCGTGGTCACCATCGAGTCCTTCACCTCACCGATCCGTCTCATGTCTAGGGATTACTCGTGACAAAGATGATAGCATGTATGTGTGAAAGTTTCGTGAAGATTATCATTTGAATGCCTAATTTGATAAAAATGACTTAATCGCATAAAGTGCAAAATTATTGTTCTATTAGTTAAGAGTGTCAAATAGCTTTGGCTTTTGAATATGATGACCTTAAATGGTAATTAAACCATTATTATTGGTAATGGACATTTATGGTCTTATAATAAGTGCTTTAAATGTTTTATAACAAAGGTTAATAAGGTAATTTAGTGAATTAATAAGTTAAATAATAAAACAAACATATTTAATGTTATCATCTTCATCTTGTTACCAAATTTTGAAGAGAAGAAAAGCCTTCATTTTAGGGTTTCATTCAGCCTTGTTATTTATGCTCAATTAGGTATGATTTTTGTTATGTTTTTGATGATTTCTATGTTTTTGTGATTGTTGCATCTAGTACTAGCTAGCCTAGTGGACTATTTTGCAAAATCAAGTAAAGATTTTTAATGTTTCTATTGATGAATAAGTATGAGTTTTGATATTTATGAATTATACAAGTTTTGTAAAGTGATTTTTAGTGAAAATACAAAATAGGGATTAAATTGAGAAATGCTAAAACTTTGTGGTTAAAATGTGTAATAAATGAAAATATATAATGCTAGGGGCATAGTGGTAATTCAGCTAGCATGGGTATATTTGGAATTTTATTAATTTGTGATTTTATGAAATAAGGACTAAATTGTAAAAGTTATGAAAGTTTAGGGGCTAATATGTAAAATAGCTCAAATGTATATAGTTGGATTGAATTGAATAAATAGATGATTAACTAAGTTAATTTTGAATATATTTAGATCAAGAAAAGAGGAATTCGGATCTAGATCGGGGAAAAACTAAAGTTATCGACTAATCGACTTATTTCGTCGTTTTAGAAATCGAGGTAAGTTCGTATGTTATAATTTTATTTTAAATGTATTCTATATGCGTTGATATAGCATAAATTGTGATTATGTGACTATGGACAAGTTTGGAAATGATTCGACGATGATTCGACAGTTGGAATCCCAGTTGAACCTTAGGAACAGTTTAGGATACTAGTGATATGTCATTAGAGGATACAGTGAGTTGGCTTCGAGCCATGCATATCGGCTGATTTGGCTTTGGGCAATGATATTAATATTTTGGATAAGCTACCTTGATTTGGCTTCAGGCCATGGTATAGGTACATATCGTGTGAGACCCTTGAGTATCCAAATTTTATTCCAAATGGTTCAACGGGTGAATGAAAGTTGAGAATGTGTATGAGATTTGTACGAAATGGTACAAGTATGTACATAGACTATTTTATCATTGAATCAAAGAAATGATGGTGAAGGTATATAGTTTTGTGAATGAGTATTTGAAAGGTTTGGTAGTTAATATAAGCTACATGTTGATGAATTCAAATTATTGAATTATAATTATGTGATTGCATTAAGTTATTTCATATGAGCTTACTAAGCTTTATAGCTTACTTTATTTATTTTTCTTGTGTTTTATAGTGATATTGAAGCTAGCTCAGATTCGAGGATCGTCGGAGATTGTTTCACACTACCATTTATCACTTGGTACCTTTGAACTTTGGTATTTTAAGTATATGGCATGTATAGGTATTTTGAGTCATTTTGACTATGGGTTGATAGTGATTTTGGTTATTTGTAATGACTTGTAATGGCATATGTTTTGGTTTGTAAATATTGCCATGAGTGTTGGCTTATTTTGGTAGACTTGGTTATGTGCATATATGTGCATATATGGTTGATATTTTGAGTTCATGGATGGATATGAGAATGGCTTATTTTATGAGGCTTTTGGATATTGACATAGCGAAATTTAAATGGTTGATACTAGATTGAATTGTGTTTGTGAATTGGTGCAAAATGATGTATGTTTGGTAAAGGTTTAGCTAGTTGATTGGTATATGTGTTTTGGTATGTTTTGGTTCAGAAAAACATAAGTTATAAGCATGTTGGTTGTTAGTATTGGAAATAGTATGAATTTGTTTTGATTGTGGCAAAAATAGATGTTCATTTATGCTATGAATTAGTGCTATTTGGGTTGTTTAGGTACATAGAGTTGTGGGTGGCAAATTGGCTTGCTAAATAGCCTATTTTTGTCCACACGGGCAGAGACATGAGCGCAGTGTCTCGCTGTGTGTGACACACACGGTCATGTTACATGGCCATGTGTCCCCGGTATTGAAATTGAAATGAAGTTAGTATGCTCTACACGGCCTCACACACGCGTATATGGTCGACCGTCTGCATAAGTCAGTATACCCCCTAATTTGCACATAGCCTAGCACACGAAAGTGTGACTTGGTCGTGTTGCATAAGTCAAGATACCCTACCATGTGTTTGGCACGGCCTAGCACATGGTGTGGCACATGGGCATGTGTGGCCACTTCTGGCGGTACATGGGCTAGACACACGGCATATGGTTGGTCGTGTGACCCAAGTCACTAAGCTCCCTTGTTTGGACATTGTGGTAAGACACGGGCCGAGACACTACCATGTGGTCCCATTTCAATGTTCACACGACCTATGACACGGGCGTGTCCTGGTGGTCATGTGAGATACACACCGCCACACAAGGCAGTGTCCCTATTTTGAGAAAAAAATTCATTATTCATGTAAAGTTTCTTGTTATCGCTTAGTCCCGAACCACTCCTAAAGCATGTTTAGGGCCTCGTGAGGCTTATAATAAGGACATATTGATTGAGATTTAAATGATGATTGTTTGTATTGATTAAATGTATGAGAAAAGTATGTTTAAATGTGTTGTAAGTCCGGTAAAGCTCCGTAACCCTATTATGGCGTTGAATACGAGTGAGGGCTGTTACATTTGTTGGTATTAAATCCACGATTTAATTGATTTTAGGACTAATGTAGCTTGTTTGAGATTCTAGCTATACATGCCATATATAAACTATGATAGTGTGATGACTCCTGACATTTTAAAATGTGTTTTTATATAGTAAATGGATCTCAATCGATCTATAGTTGATGAAGTTGAAAGAAATTTGTCCACTCCCACTCAAGGGACAGTGTCGTCTGATTCTAGACCCGTAACGGGTAGCCAGGGAAGAGAGGCTAAAGAAGCCTTCTTCCAAATGATGAATGAGTGGTTCACACAATATATCCGAACGAACCCGACTGCTCAACAACCTCCACCCCTCCTAATCCACAACTGGTTCCCGTAGTTCCTCAATAAGTCAAGCTTTTAAGATTGAATAAGCCTCCAGTTGATAAGATCCATAAACACGGGGCTGAAGAGTTCAGAGCTAATGTTGATGATGATCCTGAGAGAGCCGAGTTTTGGCTTGAAAATATGATTTGAGTGTTTGATGAGCTTTCTTGCACACCGACTGAATGTTTAATATGTGTTATATCACTTTTAAGAGACTCTACGTATCAATGGTAGAATACACTAGTATCAGTGGTGCCGAGAGAGAGAGAGAGTCACTTGGGAGATCTTTTAGATCGAGTTTCGAATGAAATACATCAGTCTACAGGTTTTGGATCAAAAGGATAAAGAGTTTTTAGAACTGAAACAAGGCCGCATGACTGTAACTGAATATGAAAGAGAATTTGTGTGGTTGAGTAAATATGTTCGGGAGTATGTTTCTACTGAAGAGATTATGTACAAGCAGTTTGTTGACAGGTTGAATGAAGACATTAAACTTCTGGTCGGGATTTTAGATTTGAAAGAATTTGTTGTATTAGTTGTAGGCTTGTAAAGCCGAAGACTTTGGCCGAGAATAGAAGAAAGCTGATTCAGAAGCTAGAGATTCGAAGAAAAGACTCGATGAATAAACCTTATGATAAACCGTAAAAGTAATATATTTTAAGCCCACATTTAACATGCTTTTGGATGATTTAAGCCTTGAATTATGTAATTTGGTGCTCTTAATCCTTTATTTTCATGTTTTATACTTAGGAGAGCACCCAATGATGAAAAGAACGGAAAAATGTGCCCAAAACGGAGTAAATGGGCCATATCACGAAAATCCACACGAACCGCCCAAGATCACACTACTGCGTGCCCCATTTAACAGGTTCGAACACAGCCTTGCCACGACTTACACGTGCGTGTACCATGGGCATGTCCCTGTCGCAGGAAAGAAGAGTTTTACTCGAATTTGGATACTTGGAGGCAAAGAAACACATTCCAAAGTCTATTCAAACACCCTAGTAGGAACTCCACTGCATTAGGATACTTAGGGACCAAGTAAGGCATCTCAAAGCCTATATAAACACCTTAGGGGGCAACTTAAGCAGAGAGTTCAGCAGAAGCCGGGACCCAAGGCTTTAATCAGGGGATGTCCAGCTAGGCCAAAAAGGACAAATTTGTGGAGATTTACTCGAAGATAGCCAGTTGATCCATCTTAAGAAGCTGGAATTATACTCAAGACGGAGGATGTCTCCTTCAATTCCTTCACGGGGTTTTAAGGATTTCTTATGTTTTGTTTTATCTTTTGTTCTGAGATGTTTTCTTTTATTGTTATGAACTAAACCCTTAGATGCCTGAGGGGGATGAAACCTAAGATGAATCTTGTTATTGTTTGCTGAACTATATGATAAATATTTGACTTGTTCTTAATTATGTGTTCTTAATTCTTTTGTTGATATTTATGGGGTATTAATTCAAGTGTGATGTGCTTAGGTGGAGGAGCAAAAGTCCCTGCCTAAGAGTAGATCTAGCTTAATTAAGTGGAGTTGATCGCGCGCCTAGAGATAGGGTGACGAGATTTTACCGGATTAGGGTGAAACCTAATATGGGAGTCTATAGATTAAGTTAATGCGATTTTAGGGGTTTTAATTAGAAAGAGATTTCAATTCATCAACCTAGGGTTAGACGTTGGTCGCCTCGAGAGAGGGATTAATATAATGTAGGGAATCTTATGGATCAAGTCAAGTGAATAAATCGTCTGGTTCAGAATTAGATAACAAGTGAAGTCTAGGTGGATTCTTCCTTGGGTGTCGTTTTAATCAATTGGTTTTTCCTCAAGTTATTTTCCCAATTTCATTCTTCTTTGTCTTAGAGTCTTTAGATTAGTTGTTAGTTAATTTTAGATTAGATAAAATTCACTTTAATTCTTAGGCTAGATAATAAAAAGAGAGTTAGTATTAGTACTTTTGGTTCCTTTGGGTTCGACATTTTAGTCTTGCCTTAACTATACTATTGTTTGATAGGTACGCTTGCCTCAAATCGTTGTCATAGTTAGTTTCAAGTTTTGATCATTCTTCTTATAAATTTTAAGACTTTGACATCGCAAAAACAACAATCAAGTTTTTGGCGCCGTTGCCGGGGAACTGAAATATTAAGAACGCTTAATTTTTATTACTTTAGCCATTTTTTTATTGCAATTTATTTTCATTATTATTATTTTTTTTACTTTGCTAATTTTTCCTCTATTTGCTTTTGGCAGATAATTTTAGTTTATAGAGAAGATGGCACTGAATAATTATTAGTGGCAAGTCATGAGGACAATTTCTACTAAAGTAGCCAATGTCTTCAATCTCGACGTGGTCACCAGTTTATCTAACTAGCTAGAGATGATGAATAAAAAGTTTGATGGTTTGTATAGTCTCTCACAGGTACACCCAATAATGCAATATGACTCGAATCTGTGAGGCGTGGATTTAATCCTGAGTACCCACCCTACGGATATGGCATGGAGAATGAACAAGTCCACTATATGGGTAACTATTCTAGACCTCAAAATAATTTTTATGATAACACTTATAATGCAGGTTGGAGGTACCATCCCAATTTCTCGTGGGATGATCAAAGTAGCCAAAGACCGGAACTTCCTCCAAATTTTCAATAACCACCTCACCAACAGGAAGAGGGGTCGAACCTCGAGGATATGCTAACAAAATTTTTAGCAGCCTTAGAAATACGTTTCCAAAATACAGAAACACGTTTCCAAAAGATAGAAACAAAACTTGAGGCATTGGCACAGGAGCTCAAGGATCAAATCGGGCAACTTGCTAAGCAGATCTCTGAAAGACCACAAGGAAGCCTACCAAGCAACACCGAAACTAACCCAAATGAGCAAATTCAAGCCCTAACAGCTCATGAAAGTGAAAGGTTAGTGGAATCTGACCCGAGGCAAGAGCTTGTAGTAAGTGAAGGTAAGGTTGAGGTAAGCCATGATTTACCAAACCCGGTAATTACAAAGTACCAAGCTCGTGTGCCATAACCCAATGTGAAAGAGAAAGACCACACAGAGGAACAATTCGGTAAATTTTTTAAACCTCCAAAGAAGTTTCTTATTAACTTGTCATTTCTTAAAGCTCTTTCGAATATGCCAGCTCCTAGACCTCATGTCGATAAAGAAGAAATTCATGAGGAACGAAGGCTTTGGATCGATAAACTAGACGAGTGGAAGACAGACTTCAAAGAGAAACTAAAAACACATGAAGCAAAAACGAGGCAACTCCAAGACGAACTTAATAATGGGACAAATTTCAATTAAAAAATAGAGATCGTGTACTCAAAATCTTCCTGCATGTAACAATCGAGGTAACTAGTCCTAAAATCAGCACCTTTAAGGTAAACACTACTCGACTTAAACTTTATATCAATAACCGAATTGATCGCATGAGAAAGGATTTCCACCTCCTCAAACCACCATGATTGTGCGAATAACAGGTAAGTCTAGCTCAAAACTTTAAACGAGCGTTTCTCGGGAGGCAACCCGAGCACTAACCTTACTAATTAGTTTAGTTTATTTCTTTTCATGTTTAGGCCCAAGTTCTCCATACCCACACGGCCGTGGCCGTGGCTATGTGGGTACTACAAGTAGGAATATGTGGGCCGCATCTTTATTTAAACCCCCTTCTTCCTTTCCTTTTCCCGTTATCTTTCTACTTTCATTTTCCATTATTTACTTTTATTTTTATTATTTTATTCTTATTCTTCGTACCATTTAGATTTAGCTTAGGATACAACAAAATCATGTCGGTTGCTTCGAGGATTCAAATTCAAATAGTTCAAGGCGCTCCCCCACGTTCACCTCTGCCAATCCTATCTAGTTTCTTTTCAAATGACTCCATCCAAAATTTAGGAAGTTTCACTTCTCTCCCTATCTTATGGTTTTATTATTATATTGCTATTATTTATCTTTGTACATTGAGGACAATGTACATCTTAAGTGTTGGGGGACAATTTACATTGAGGACAATGTACATCTATAGTAGTATTTGAAAATCCTTGAATTATGCCTTGTTCTAAAGTAAGTTTCTCATATTATGATTAGAATGAAATTTCCTTTGATTTATGATTTTTTGTGTTTTGGATTAAGTCATTGATAATTGTGCATTGATGATTAAATTTGAAGGATACTAGAGAATCAAGCATGATAAGTCTATTTTTCAGAATTAAATTTTTTTAAGGTTGTCTACTCGAATCTGAATGTTACCTTGAAATTTGAAATTTACGAGGTTGATATCAAAACCCATAATTTTCTCGTGAGCTTTTGAACCTTATAGAGCATATATTCTTTTTCTTAATCACTTTACTGATTATGAGTGTGTCAACATTGATTCGTTATTCTAGAACTTGCATTGATTATACATGTCGAGACCACACCTTTGATTTGATATACAGAGATGACAAAGGCACCTAGGTTTTAACTCACTTACTGCACTAAATAGCCTACCTTCATAATTAATCCCTAGTGAACCTCGTTTAATCCTAACAACCCTTTTTATTGACTTACCTACTAATAATAACCCAAAACCCTTTGTATTTGTTATCACCATTCCTTTTTGACTAACCTTATATTGAGATTTGATTTGATTGGTTGCCTAATTATATTATTTTAGTAGTAAATTCATCATTTGACTTGTTTTAAAAAAATCGAAGTATATTCATTATTAGTTCTATGTTAATTTGAGCTTTATATATGTAAATTTAAAATCTCAAGAAAAAGCTCAGATTATTAGTTTTCAATTGAAGTAATTATTTAAGATTAGTTCATTTTTCTAGTTAGGTAATTTGTCGTCGGGCCTCGATTCTAACCTTCTAATCCAAACCTATATCCATACCCTTAACTTAAGCCCCATTACAACCCTTTTAAAGACCTTTTGATTTGTGTATCATCTCATATTTTAGTGGTGGAGATTTGATTTTCATGCAAGCCTATGGGATTAACTTTTCATGTTCGCCTTTTGAGTGCTTAATTCTAAACCTTAAACACTTTTAGTGATTTGAGTGAATCTTTAGTGAGGATGTCAACTCTTGTCGATTTTGAATCAGAGGTAATTATTTAGATAAGGGGAAATACCTATGCTTTCGTGCTATAATCGAATGACTTTGATTGTTTGAATCTTTAGGACTCTTTGAGTTGAATTATCCATGTATGAATTATCTTTGAATTACAATGAATCATTATTGATAAATATTGTGAATCAAGAAAGTTCGTTTTAATTGTAAATTGAGAATTTTGCTTGAGGACAAGCAAAAGCTTAAGTGTGGGGGTATTTGATAAACCGTAAAAGTAACATATTTTAATCCCACATTTAGCATGCTTTTGGATGATTTAAGCCTTGAATTATGTAATTTGGTGCTCTTAATCGTTTATTTTCATGTTTTATACTCAGGAGAGCATCGATCGATTTAAAAGAATGTAAAACGGGCCCAAAACAGAGTAAATGGGCCATATCACAAAATCCACATGGCCTGGCCCAAGATCACACGGCCGTGCCCCATTCAATAGGTTCGAACACGGCCTGGCAACGACTTACATGGGCGTGTGCCATGGGCGTGTCCCTGTCATAGGAAAGAAGAGTTTTACTCGGATTTGGATACTTGGAGGCAAAGAAACATATTCCAAAGCCTATTCAAACACCCTAGTAGGAATTCCACTTAGATTAGGATACTTAGGGACCAAGTAAGGCATCTGAAAGCCTATATAAACACCTTAGAGGGAAACTTAAGCAGAGAGTTCGGCAGAAGCCGGGACCCTAGGCTTTAGTCAGGGGGCGTCCAGCTAGGCCAAAGAGGACAGATTTGTGGAGATTTACTCAAGATAGCAGCAGCTTGATCCATCTCAAGAAGCCTAAATTATACTCAAGACTTGAGGATCTCTCCTTCAATTCCTTCAGGGGTTTTAGGGATTTCTTATGTTTTGTTTTATCTTTTCTTCTGATATGTTTTCTTTTATTGTTATGAACTAAACCCTTAGATTCCTGAGGGGGATGAAACCTAAGATGAATCTTGTTATTGTTTGCTGAACTATATGATAAATATTTGACTTGTTCTTAATTATGTGTTCTTAATTCTTGTGTTGATATTTCTGGGGTATTAATTCAACTGTGATGTGCTTAGGTGGAGGAGCAAAAGTCTTTGCCTAAGAGTAGATCTAGCATAATTAAGCGGAGTTGATCGCGCGCCTAGAGATAGGGTGACAAGATTTTGCCGCATTAGGTTAAACCTAATATGGGAGTCCATAAATCGAAAGTTAATACGATTGTAGGGTTTTAATTAGAAAGAGATTTCAATTAATCAACCTAGGGTTAGACATTGGTCGCCTCAAGAAAGGGATTAATATAACTTAAGGAATCTTATGGATCAAGTCAAGTGAATAAATCGCCTGGTTCAGAAATAGATAACAAGTGAAGTCTAGGTGGATTCTTCCTTGGGTGTCGTTTTAATCAATTTGTTTTTCCTCAAGTTATTTTCCCAATTTCATTCTTCTTGGTCTTAGAGTCTTTAGATTAGTTGTTAGTTAATTTTAGATTATACAAAATTCACTTTCATTCTTAGGCTAGATAATAAAAAGAGAGTTAGTATTAGTACTTTTGGTTTCTTTGGGTTTGACATTCTGGTCTTACCTTAACTATACTATTGTTCGATAGGTACGCCTGCCTCAAATCGTTGTCATAGTTAGTTTCTAGGTTTGATCATTCTTTTTATAAATTTTAAGACTTTGACATCACTAAAACAATGATCACCTTAGCATTCTTCATCAAAGAAATCCCAAGATTCATATAATCGATCGAATGCATCAGCGGGATACCAGAATAGAGATCGTGGAAATCAACATATGAATTCTAAAGCTCAAGCTACTTCTGTGTCAAGTGTTGGCAGCATGAGAATTAACAAACCTGAGTGTCAACAGTGTGGGAGACAAACTGCTGGAATAAGAGTAGTAAAGCTTGTTTCAAATGTGGCTCACCAGATCACTTTATTTGAGATTACCCAGATTTATCCGAGAAAGAAAAAGTTCAGAATGCAAGACCGAGTAATATGACTGCAAGAGGGAGACCATCGAGAAATCAGGGAATGTATCCAGTGGTAGAGGTATGACTAGGGACTCAGTGTGAGATCCAAGGCTAGAGCACCTGCTAGAGCCTACGCTATTCGCGCTCACAAAGAAGCATCGTCCCTAGATGTTTTTACCAGTACATTCTCTTTTTACGACACCAATGTGATTTTTTTAATTGATCCCGGATCTACACACTCGTATGTTTGTGAGAATTTAGTGTATAGTAAGAAATTGCCTATTGAGTCTATTGAATTCGTAATTAAAGTATCAAACCCCTTAGGCAAGTATGTATTAGTTGACAAAATATGCAAGAATTGTCCTTTAACAACCCAGGGTTACTGCTTTCTGGCTGACTTGATGCTTTTACCATTTGATGAATTTGATGTGATTCTGGGTATAGATTGGTTGACTCTACAAGATGCCGTTGTTAACAGTAGACGAAAGATTATAGAATTGAAATGTGAAAATAATGAAATTCTTCGGATTGAATCTAATGATTTGAGTGGGTTGCCTATTATGATTTCATCGATGTCGACTCGTAGATATGTGAGAAAAGGTTCACATGCGCGATCTAGCATATGTTTTAGATACCAAACTATCTGAAAAGAAGATTGAATCAGTGCCTGTAGTTTGTGAATATTCGGATGTATTTCCAAAAGAATTGCCTGGGTTGCCACCAGTCAGAGAGGTTGAGTTTTCTATTGAGTTAGTACCGGGAACTTCATTGATATCTATAGCTTCGTATAGAATGGCTCCGATGGAATTGAAAGAGTTGAAAGCTCAATTACAAGAGTTAACAGATAGAGGTTTTGCACAACCGAGTTTTTCACCCCGGGTGCGCCAAGATTGTTTGTTAAGAAGAAAGACAAGTCCATGAGAATGTGTATTGATTATCGTCACCATCAAGGTTACGATAAAGAATAAGTATTCTTTACCGAGAATAGATGATTCGCTTGATCGCTTGAAAGGTGCAACAATGTTTTCAAATATTGACTTGAGATCTAGTTATTATCGGGCCATAGTTAAAGACTCGATGATGTGCCAAATATTGCATTCGTAACGAGGTACTGACATTATGAATTCCTTGTTATGCCTTTTGACTAACTAATGCTCCCGCCATTTTTATGGATTTGATGAATCGGATTTTTAGACAAAGATTTAGACAGATTTGTTGTTGTATTCATTGATGACATTCACTTAGATGAGTCCGAGCATGCCAAGCATTTGAGGATTGTGTTGCGCACTTGAGAGATAAGCAATTGTATGCAAAATTCAGCAAATGTGAGTTCGCTCGGGAAGTTGGATTTTGGGGCACATTTTTTTTGCGAAACGTATAAGAGTTGATCTGAGCAAGATTTCTGCAGTTATTAACTGGAAACCACCTAGAAATGTATTCAAGGTTAGAACCTTTCTGGGATTGGCTGGTTACTATCGACGTTTTGTAAAAGGATTCTCTATGATTGCTACACCGATGATCAGACAACTATAGAAAGATGTCAAGTTTGAATGGTCCAAGAAATGTCAACAAAGTTTCGATCAATTGAAAGCATTGTTAACTGAAGCACCAGTGTTGGTTCAACCTGAGTCGGGTAAAGAATTTGTGATTTACAGCAACGCGTCATTGAGCGGTTTGGGTTGCATTTTGATGCAAGAGGGAAAAGTGATAACTTATGCTTTCAGACAGTTAAAGTTGCATAAAAAGAACTATCTGACGCATGATTTACAGTTGGCCGCTATTGTATTTGCATTGAAAATTTGGCATCATCATTTGTACGGTGAAAAATGCCACATCTTTACCGATCATAAAAGCTTAAAGTATATTATGACTCAGAAAGATTTGAATTTGCAGCATCGAAGATGGCTCGAGCTACTTGAAGATTACGAGTTAGTGATTGATTATCACCTAGGGAAAGTGAATGTAGTCGCTGATGCTTTGAGTAGAAAATCATTGTTTGCCTTGAAAGTAATGAATAAACAGTTAAATTGTTTGATGATGGTTCAATTCTAGTTGAGTTAAAAGCTAAACCAGTATTTCTTCAACAAATATGGCAAGATTAGAATTGTGATAGTGACTTGCAAGCTAAAAGAGTACAATACGAGTCAACTAGTGATTCAGAGCACCAAATCAGATCCGATTATTGTTTGATGTTCTGAGATAGAATCTGTGTGCCAAAAAAATCGGGGTTGATTCAGAAAATTTTACATTAGGCACATAGTGTTTGTTTATCTGTTCATCCTGGAAGTATTAAAATGTACAATGATTTGAAACAACTGTATTGGTGGTAGGGTATGAAACGGGACATTTCTGAATTTGTAGCGGAATGTTTAGTTTGTCAGCAAGTTAAAGTTGAACATCAAGTGCCATCGGGTTTGCTTTAGCCTGTGATGATAGTAGAGTGGTGATAAACCGTAAAAGTAACATATTTTAAGCCCACATTTAGCATGCTTTTGGATGATTTAAGCCTCGAATTATGTAATTTGGTGCTCTTAATCCTTTGTTTTCATGTTTTATACCCAGGAGAGCACTGGAGGACGAATAGAACAGAAAACGGGCCCAAAACGGAGTAAATAGGCCATATCACGAAATCCACACGGCCTGGGCCCAAGACTACACGATCGAGCCCAATTCAACAGGTTCGAACACGGCCTGGCCACGACTTACACGGGAGTGTGCCATGGGCGTGTCCTTGCCGTCAGGAAGAGAAGTTTCACTCGGATTAGGATGCTTAGGGGAAAAGAAACAGATTCAGAAGCCTATATAAACACCTTAAGTATGACCTAAAAGGGGGAACCCAAGGCTTTAGTCAGGGGGCGTCCAGCTAGGCCAAAGAGGGCAAATTTGTGGAGATTTACTCGAAGATAGCCAGTTGATTCATCTCAAGAAGCCGTGATTATACTCAAGGTGAGGATCTCTCCTTCAATTCCTTCAGGGGTTTTAGGATTTCTTATGTTTTGTTTTATCTTTTCTTTTGAGATGTATTCTTTTATTATCATTATGAACTAAACCCTCAGATACCTGAGGGGGATGAAACCTAAGATGAATCTTGTTATCATTTGCTGAACTATATGATAAATATTTGACTTGTTCTTAATTATGTGTTCTTAATTCTTTTATTGATATTTCCGGATATTAATTAAGTGTGATGTGCTTAGTGGAGGAGCAAAAGTCCCCGCTAAGAGTAGATCTAGCATAGTTGTTTGAGTTGATCGCGCACCTAGAGATAGGGTGACGAGATTTTGTCGGATTAGGGTGAAACCTAATATGGGAGTCCATAGATCGAGTTAATGTGATTCTAGGGGTTTTAATTAGAAAGAGATTTTAATTAATTAACCTAGGGTTAGACGTTAGTCGCCTCGAGAGAAGGATTAATATAACTTAGGGAATCTTACGGATCAAGTCAAATGAATAAATCGTCTGGTTCAGAGTTAGATAACAAGTGAAGTCTAGGTGGATTCTTCCTTGGGTGTTGTCTTAATCAATTAGTTTTTCCTAAAAGTTAATTTTCCAATTTCATTTTTTTTTTGTCTTAGAGTCTTTAGTTTAGTAGATAGTTAATTTTAGATTAGATAAAAATCCACTTAATTCTTTGGCTAAATAATAAAAAGAGAGTTAGTATTAGTACTTTTGGTTTTTTTTGGGTTCGACATTCCGGTTTTGCCTAAACTATACCACTGTTCGATAGGTGCGCTTGCCTCAAATCGTTGTCATAGTTAGTTTTCAAGTTTGATCATTCTTTATATAAAGTTTAAGACTTTGACATCGCATAAAACAACGATCAAGTTTTTGGCGCCGTTGCTGGGGAACTAAATATTAATAACGCTTAATTTTTATTACTTTAGCCATATTTATTTTATTTTTGCAATTTACTTTTTTTTTTTGACTTTGCTAAATTTTATTTTGTTCCGCTTGTGTACCCTAGTTTATGACTAGAAGGAACCCGACAGACCCTTACTTTATGACATGATGATATCGAAGGTACCGTCGCAGTAAATCGCAGAGAAATAAGGTGAAGCTTAAACTACATAGAAGAAGAGCAAGAAACTGAAATCAATACCACAGAAGTGATGGCTGAAAATCATCTGCCACCTCCAGAGATGGCTGACAATCATGCTCCTCGAACTATGTATAATTATGCTAAACCTAGTTTAACAGGAACTGAGTCTAGTATTGTTAGGCCTACTATTGATGTAAATAATTTTGAACTAAAACCTAACACTATACAGATGATACAAGAATTTGTTCAGTTTGATGGTTTACAGGATAAAGATCCTAAAACACACTTAGTGAATTTTCTAGAATTATGTGATACCTTCAAGATAAATGGCGTTTCCGATGATGCTATCCGTCTTCAGTTATTTCCCTTTTCTTTGAGGAATAAAGCCAAACAGTGGTCACATTCTCTTCCACGAGGATCAATCACTACATGGGATCAAATGACCGAAAAATTTTTATTAAAATATTTTCCATCGGCCAAAACGGCCAAATTGAGGAATGATATCTCTTCTTTTGTGCAGATGGATTCAGAGACACTTTATGATGCATGGGAGAGATACAAAGATTTGTTGAGAAAGTGTCCACACCATGGATTACCCTTGTGGCTACAGGTCCAAACTTTTTACAACGGTGTGAACCTCAACAAGGCAATTAATAGATTCAAACCGCCGATTTAAACTCGAACAACAAAACTCCTGAAATGACCTACGAGTTTATAGAAGAGATGTCACTGAATAACTATCAGTGGCAAGTTACAAGGACAAGGCCAGTCAAAGCAGCCGAAGTTTTCAACCTTGATGCAGTAACGCGCTATCAAATTAGGTAGAATTGCTACATAAAAAAATTGATGGTTTATATGGTTCTTCGCAGGCACATCCAGTTATGTAGTGCGACGCAAGTGAAGGAGTGACGAATCCTGAGTACCCACCCAATGGACAGGGCATGGAGAGCAAACAGATGAACTATATGGGTAACAATTTCTGATCTAACAATAACCCTTATAGTAATACTTATAATCCAGGTTAGAAGAACCACCCCAATTTCTCATGGGGCGATCAAAGAAATCAAAGGCAACAACCATCCCAAAACTTCCAACAACAAATTTCTACCCATAGGAAAAGAAGCCGAACCTTGAAGAGATGCTAACAAATTTCATAGAAGCCTCAGAAACACGTTTCCAAAATATAGAAACAAAACTTGAGGCATTGACACAGGAGTTCAAGGATCAAATCGGGCAACTTACTAAGTTAGTTTCTGAAACACAATCAGAAAACTTACTTAGAGAAAAAGAGCAGGTACAGGCAGTGACACTGAGAAGTGGAAGGGAGTTAATCGAAACAAAGAAAGAGGTACCACATGAAATCGATAAGGCAAAGATAACATCGACCCGTGAGGAAATTAAACCAACAATCCCATATTCAGCAAAGTTGAAGAAAGACCGCTTAGACACACCATATGGTAAATTTCTTGAACTTTTCAAATAGCTACATATTAACTTACCTTTTGTTAAAGTTATTTCACAGATGCCAACATATGCAAAATTTTTAAAGGAGCTTCTAATAAATAAAAGGAAGTTCGAGGAAATTTCAACAGTGGAACTTAATGAAGAATGCTCAGCTATCATCCAAAATAAGTTGCCAACCAAATTAAAAGATCCAGGAAGTTTCACTATTCCTTGTTCAATTGGTAGTTTGAGCATAGAGAAAGCATTAGCTGATTTAGGTGCCAATATTAATCTAATGCCTTATAAAATGTTTAAGCAACTTGGTCTCGGGGAACCAAAACCCACTAGGATGAGTATTCAGTTAGCTGACAGATCTGTTAAGTATCCTAGGGGAATTATTGAAGATGTTCTAGTAAAAGTAGATAAATTTATATTCCCTGTTGATTTTGTTGTGCTTGACATGAATGAGGACGTAGAGGTACCTTTAATTTTGGGACGACCCTTCCTAGCTACTGTTAGGGCTGTCATTAATGTTGGTGATGGTAAACTTGCACTAAGGGTAGGCGATGAGGAAATTGTTTTCCAAATTCATGATGCCATGAGATATTCTAGAGAAAAAGATGATTCTTGTTACTTTGTTGATGCCACTGATCACATTTTTCAAGAATCTTTGCAAGAAATCATGCACAATGACACGATGGAACTGTGTCTTTCACAAGGTGAAGGGGAAGATGACGATACCGATGAAGTGAATCACAATACATCATCCTCTAGACAGACGAAAGTAGAGGACATTGAGATCAATGACGAATTAAAATAGAAACCCTCTATTGATGAGCCACCCAAGTTAGAACTAAAACAACTACCAAAACATTTAGAATATGCATTCCTGGGGGATAATTCTACACTACAAGTAATCATCTCTTCAGAACTAGGACCCAAGGAGAAAGAAGATTTGCTAAGGGTACTAAGGAAGCACAAAAAGGCCATAGCGTGGGAAATGTCAGACATTAAAGGAATAAGCCCATCATTTTGCACCCATAAAATTTTAATGGAAGATGAGTATAAACCATGTGTGTAACCTCAGAGACGTTTAAAACCCAATATGAAAGAAGTTGTCAAAGCTGAGGTAATTAATCTTCTAGATGCAGGAATAGTTTATCCTATTTCTGACAGCATTTGGGTAAGTCCTGTGCAGGTAGTTCCAAAGAAAGGAGGCATGAGTGTGGTAACCAACGAAAAGAA